>OY744516.1:3580000-3680000 GCA_963556195.1 Sepiola atlantica | reverse complement strand
TATCTACACAATGTTACCATGTTATGTGATACCTGTATCAAAATGGTCTGGTGGAAACTCCGATGATATAATATTTCGGGAACTCTTGTATTCTTCAGAACCCTGCTCAACTCAAGTTTCCTCTGATATATATATATATATATATATATATATATATATATATATATATATATATATATATATATATATATATATATATATATATAATGGACTCTCCCGTCGAGTTCGACGTATGAGTGCCCCACCAGGGGCTGCCCGCGCGTGAATTTGTAATTGCAAGAGTTGCGCAATTCTCAACAACCGCTCTCCTGAGTCGGCACTGCTTGGTTCCAATGGCAAGTAGTAATACAAGACGATTGGAAACAATGCCGAGATAAGCAGAGAGCACATACAGCACCTGGTATTCCCAAATGGTAACCCATTTAGTATTAGGCCAGGCTCGACGCCGCTTAACTTCGGTGATCTAAAGGGAACCGGTATGTCAACGTGATTGTGCCGTATATATATACGTCCATACATGTGTGTTTGTGTGTGTGTGTGTGTGTGTGTTAATTCCTGTATGTATGCGTGTGTTGTGGACTACGAGTTTATGTTGTTGTATTAGCTAACACACGCACTTCTCACTAAGTTATGTCTGTGTACATATACCCATTTATTCATAACATTTAAATATGATTTCTTTTGTTTCCACGCGAACGCACATAGCGTCTACTAACCGAGCGGCTGCTGGACATTTTTCTTTTTGCGCGACCGGACACATCCGATCGGTAGAACGACTGGCCTGTTTGTCATTTTTACAGGCCAGAGATTTCGAATAATGAATGCATAACCACATTGTCGTGGTCACTTCATTTTTCCAGCCACCGGCGTTGTTGGCAACATCCGCCCGCTTTCTGCCTACGACATCCTGTTTACTAGGTTTGCTCCATTCACGTGCCGACCTCCTCTCATCGACGTCTCCGACAACATATTTCTATCTTGCCAGGCGGCAAAAATATAAGCAACATGAAAAATTGCGTGGTCGTTTCTTTTACCGCTTTCTGTTGTTCAAAATTTGGCAGTGCCCTTTTCTTGTTGCCTTTTTGCTTTGGGCATTTTATTTTCTCTTTTGTAATTATTTATAAAGCGCTGACGACTGACTTTGTAAGAGTAAGTTACCGATCGTTTGTTTTACATGAAAATAATGGTTTCAATTAGTGATACTATTTTTATAGGAGAGCATTTGCTTCAGAATTTGAGTCTTATTCGTGTTAAAATGATTTATAAATAAGGCGTAGTTTTACTTGTAATTTAAAATCTATAAATATTTATCATTTTATCATCAGTACCAGCAATGGAAAATTAAGTTTTAAACAAAAACAAATACCCCCCCCCCAAAAAAAAAACAATTAAAAGAATCGTTTTTGGCATAGTAAAATAGGAGCAAATTATTTCCGATTCCGATCTCCTAAAAAGTTGCGTTTTTTTCCGATTTCGATTCTGATTAATTGTTCCAACACTAGTGTTAACACATAAACAAAAGAGAACTAAAAACAAATACTTATAAAATACTAAAAGAATATATATGGTGAAAATATACAAGTATATTTTTTACCAATGCATCGCCCATTTATATGAATGTACGAGAAGAATATCTGACCCGTTGGGCCAGTCGTTGTTAGATGGTTTTATCAAGAAACATGAGTTTGCAAAGCCAGTTAAATAAAAATAATAAAAAGACAAAATCCCAAATTAGTTTTTTTAAACTTGCTACTTCTCTCCCCTTTCTCTCATCGTACTCTCTCTCCAGCTACGGGTTAACTATTATTACTACTTTGTATAATTTTGCATCATTTTGGTAATTCGAACTACATTTCTCATCTTCAGTGTTACAATAACAACGTTTCGGCCACTGTAACCTCCGGAAAAGCTCGAAAGTTACAGCGGCCGAAACGTTGAAAAATGTAGTCCGAATAACCAAAATTATGCAAATTATCAATCCTCATCGAACAAATTCAGAAATATTATTACTACTTGTTATGCTATTTCCTTTTTTAATGGACTACTTATTTTTTAAATAGTGGCCGAAGTCGAACCCCTCGCCGTTTCCGCTCTTCGCTATATGGTCGTCAATAGAGGAGAGGAATATAAGTGTTAAATTAAGCAAATACAGTGGGAAATTGAGATAAAAGCTGACAGAGAGAGTAACAATACTCGACTCGTTCGGCCGGTCTGGAATTTATAGTATCATGTCGGTCTATGATATTTTATTATGAAGACCAAATGAAAACAATAAATAGCAGAATCAATGATACAAGTTACCGTAACTTTTTTTTTAAAAGTACTTATTGAATCAGTAAAATGATTATAATGCAACTTCATATTCATAAATGCCATCAAGAAATTAAATATTGAAAAAGTTTTAATATTATATATTTTATGATTGAATTAGTTTAGTACTTTTAAAATTATATTAATGATAGATTTCGTTATTTTACAAAAAAAAGGTATGCAGTTTTATCTTCTAAGTAAACGATCTTTTTATTTAAAATTATTTTTATATTTATTGATTTTTTTTCGTGGAAGAAAAAACGTGAACTGTTCGATTACAAAATAAATCGAGAACTGAGCCGTCGGCATTGCCCGGTAAGTGACTGGCAATAACCCCTGTTTTCCTCCTGAAAAATAAGGGGTAATGCTTGTGAAGTCAAAACCTTCTCGAGCCGAGCTGGACCATACCTCATACCGAAAAAAATGGTCTGATTGTTGATAATCATTTTTACAATCAAGCCATATTTAGAACAAAAAACATCAGCCTATGCTTGATTTGACATTTAAGTTTCAGTGATTAATATTCAACAGAATAAGAGAGACGTTACGACCGATTGAGCTTACTATTACTGCGTGTCAACAAAACACAGCTGTCAACTGGTTACACTTTTAACAAATTATCTGGTGTGAGATATAACATCGACTGAAACGCGACAAAATGCTATGCAGTTGGTTATTTATTACATTTCTTTTAACATACATTTAGGATAATGCCAATTTTATACGCTTGAATTGATCCATGTTTATTGATACAAATTCCTCAGTAATAAAGATAGCAGGAGAATTTTGGGATTATATCCAAAAAATATACAAATGTTTTATTTTGATTATTCACAACGTTTTGGCGGTTATAACCTCCGACCTTCTTCATGGACATATTTTCGAACTTTCACACCTAAGAGTCGAACGTGCGAATCGTTTTGTTAAACTCGGGAATCTATAAACATTTTGAACTAAAACCTTAATTTAATTCACGGCGATAGATTGTTCTTATTTCCTCAGTCATGACCGGGTAAAATATTAATAATTTTATATTATTCTTACCTGTTTTCGCCTATAGTAAGGATTGAACCTTCAACACCCAGGTAACACTCACTTAGAACTAATTGGTAACCAATAATATAATCCATTATGCTTCGTGTGTGTTCTAGTTCCGAATACGTTCCTAAGTTCACATACAAATTCCCAACTTCGTCTACAGGGTGATCCCTAATTATGCCAGCCAAAGAATTATTTATAAAATTCACAACTATTTCTGCAATCTAACCATATTGTGTATAAATAAATGCCAGTTTATGGCAGCTTTGCCCACTAAGTTTTTGTCATGAATGTACGACAGTCGTTGTTTAATCGCCGTTAGATGATATTCGGATGTATTTTAGTAGGTGTGACCTTTAATGAGCTTCGCGCCCACCGAACTCGAAACTACAGATTTTCTTATATGTGGGGTCATCTCAAAGACAATGTCTTCTAAAACAATCCCCATGATACTCTTGAATTCAAGATGGCCGTCATAGCTGAAATCGGGGCAATACCGAGATAAGAGCGTTTCAGAGGTATTGACAACTTTGAACTGCGTATCCAGGTGCTCGTTGAACTGCCATATAAAAAGAATTTGGATAGTTATGCCTGAAATTTGGTGGACAAGTCAGACATCAACCGAGATTCATTTGGTACTTAATACAGTTGTATTTCAGAAACGATTGTAAATTTTAGTAACTGCTTCATAATTAGCTATTGTTTTAGGCACCCAATATAAAGTTTTAAATTTCGGAAAACAGTACCTGAATAAGGTCGGAGGTTACATCGGCCGAAACGTTGGGAAAATAACAACTAAGATGCGAATAGTAGTCCGACTAATTTAAATAATAAAAATAATCTATCTTCATCTAAAAAAAAAAAACGAAAAATAAATATTCCAGTCCGTAATATTTTGCCACGTTTGCAAAATAAGGTTAACATGAATGCGAAATAAATATATAGTTTGTTTAGCAATGTTTTGAGAACATTAGAAAAAAGTGAAAAATAAACACGACTATAAAAAGGGAGCATTATTTTCCTTTTCAATGAAAGTCAACGAATGTAAATAATGTTTCAGATACACATTCTCTCATAAGAATAACAAAAATAGTTGACTTTTGGAGCCATATGTTTGAGAGTGTTCAGCAAGATGTATAGATAGAGATATAGGTATGGATATGCGGAGGCATACGGACAAACTTGCACAAACATAAGGTGATACATAGACACAAAGATATACAACATCTATATAGCCAGATAGATATCATTTCAGAATGGAAATATCTTTAATTAATCATTACGTACAAACATATTGGCAAATCGATTTCATTATTTGGGGTATTCGGACTACTATTCTCGTCTTGTTATTTTCACAGCGTCTCTCGGCTGATGAAACCTCCGACCTTTATCAGGTGCATACTCTCGCTTTTTTTAGAATCTGTATAGACTCGGGAACCTATACGGAATTTTGAACTGAACCATTTATTTAATCAACAGGGAAGATTGTTCTTGTTTCGTCAATCATTACAAAATAGATGTTTTAATTATGTTATGTTATTCTTAATTATTATCGCAAGTAGTAAGGATTAAACCTTCAAGTCTAAAAGACTGTCAGTTAGAAATAATTGCTAACTAACGCCTTTAACCGTGACGTCACGGGTGCATATCGACAATTCGAGTATGAATTTAAAAAGGTAAAGGTAAACGTCGCATAGCCTGGACGCGCACGAGTGTCGTTGCCGACATCGCACACTGTCCATGACCGTAGCGGCGGTGATTTGTTAAGAATCACCGTGTCTAGGGCACAGCATACGGAAGGCGGAGCCCATCCCTCTCCTTCCGCTGCCTTGAACCTTCCCTGAGTTTTAGTCACCATTTAATGATGGGTGGGAAAAATCGCATGCCGTGAATGGGATCGAACCCGGGTCGTCCAGCCTAAAGACGAGTGCTATAACCACCCTATGAATTTAGGAACCTTAACATCTATTCTTGTTTCGATGTATTTGTAGTAATGAATATAGACATTAAGTGTGAAAACAATTAAAATGAGAACAGTAGTCTGAATAATCCAACTATTACAAATAACCAATCCTCATCTAAAAAATACCGAACCATAAAATCAGTTTCAATCGAATAATGTTTTTATTTCGAAAGACGAATGAGAAAGATCGTTTTTTCCTCTGTATATGTTGACCGTGTCAGAGTTTGACCATTATATTTTTAATAGGTATTAAACAGTGTTAGTTATATCTTTATCTCATCTGTCCGACTGTCTGCCTGGCTTTTTTCCTCCTTTCTTTATATATATATATATACATATATATATATATATATATATATATATATATATATATATATATATATATATACATATATATATATATATATATATATATATATATATATATATATATATATATATAACACTATCACATAGTAACGTTTCTTTATATATATATAGTGTTATCTATATATATATAACACTATCACATATAGATAAAAAATGATTGCAATGCGAAGTAACTTATATAAGCACTGTTAATACTTTCGATCATCTGATCGATTGATACCAGTCGGATACACTTCTGATGATCGATGATGCCGTAAAACAGTAAATGTAATATTAAGTACATTATTACCATTCATCATATATATGTATGTATATATATATATATATATATATATATATATATATATATATATATATATATATTACCATTCACTGGTCGCAAAGCACTACAATATCAAATCATTAAAATAAGAAAACAAAATGCATTATATTAAAGCAGAGGCTAGACGAAACTAAATGGATGCACAAATTGTACATTTGCACTAACGGCTTAAATTCTGATTGAATATAGGTTGTATACAATTCCTTCTATTTTCGCGAGTTCGATGTGATGATGTACTAGAGATGGCCTAGCTACATAATAAGCTTAAGAGTATAAACCTTTTTTTCTGGTAAGTTCTGCTGGTGATTTTTAGCCACAATATACGTCAATTAATATTTTTCTTAGGTACAAGCCTCAAACAGATACAGATAGAAATAGACATATATAAAGAGAGAGAGAAAGAGAAAGTGAGCGAGAGAGAGGGGTGAAAGAGCTTACTTATTTTAGATTACATCTTACACGTCTTTCAATTTTAAACTAAACCCCATCATTCAAAAACTTTAAGCATCATTATTCTGCACCCGACTCTTACCGACTCCAACGCTGCACCCTGAATATTTTAATAGTTTACTTTCTGTGTTCAATCGTCTGGAAAGGTGAAGTGTTTTACCTGAAGACCACCTCAAAATACAACATCTCAATATTGGTATTATTATCATTATTAATAATAATAATAATGATAATAATAATAAGAAGAATAAGAATAAGAATAAGAATAAGAATAAGAATAAGAATAAGAATAAGAATAAGAATAAGAATAAGAATAAGAATAAGAATAAGAATAAAAGGCGGGTTATCACTCGAACTCCTATAAAAATACCAAAGAATGAAAACCTTTCACAAACCATTTCTTATATTATTTCAACAGAAGTTCTCACAATTATTAAACCAGAAACGACGTATGTGGGTCCAGAATGTCAAATACAGGCCCAACTCCGGTGGGAGAACGAACGAAACTTCCCAAGTCGTCATCCAGCGAAACCCTCGAAACACTAAAACTAGAACTAATTGAACTAAAGCATTAAATTGAAAAGTGATCCTCCTATAAGACGATATAGACAGCGAATGCACCGAAGCTAGAATGAGCTAGGCCTGTTTGAATTATCAGAGAAAAAACTTACAGGGCAGGCCTGGGTGATTAGAACTAATGAATGGTTATCTACTATTGAAATTGAAGAACTAAAAAGAGAAATTAATAGAGAAGACTTAGACAAGCTTGTGGAGATTCATACACTTGTTGTAGTTAAAGAAAAGTCTATGGTAGAAACAACAAACGCCGGGAGCGAAAATATTTAAACTAATGGATATTAAGCGGTTTCCACAGATGCAATCGTAAAACATATGATAGAACATGGGATGACATAAGAAGATATTGATATTTTCAGATTGTTAGACGAGAAGCTAAAAGCTGGCAATTTAGAACAGGAAATAGGAACAAAAGTTAAAACTGTCACGACCAAAGTGAATGAGGTTTTGCAATTTTTATTAATAAATAATATTGATCAGTATAATAAAGTTATTAAAGCTACTGCTTATATTTTATCAGAGTCGAAAAACGAAAAATAGAAGTAAAGTAATAGCCCTGGTGGAGGAAACGTTTAAATGGTCAGATAAAACAACGTCGGAAGGATTTAAGTAAAGTACAAGCTGTCAAAAATGGAGAACTCCAAGGTCATAGCGCTAGTGAAAGACTAATCAGTAAGGTTTACATACACAGAAAATGTTTTAAGTGTGTAATTGAAGAACTGAAACATCGGGTCGTAGCTAAGACTGCCAAAGTTAAACGTTGCAGCGAGAGAATTGAGCAGTATCGACAAAAGAGTCTGTTTAAGTACAGCCAGAAACTCCTTTTTGAACAAATAGAAGGAATTGAAAGAGGGGATGACGTTATACCTGATGCTGACCGATCTAGTGCATTCTAGACAGGCATTTGGTAACAGGAAGTATAGCATCAAGATGATGCAGAATGGATCAAAGATATTGAAAGGGAGGTGCCCTCTAGAGTGAAGGGCAAACGAATATAACAATCACCATTGAGATGCTGAAGGAGAGGGTTAAAAAGCTTTCAAATTAGAAAGAACCTGGACCTGATGGAGTCCAAGGATACTGGTTTTAAAACTTCCCAGCTCTTCACCCATGTCTTGAAGAAATGATAAATTGCTGGTTGACGACAGGTAGCTTCCCTAAATGGTAGACAAGTGGCACTACAGTCTTGATGATGAAAGATAAAAAGGGGTTGAAGTGACAAACTTTAGACCGATCACTTGCCCTTCAGTAATGTGGAAATGTTTCACTATTGTTTGAAAGTAATTATGGTCAATTTGGTTCCTGAAGAACAGAAAGACTATCGAAAAAGATCAGATGGCACCAACGATCAGCTTCTGATTGAAAATAATGATCACGAGAAATTTCAAATGAAGAATTACTAACCTTACCATGAGGTGGGTTGATTATACGAAAGTATTTGACATGGTCCCTCATTCATGGATACACAAATACGTGAAGATTTTCCGAATAGCCCCCAACATTCACACAGCTGTAAAGAATAGCATGAAGAAGTGGGAAACCAATTCATCACCAGGATGGGTTTCATTGGGTAAAGTGAAAATAAGGAGATGGATGTTTCAGAGCTATAATATTTCACTTTTATATATATATATATATATATATATATATATATATATATATATATATATGTAAAAGAGTAAGGCTACCAACATTTGTAAAATGTTTTTTTCAACATTTATTTATTATTTTGTTATTTTATTTTCATAATTTTATATAACGCGTTTCAAGCTGTGGTCCGCTCTCATCAGATATGTAAATACATTATAAGAAATGTCTTTCGATTTGAAAGAGTGTTGTTTCATTTGAGGAAATATTTCATTGTTTAGCGTTTTTGCGCATATGTGGGTTTGCGTGTTTTGATATTTTTGCATTTTTTAATTTTTATTATTGTTGCTTCTCCGGGTATTTATTAAGTATGTGTTATTTTGACCTTTATTTTATCGGTCATCTCCATTTCTTGAAGTGTTTAGATTTTCTGTTGAAATTCATCATGTTTTATTGTCCTGTCGCTGCATTGGCTGTTTTTCCCGTGTG
Organism: Sepiola atlantica; assembly: GCA_963556195.1. Classification (NCBI taxonomy): domain Eukaryota; kingdom Metazoa; phylum Mollusca; class Cephalopoda; order Sepiida; family Sepiolidae; genus Sepiola; species Sepiola atlantica. The sequence goes on along the minus strand of OY744516.1, from coordinate 3,670,896 downwards.
TGTGGGTGTGGTCAGTGCTGAATCTTGTACATAGGTGAGCGACATACATACACACTCACACACACACACACACACACACACGAACACATACATATATACATATATGTGCACACACAGGCGTATGGTTAGATAGATAGATAGATAGATAGATAGAGAGATAGAGAGATATACAGACAGACAGACAGACAGATATACAGACAGAGAGATAGATAGACAGACAGATATAGATAGATAGATAGATAGATAGATAGAGAGAAGTAGAGAAAGGTTGATAAAAAGATAGGTTCGATATATCCATTTGTATGCATGCATGCATGCGTACGCATACACATATACACCCGCGTGTCGCCCATGCATTCGATGTATGTGGGCGCCCACACGTACATGTGCACATGTACATGCGCGTGCATGTACGTGGACTCCGTCCATATATGTGTGTATCCCCGCCCCCACACGTATTCAGATGTGTGCGGTCCGTATGGTGTGTAGTTTGAGTTACGATCTGTTGAATGCTGGATTGAATTTGAATATAAAGTTTTTTTTGTGTTAATAAGTATGAGTAATCTTGACTTTTTGAAAATTGGCATTATTTAAAATTCCTCGCTGCTACATGAGTGCACATGTTGAGAGACGAATAATTTACGTTTTTCGTTGATTTTAATGTTGCTTTTATGCAAAGATACTCTATTATTAAATGTTTTGTGATGCCTATGTAAGATTCGTTGCATATTTGCAAATATCTTGATGTTAGCCAAAACAATTGTTTGCGAAATAAAAAATAGGTTGTAAACAATTACGTGAGTATGTCCTCTGTGATATTGATGTGGCATTGAACTACATAAAAAACTACAGAAAATACTGAATGTAGTATAGCTCTAGCTTTAAACTATTAAGCTATTATAAGTACTTTATGTTACAAAATAAACAATACACACACAAACATATATATATATATATATATATATATATATATATATATATATATATGTGTCACTTACCTTGCAAAGTCCTCTCAAGGGGAGAACATGCTCCTAGGAAGTACCATCTTTGGAGGGTGGGTTTATAGCCTGTCGCCCGAAGCACTATGATATGTGAGGGAATGCCGACGGGACTGATCAGGTACTTTTTACACTCAATCCAGGCTGTCTTTTTATTGGAGGCAGGGCTAGCTGTATTTACCACATTTAACCCCCCCCCCCCTTCTGTTTAACTTTGCGTTCGTGGGAGGCACATATATAAACTTAGTTACAAAAATTCAACCCATGACCGTTACAAAAGTGTTGTGAAATATGGATAGGTGTTTCAACAGGATATAGCAACTTCCCACACTACAATGGAGTTGTTATAATGGCTGCGGGGACACTTTGGTGATCGTCTCACGAGTAGGATGTGCGATACTGAAATAGTTTCACACACACTGGAGCTTAACTCCTCGATTTTTATCTGTGGCGTAATCACAGCGATAATGTCTTTCAAAACAATTACTAGACTATTCCTGAACTAAAAAGGGAAGTGCCAAGATGGGGGGGGGCGTCATAATGTGGGACAATTTTGCACGTCGTATCTAAGTGTGCACATGTGGAGCTTATAATTGAACGGCAATAGAACAAAATCTGTAAACATGGTAAAACCATTCAACCAAATATGGTCAGATTCCAAAACGGATCATGAATTTTATTAACGATTCCATAGGGGACATTCATTTTGATTCTCCCCCTGTACATGCGCCTATCTATTTGAATAAACTGAAATAAGCAGTTCAATGTCCAACATATTGAATGTTATTTCTTTTTGATAATGTAATATAAATCTATTATCGTTTTCCTCGAACACGTGACTGTTGCAACATCGATGGGCAAATAGAGGTAAGTAAATTAACGCTGTCGACGCAGCCGACACATAAATGACAGGTTGGTGTTATTACATAGAATAACCTGTCCTCACAGCTGGATTTAATACAATATGCAGATTTTTACCAGATTGGTAGAGATAATAAAGGCGGGAATTTGTGAACAACAATACATTTCGAGCGTAATTCATTTCTCCCTCTCTTTCTATGTTATTATTATGATCATCGATTATCTTTCCCTTATTTCAAACGAGTAGCGTTTTCGTATAATCAATCAACTTACCGACTTAATTTCACTATGCATTGCGTTTGTTTTTCTTTGTTTTAGTCGTGTTGTTTCTTCTGTTTATCGATAACGAATTTCGTAAGAGAATCGAAATGAATTTCCTATGAGATAACCTCGAACGCTTCAAACAATCTTTAGAAATTGAGCGGAGATTTAGCGATGCAAACTGGTGATTTTGATTTCGTTATGCGAATGTACAAACAGTCTAATCACTCAATTGGTGGAATGGAGGCCATTTGTTTTGTAATCAGTTTGCTCATAGCCCCCTTTATCTCTTACTCTTTATTATATATATATATATATATATATATACATATTATTCATAGATGTGTTTTGGCTACACATGCGCAGACATGTTCGGGTATTGTCTTATTCTGGTTTAGCCTCCGCGGGCCATATCGCTAGGATGATACAATTAATCATTGTAAGTATAAAGATTGATACTAAACAAATACATATCTCTACTTGTTATTGTTCAGCATTATATCCTAAGAACAAAATATTTACCAGGAATACTTATATATATATCTATATTAGTAGTAAGTTTTTGAAAGGCTGTGGGCAATGCAAATTCCGGGTAAGATGTAAGTTGTAAGGAACAAAAACAATAACAATAAATCGAATACGAAATATGACTTACTATTTATTTTCCCTTTTTCCTAAAATCTTACATAACAGCAAGACTGTTTTTAGCTGTTCGTGTGATGTCCGGGTGATTAAAAATCACTATTTAATATTTCGGGAAAAGAGACTTCCCTTTGTCAAAAATAATTAAACCAGAAGAAAAATTTCTCCGACTGTGCAGAGACTCCTACAATTCGTCTGCTTTTGACCCCCCCCCCCCTTATAGTTGCGGTGAGGACTAACCCATTACCAGCATTTATTTATATCGACTTCATAACAATACAAGAACAAGTTTAATCTAATAAAGTTACTTTACAAGTAATAACGGTTAAACATATTTTTCTCTCTCTCTGTGGTACTATCGCTTGCCAGCATAGTGTGAACTCGGTGGTTGGCGCCGTGAGAACGTCTTTGGGAGGGCTGTTAACGTCCTGGTACGGTACCCAGCTTCCCGAGTGGCAAACGATAGGCACACCCTTTAATGAAAGGTGTAATTTATACGCGGTTCGATATTTGACAGGAATTACGGCAGCGTGAATAGGCATCATTGGGCATAATTAATTCTCTCCTGAGAATTAATTATATCGCTGTGACCGCTGTGGAAATGAAGTCTTGTAATGAAGGAACAACATTTTACTTTATATAAAGAAAAATATATTTATTCATTTCAGAAGATAACAGAAATCTGAAAGTCGGTTGATTTGGAAGAGACACGTGCCTCGCACGAGTCGACTATCCAAACTTTTAAAAAAATTCGCTGTGATAAGGCGAGAGAGCAAGAAATTGAAAGAGAGGGAGGGTGAAAGATAGAGAAAAAAAGAGGCAATATACATCACAAAAAGAGACAAAGAGACAAATATGTTCAGTTCACAGGTCCCATTGCAACAGATGATTTGACTTTACAACAGTTCTTCGAGCCCATCTTCAACTGGACTGATCTGACACCATGCTTATTATATAAAAAAATTGTCCCCCTCCGAGGCGGCTGACATTTTGAAGTGTAATGTGTTCGATTTTTGCGTGTCCCCCTTCGAGAGCAATAGAAAGACTGGTACAAGGGGCTTTTAAATGTAGGAAATTGCAGCTCACTCAAAAGGGACATTACCCTTGTTACAGCTCTGCTTTAAGTCAACCATTTCTTAGCGTTGCATCAAATAAAAGCTAGAGAAATATGCTCGAATCTGTCAATGTGAACACTAGAGTTATGAAGAATATCTTTCTCAGAGAAAATACGTTGCTAGTCTTTCTCTACTCTATAGTTATTAACATGGAAAGTTCCAGACTGACATTTTATTTGTTTTACATGAAGTCAACATGAACCCAACATAACATAAGTATCCCTTCGCCTTATCTTGTGTTAGAACTAAAAATGCTACCTTAGAAAAATGAGTCTCGTCACCGGAAAAAATGTGTGACGACATTGTTGAATACAACAAATATGGCATTTTGACACGCACGTCGTCTTTTTTTATGTCGACCACAGACAAATAACAAATTACTGTACGCCCGGTCTCCGCTACGATGCTTTCAAAGCAAATGCAATTATCTCTTATATTACGATCGGCAAAGAGAATTACAATGCTGAGCGGGCTGATAAAACCTGCCGATAGAGGGCGCTTATCGATACGCGTTCGCTGCGTTTCTCAATTGTGTTTCGTAATTAGTTTATTTTGAGATGGTTTACCTGGTTTTATTGGATACTCCTATCGTACGTTTTGTCGATAAATGAATAATATTTACAGTCAGAGAAAAGATAACACTACGTTTTTTTTTTCGTTTTATCAGCAATTCTATCAATTTCTGTCTTATCGTGACAATTAGAATTACACTGAAAGATTCGATTTGCAGATGGACGATTGTTTCAATATCATTAGGACTTCAATCAGCACAATTATTAGACACTAGTTATTCTCAATTGAATTTCGAATTTCAAATCGGCTGCAAATGATGCGTTCTGTTAATAGGTAATTCGATGTACATAAAATTGAAAAAATAAAACTTATAAATAAACATCTTTGCTAATTGGTATAGAATCATAGGCCGCCATTTGCATAGGAGCCATTGTTAACAAAAGTAAGCAGCAGCTGACTACGTCTTAGGAATCAGTGCTAAATAAATGTCTTAACTCCGTCACACTCATCAAGCGGATTTCATATCTAGAAATGGTGCCTCCAATAGAAGAATGAATACACCATATACGTTGTTTTCAAGGAGATTAGCTAAGATGGAAGATGAAAGAACAATAGGGAAATTAAAGCCGTCAGAATCTAACCTCTCAATGTATTGGCCATCAAATCACTACGAAGTGACGATGATATCATAAGTCTACCGGTGAACTAATCCAATGTTACAGTGTTAATGAATGTAAAAAGAATATACCAATATATTGTTACATAGTCCTTTAATTACTCGTACCTTTTCTTCTACGTCGTGGGGGTGCCGTCTCGATGTCGTCAAGCGGGTGAGTTCTCTACTCGTTTCGGGACTGCTGCGGAACATCGCCGCCATCTTCGCCACACGCCGCGCGTCCAGTATCATCATCGTTGTATTGGGCTGTAAGAAAGATTCTCATATACAGCGAAAAACAAGGCACACTCTCTCTTCTTAATGTGATTACTTTTATTTAGTCGTCAAGTTTCTGCCGTTCTTAGAGATGTTTTACTAACGAAGAGAGAGAGAGAGAGATCAATTCAATACTTTTATCGTAGTTAATTCCTAAGTATCTATGGTCCATTAAGTACTTAGCCATTCGAGGAGGGGAGAGGAAGGAATTTCATCACGCCTGTATTCTTTTAGGGAAATACATTCCCCTGTTCATTTGCGGACTACATGGAGAACAACGTCTATTCAGTTTGCTTCCAGAAACCAGACTCGCAAAAGTCAGCCGGTGACGTCACAGAACCCCTATGCACAGGTGCATTCGTCACAGCCTGTCGCCCTTGAACCCCCGACATGAAAGGTATCATCAAAATGGTGGCCTGTTAACGTTTGTGGGCTACAACGGTGATAACCAGCTTTATTTTGCACTCGACTGTATGGGTACACTCGCACTAAATCGCGCAAGCCAAACCAAACAATCCCCCACACATACGTCCACTCAACATGCGTCCGGCCTCACAGGGCCATTATCCAACAATATTAGCAGATATTCAAAAAAAAGGATGAGGATAGTAGTCTGAATAATCTAAATAATTACAATTACTGTATGTTTTTTTTTGTTAAAGATATTTGCTGTAAACGTTTATTTTTGTCTAAATAATGTTTATAGTAGAAGCTTATAAAGAAAAGTTTGGAATAATAATAGTAAATATCACCGAACGTGTTAATCCTATTTAACCCGTAAATAAAAAGAGAGAAAAAAAGAAAAGGGAAATAAAGAGATGTAGCGAGCAGAAAGAGACTCATTTTTGCAGATTATCTTTTTTTAAATGTTTAACTTACGTTACATACTAATTTTTTGCTGATTGAAGCAATCTAATCCGAGCTTTATGGCCGATCCACCGGGTCACATTTTTTCTAGTCTTATCATTTTTATAACTTAGAAATCGAAAATTATTGAAAGTAAAAAATAATAATAACATGTCACTTGTGTGGCTGACAACGTAAGGATGGACCACTATATCATGTGGGCCTTACTTCTTCATATTATATGAAGTATTCTCGAAGTTGCGATGTAAACGTTGAGAACTCAAAAACTAATTATTCCATCAGGCTGAGATTTTACATGGTGGTCAAAAAGCATCAGATTCATGCACTAAATTTGGACAAATCGCAAGTTGAAATTCCGTCAAAATTTCGACCATGACGTCACTGTTCAAGGTCAATGTAAATGCCATGGTCATAAAAGATGCAGAAATTCATTGGCTTCAATATTAGCTAAGTAACGGCGAGTCTCTACGATGAACTGAACCGAAATCATCGCCAAGTGTAACCTTGACCTTTTTCTGTGACCTTGCCCTTTATCTTCGTCTCCTCCTAAAATTACATTTATTTGTAAGTTAGACCATGACTGATATTTTGACCAAGTTTGGTTGTGATTGGTCAAGCGATACCGACGCTACAGTGTGTACAAACAAACATAGTGACACATTCGACTGAAAAAAAAACGCGTGCCAGAGGTCAAAATAGCAAAAAATACATAGAGGTATTTATTTATTCCCGGGCAATGCCGAGTGTGCTGGATAGTAATGTTTAAATTTTACATGTTTGTTTAATGTGGACACTGTGCTGACTATAGTTTCCCGAAAGGGACATTTCCCGTTCTCAGCTCATTTCTTTGTCGTTTCGAAGAACGCTGACTGTCAATAAATCGCAGTTAATTAGAAACAGACGAGAAGTAGACTCCCATTTGCTTTGTTTTGTTTTCAATTCCACCTTCTGCTTTCAAACGTAGAAAAAAGAAAGCGAAATTGACAATTAAAGATAATATTTATAATTTTTATAAAAAAGCAAAAGAAAAGAACAAAATTTGGCGGGAGAAAAAATAGGATGAGAGAAAGAGAATATTTTATTTGTGTACATGTTTATTATATTTGTACTTGATTTAGTCGACGAACATATGAGTGCATATGCATATGAGTGCATATGCATATGCATGCGCTCATCTGTGAATGTTATACATGTCTTATGTTATTTCTAACGGATGAGTGGGGAGTATGTTTTTTTTGTTATTAATTGCGCGTAATTCCATGCTGAAATATATTTCTCACAAGAAATGTATATTATAAAAAAATGTGTATAGCATTAGAATTAAATATGAACGATTTCAAAAAGGAATTCTATCTCTTTTAAACTAATGTCATCACTTCTGCAGGTAAAACAATTCGACCATAGGAGTAATAAGATGGAGAGATTGTCAGTTGAATAATGATGAATATTAATATGAGAGGATTGAAAATAATTAATGGAATTAATACAGTTTGGTGGGGACGGTTGATGGCAAGTGCTAATTAACATTATAGTGTTTAAGGTGACCATGGTGTAGCGCTCTGGGAAGCAAACTTGTTCTGCGCCCTTGGGTGCAGCAGTAGGGATAGGGAGTTCATAAGGTAGCAATTAACACAATAGATGCGATCGGAACATGGGTCGTAGTTGGTTGGATATTTACCTAATGTATTCTATATAAATGAATGCCTACTTATTAAGGCTAAAAATACTCAAGGATACAGATTTAAAGGATGCATAGGTTGACAGTGGAATGATGATGAATACTATGAGAGTTTTGAAAATCTCTGACTCAAAATGCTAGCAAATAAAGAATACAGCAATTCCTGCTACTCAGAAACATCGCTCATTTATGTGTTGTGGCCTTAAGGGGGCGAACGGAAATAAGACAACATGGAGGTAGTTAACAAGAGTATTTAATTACAGAAAATATAGAAGGAATATGTTATCAGAGACTGCTTCTAGATTGGTTATAACGACTCTTTCTGTTACCACCATTATTCATAGAGTCCATGCAGTGACGCATAGGTTAGATATCCTTAACAGAATGTTGAGACTACAAAAAACAAAATAAGGGAAGCGAGAGATACAAGACTGCTGAAAGTAAATCGAAAATGAACTTTGTAATCTCAATTATGGAAGAGATAGAATTATCTTACACGGTACTTGTGATAGGCAAAAAAGTAACTTAGATCTGGCAAAAAAGACCAGACCTGATAAATAATGACTTTAAATAATTTACATTAAAAACTTCCCATAAGTATACAAAAACACATTTGTTCCAGATCCAGTATAACATTTGCACCAGGAATATTTCAACAAATAATTGAAGCTATCTTGAATTACTTAAATCTTGCATTCGCTTATCTTGACTACATTTGAATTTAAAAAAACGGAAATAGAAAACAACTCGCAGGACATGTGAAAATAGTGTGTAAATCTTTATTTAAATACGACTGTAAGCTCTGCATGGATAATCTTTTTTAACAACAATTGAATTCCTGGGGCATATAATTGATGAAAATGATCGAAAACCAGACCCGGCCATATCTATAAAAATAATTGCATGCCTCCTCGAATAAGTGGGTCAATATTTAAAGATTTTCAAATTATTGCAACAAATGTGTCCTTAGAATATAGCCATTGGCCTCTTCTAAATAAATTACTTGAGGAAGATACAAAACAAAGCTGATATTCTTAAAGTCAAAATCTATTTGAAGAAATTATCTCTCGCAAATTATGATCCTAATAAGGAGATATACATTGCGACTAATGCTAGTAACATGGGATTAGGGGTACGTTCTTCTACACGGGGTAGATAAGAGTAGGTGAAAGCAGGAGCCCCCACATCAAGAACGTTTTTTGCCAGCAGAAAAACAAAACCAGACCAAATGCAAAAGAAGCATTTGGTATAATATCTGCAATAAAAAAACCCAAATCTAATGAAAAGCTTCTGTGAATCACTTGAATGTAAGAGTCAGAAAGAGAAAATGAGAATAAAAATGATTCAAATACCTTCTGCTTTTATAGTTCCGAAATTGAAGCGCGATGGTTTCGCTTACCAACTACAGTCATGTTATATGTACAGTCAAATATGGCGTGTGTCGTAATCAGCGAAAATCAGTGGAAAAAAATGTTGCATGTATGGTAAGATTTTTTTCTTTGATATCACGTATTTTCTAAATGACATTATCAAGCTCACGACAAGCGACTAAACTACAGTTGTTAATGCTCGCAACAGACACTTGGGAATCGTAAAAAATATAAAAGAAATAAAAGAAAAAAATTAAAAACAAATGAATAAATAAATAACAAAGAGAAATAGTGGGAAACCACAAAAAACATATAAAAATACAGATTTTCATAAACACTTGCGTTTTTCCCTCTTTTTTGTCGGGAATTAGATACGACACAAGAACTGACGTAAACGAATAAAAACAAAAGAAAACAGAAAGAAGCATCAATACTGACAATCTCTCTATTATTATACTAAATGTGAGTGAATCCACGTTTGTTTTCCTGATACTTTTTCCTATACACTTTAATAACTCAAAATACACACTTAATATACCTTAGATCTGAAATTGAGTTATTTTTGAAAAACAGTGTTGATGAACTCACATTTTGTATAATAATAATAATAATAATAATAATAATAATAATAATAATAATAATAATAATAATTAGTCGATGTCGGTAAATGTATCGATATTAACGAATATCATGAGTAAGGCCAGGATTTACGTAAAAAAAGACTATATAATTCATAGAATGTAATCCTTAATATATGTAGCATTAAGCACGTGTGGGATATCTTTTATGATATGATATGTGCGGTTTTATTGTGAGGAAACACAAGTGTATCATAACCGATAGATGGTAATAAATACAAGTTCCCATTTTCGATAACGTATCCCTCATAGCGTGCGTCTCTGACAATTACGTCCAGCTTCTAGACTGTTTGTGTGGCTTAGATAATAGCCTACCGTTACTGCTAGTATTAATCGGAGAGAGCGGTAAGTAGGTTACCCGATGCCTGAAATCAGGGTATTTGGTGCTCATCTGTCTGAGAAGACAACACACAAAAGAGAAGCAAAACTGATCACAAACATCTACTTTTATTGCGACTATATCCGCTCTTAGGAAAAGTTTCGGAAGTCAATTCTGCGAAGAATCTGGAGTCAGAGCCTTTCAGGTAGTCTGACGCTGCACACAGCAATGTCGTAGCAAATGTAGCGATGTCAGTTGAATTATGTATATCGGTTCTTGCCTTTCAAAATGACCAGTTCAGCGACACGGAGAGGAATAGGTAACAGTTTGTCCTCCTGATGTATTCACTAAGGTGTTTACCCTCTGACCTCAACTCTTTAGTCTTACAATCTGATGAAAAAGAACTTTTTTGCAAATCACCAAATAAGACTTTTTTTATTCAAAGCGGCCGTTAAACATTTTAGTTATTAACAAGACGTGTGGTATCCTATAATCGTTAACGTTTGGTATCCTATAATTGTTAACGTTTGGTATCCTATAATCGTTAACGTTTGGTATCCTATAATCGTTAACGTTTGGTATCCTATAATTGTTAACGTTTGGTATCCTATAATCGTAAACGTTTGGTATCCTATAATTGTTAACGTTTGGTATCCTATAATTGTTAACGTTTGGTATCCTATAATCGTTAACGTTTGGTATCCTATAATTGTTAACGTTTGGTATCCTATAGTTTTTAACGTTTGGTATCCTATAATTGTTAACGTTTGGTATCCTATAATTGTTAACGTTTGGTATCCTATAATTGTTAACGTTTGGTATTTACACTAAAAGTGGATTATGTTATTAACATCCCCCTAAACCCAAAACATTATTTTTTGTGGATGGAGAATTATGAACTATTTCCTGTTTACTTTAGTCTGTTCGTCTCCTCGCAATTTTGGTAATGCTTTCTACGTTTTACATGTTCATAAAATGTTTACATATTGTCGTCCAAAACCTCCAGATATATTTACCAAAGTGCTGAGAAGTGAAGATGTCCACGTGCTTTGTGAAATTGGATTTTCGAGTTCAGACACCTTTCTAAAATAGTGCAAATGCTTTGATGCAAAAACACGTGCAACAATTAACAGCAAAAGGTAATATTAAAATGCGAATTAAAACGTCGTAAAATAAACACCCTAAAGGCGTGGCTACATAAATAGCGAACGTGAAATCCCAGAATGGGCGTTTACAGGTGGATGGGTGGGCGTTCTAAATCCTTGTATAAACCATTTTAATTTGAGATTGAAATTGTCGACTAACGATAGAGTGAATCCAATTTGAGAGTTGTTAAAGTAGAGCGATGGTGGTGTTAATTACAGTCAATTAAGATTAATGTAATGGTGGGTTAACGGTTAAAAGAAATGACGGAGCAAAACGTCGTGGCATAAAAAGAAAAACGTTGCAAATAAAAAAAAAGACTAAGGACGTTTTCCTGCATTGTGTCTTTGGAATTGAACAGACGTTTGTCTGAGATTTTCTTCCCTATCCCGCAGAAGAGGCACTCGGACGAGACCACGTTATTATTATATATTGCAAAGAAAGATATATTGTTAAAAGATTCAACTACAAAAGAGAGTATTGTTTTCATTAATACGACGTTAGAGACGAAATGCAACCAATCTTATTGCTACGACAGTCAACCCACAAACGTAACATCTGTGAAAATCAGACGCAACTCTACAGTCGCTGCGACGAAGACAAAGAAAAGGAGAGACAGATAACTCTACACTCAATACTAATGTGGGGTACGGTTTTCATTGCTACGAAGAAAAAGAAAAGGAGAGACAGATAACTCTACACTCAATACTAATGTGGGGTACGGTTTTCATTGCTACGAAGAAAAAGAAAAGGAGAGACAGATAACTCTACACTCAATACTAATGTGGTTTCTGTTTTCATTGCTACGAGAGAAGCGAACAAATCTACACGCACATCTACTGCGACGAGAGGGACGCGACGCATTTATTTCTGATACTGCTACAATCAACACACAAACGGCACATCAGTAAGAGACAGAACACATCTACACCCAGCAACTACTGTGAGGCGTCATATATTTGGGGCCATCTGTTTGCGTGGGGAGGATTCGCACGTTAAAAAGAAAAGGAAAGAACATTGATTCCTAATTAAAATATCGATTATTTTCATTTCTTTAAAACTCTTAAATTATATAATAAATATAAAACATTTTTGAGAAATAATTTAAGAAAATTGACAGGCAACATAAAAGCAATGCCAGTTCGGAACAGATACGTTTGACAGAAACGAGTTGTGTTTAGCAATTATCAAATGCTGTTCGATAAGAAACGTCACCAGGAAAAATCATGGAGTAAAGGCAAAGGACCGACGGATAAAAGGAAGTCCAGGAGTTTTTACTTCTACTTGAAAAACTAATTTTGTTGGTAATTAAAATATTAGCCAAGCAGGGGGGGGGTCAAATATCATTCACAATTCCATTCAATAATTATTTTTTTCATTTAAATGTTATATTGTTGTTGCTTTGTCGCTCATCATTAAATTGGCTTAGCAAATTAATTTCGGGGATTTAGATATATTTAATGTATGATTTTTTAGGGTTAGGGTTAGGGTTAGAGTTGGGGTTGCAGTAAGGGTAACGTATATAAACCTAAACTATAGATGAGCTGAGATGAGTTATGTGCTGGAAAACGAGAAGTGATGTAGTTAAGAAGAAGTCGCTTTCTGGAAGTGACGGAGAATAAGCAACGTGGTAGAAGAAAGACTAGGTACTCTTTCTTGTGTTTTGTCTACGAGATGAAGATGACGTGTTCCAAAAATCCCCCATCCCCTACGGGAAACGGGTTGGGATGAAACTAATACTATGTATTACTCTAAGTAGAATTTTTAAAAAATAACTACAAATACTATTGAAACAAGACGAATACGCTTCGGAACTTTTTAGATAAGCATATATAATTTCTATTTTTTAAATTGTTCGGACGACTGTTCTTAAAGGTCTATGGCGCAACGGATATAAGTGCTAAGTATAATCCGTCTAATTGACTATTTTCTAGAAGTTTTACATAAAATCCTCAGTGTGCATTATACTAAGAGTTCAATTACAAATTACTCAGGACTTCTACCCGATCATAGCTGACGAAACGAGATTGCACGAGTGTATTGAATAAACGGTTTTAGTTCAAAATTCCGTACAGATTCCCGAATTCAACATAACGATTCCCGAGTTCGACAAGATGCACCTGGAGAAAGTCGGAGGTTATATCGGGCGAAACGTTGTGAGAATAACACCCAAAATAAGAACAGTCGTTCGAATAATCCAAATAATACATAAGACGAAAATAGATGCTGCTTTTATGTTACACTCGTTTTCTAATGTATTATGAAGACTGATACACGCATTGCTCACGATAGCGACAAGAGATGCCATGCTACAGAGCCGCCGACTAACAACACTAGATATCAGACACAAACACTAAAAGACACTCGCAGGCTATATTTGTTACGTGGCGAAAATTCGTCCGACTTTTTTTAGACAAGTAGTGTTTTTTTTAGATAAGTGTTGATCGTCAGTAGAAAAATTAGGAGATTATTTCAATTTTTATGAAGCCTCCGATTCAACTGTGAAGAGTTCAAAAACATATTATGCATGGTGTGTATTGAATCCAAAAATCAATATAAGTACACAAGTACAAACATTTCCCATCATCCAGTCATAGTATAACCTAGCATTACTTGTAGAATCAGATTCAATACTTGTTACTGAACAGTGTTTTACCATTACTGTTTAGAACTAGTTACTGAGTGGTTTACGAGTATAAGTTTCTGCAAAAGAGAATAAGTAGAAAGCAATTTTAACAACAAAGTATTTATAAGGACAATATCGGAAATGTTTCTACAACTATCTATTTCCAGTGATTGCGATGAAAGACATCGGGAGCAAGAAATCTGAAGAACCAAAACAGGTACTTGAGGAAGATGCCGAATGGGGTGAAATTAATTTTTATTAAATTTTGAATAAAATTTGATGTCTATTTTTGTAATCATTTTTTCTTTCAGAATTCTGATATAGAGTGTGTAATAGTTGAATAAACTTACAATATGTTTTGGTAACTTAAATAGATGCATTCTATATTAATATAATAAGCATTTTCCGAGTATTATGATATAAACGCATTTATCTTTTTCCCCCTATTCATAATAGTGATCAACCAAATTTAGAATTGTACATGCGACGGCAAATGTAAAATTACACATGTAAGTTACGGTTGCGTGAAATTTTAGACAAGGCGGCGAGAGAAATCCATCTTTAAACGTGCTTTGTGGAAGTGGTCAGTGCTGGACGTCTAATGCATATTTTAGTCCGACTTGTGTGTGGTTCCTGTCGAAAACCTGTTCTCGATAGCTGGTCTACTGAGCCACATCAGGTCCTATGACAGAGACTAATTATGTGAGTGTGAAGCAGAGAGATAATATAGTTGTGTACAGTCGAAGTCTAGAATACGCGTATGTCATAGCTGCAGCAACAACAAGGATTCGTAAAATTACGTCTAAACTTCTGGGTAATACGTGCCCACAACCGGGCATTACAGTCTGTAAATCTAAAATACACAACAAATAAAAAAACACACAAGTTGATTAAAAAAATAACAACAAGCCGCGCATGCGTGGTCCCCCTCTGTATGTGATGAGTGTAAAATACAATAAATTTGGCCAATTTGGGGCATTTTTTACCCTCCTCTTTGACCCCCTGGGGGCGCGAACCAGAATTTTTCTGATATCAAGGATGCTCATTTTATATCTAGAACAATTGCCTCTACATTTTGGCCAAGTTTCAGAAAAACTCATTGGATGGATCAAACGTTATGGGAGAAAAGGGACATTTTTTTGCCATTTATGGGGGCTTTTGACTCCCTGGGGGCGCGAACCAGATTTTTCCCAAGGTCAGCGATACTTAGTTTCTATTAGGAACAATTGCCTCCACATTTTGGCCAAGTTTCAGAGAAATTGAATGGATGGATGAAAAGTTATGGGGCAAAAAATGTTGACCCTCTGGGGGGCTAACCAGATTTTTTTTCAAAAATCGGAGAATGTCACATTCTAACCTGACCAAAGTTACAACTTCATGCACAATTTCAGAAAAATTGAATGCATGGATCATATGTTATGGGATGAAAGGGTCATTTTTAGCCATTTTAGGGGCACTGTGACCCCCCTGGGGGCGCGAACCGGATTTTTTCCAAGGTCAGCGATACTTAGTTTCTATTAGGAACAATTGCCTGCACATCTTGATCAAGTTTCAGAGAAATTCAATGGATGGATGAAAAGTTATGGGGCAGAAAATGTCATTTTTGTCCATTTCGGGGCCTTTTGACCCCCTGGGGGATAACCAGGTTTTTTTTCAAAAATCGAAGAATGTCACTTTCTAACCTGACAAAAGGTACAACTTCATGCAAAATTTCAGAGAAATTCAATGGATGGTTGCGGAGAAAAATCCGGACGGACACACACACGGACACACGGACACACACACGGACACACACACGGACGGAAATGCCTCAAAACATAGGTCTCCCAATTTTTTAAATCGGGGGACCAAAAATAAATATGTGACTTACGATTAACATTTCTGAGTGAGTTGGAAGCAAGAAAATAAATTCAAATTCCTTTTTTTATTTGGATTTTTCGCGTGATTTATTTTTAGATCCTATTTCACAGAATTTTGAAAATAGCCGAGGGTAAACCTACTGTAAAAGTTATTATACCCATATATCTCTCTAGCTCTCTCATATATATATATATATATATATATATATATATATATATATATATATATATATATATATATATATATATATATATATAAGCACACGAGAATCCGAAGCTCCTTTAAGAAAAATTAAAAGTAGAGCACTATTGGAGAGATTAAAAATAGGCATTCACTTTGTCGTCAAGTACTATCAGATGTCTTGATATTTATACTCGCCGCTTTCAGTGTAAATATCACTTAATTTATCCGTTATGACGTGACAATATGAATTTCTCCGTTATGACAAGATGATCGATGAAACAACCATACGAGGCAACGTCATGCACAAAGATGTCACTCGGTATTACACTACGAACATATGTGGAACATTTGAAAAATAAACAAGGGGCCACATTACATATGGTTATTCGGTGCTATTTAGAAAAAATGAAGGTCAACTGCCTTTACAAATCCTGTTAATATGACTTTAGTTCGTTTGGTCTTGTCTTGCTATTTTTTTTTTGGGGGGGGGGTTGAATTTTATTGCAGGTTGTTATTGTGTTTAATTATAGTTCAATATTTGACAAGCGTTTGTATCTCACCTTAACACATACGTGAAGAAGGTGAGAACATTGCCAAAGGATGTAGACAGACATAACTAAAAATATTAGTACTTTTTAATTGAGTTTGTAGGAGAGTTTTGGAAATATGCTGTTCTGGTTACACCAACAGAGGCGGTGTAAAATAAACAGACTTCTTTCAGCTCCCAAAACCTTTTCCTCTCCCCACAATCTCCAAAATCACGCATACATAGGAAATGAGAAGAAGAAGAAGAAGAAGAAGAAGAAGAAGAAGAAGAAAAGGAAACAAAAAAGGGGAAGAAAAAAAAAGAAGAAGAAAGAGAGAGGGAGATGGGGAGCGAAAGGGGAGGGGTCATTTTTATTTACCTTTTCATTTTTCGGTTGCGTCCGTACATTAAGACAGAGCCCCCCCCCCCCCGCCCGACACTCACGCCCATATATTTCCCCGGCAATCATGATCATCGCCAGAGAATTGCGCCCTTCCATTCATATAATAACCGTATTTCCCGCCGGCGGCTATTGGCTACTTGCCGAGCATATGATTTAAATTAGTTCTAGAAGCTTTATTGATTTGTCCGCCGTGTGGAGGTGCTTTCGCCTGACACAGTTTAACACCTCTGCCGAGATGATTAATCATTAGATTTCCACTTCTTTCTTTTTTTTTCATTCCCTTTAATATTTTCTCTTAAATTTGAATAATCATGTGTTTATTGCCTTCTTAACTCGCTGCTATATTTTATACTAGACTCATATTGTACAGACAAAACATAGTCATAAAACCAATAGCTGAGAATACACGAACACATGTGTGATATGAAACGTAAGGTTTCAACTTTATCAAACACTTCTGAATACGAGCGGTCATGTGTCTCACATAGTACAATTAACGCACATTTGGTACTAAGTAGTCATTATTATATACCAAGGCCAACAACTACTCGAGGATACGGATAATTGAAATCGTCACTAGGATGGGAGGCTTGAAAATGATGAATGGAATGGACAATATTTGATTACTTAAGATAGCGACTCGACCAGTATTTGTTGATATTGGACTTTAAGACGGCCTTGTTGTAGTCAGCATAGAAGGGGTCAGGTGGTAATGTGTCCCGAATATTAGAAGCTCTTAGAACGAAACTATGTCTATAAAATCTAATTTGGTTTTATGTGCACAGAGGATGTGAGGAAAATTATTTTAGCGGAAGTAATTATACGAGTTCTTGCTGTGAATGTAGATCGTTTCTCATTAAGTATTTGTTGATATTGAACTTTAAGACGGCCTTGTTGTAGTCAGCATAGAAGGGGTCAGGTGGTAATGTGTCCCGAATATTAGAATATCTTAGAAGGAAACTATGTCTATAAAATTCAATTTGGTTTTATGTGCACAGAGGATGTGAGGAAAATTATTTTAGCGGAAGTAATTATACGAGTTCTTGCTGTGAATGTAGATTGTTTCTCATTAAGTAAATGTTTTTATTGCTGGTGTATTGACAACTTTTTGCTTCATCTCAGATTCAAAAAACTTACTCATGACACACTAGAGATTCGTTTGTCTGTGCTGAGATGCAGAAAAAAGATCTCCAGTATTTTTAAATATTAAGCAGATCGATGTAATTTTTCAAGAAGAATGAAAGGATTAATTGAATTGACAAAGGAATTATATACATTTAATTTACAGAACGTCAGAAGGTATAAAAGATTTTTAAAAAACACGGCGATATAGTGAATCTAGAAACATTTCGATTGAAATAAACTAAGCTAACATTAAACGTCTGTATATGTGTGAGTCTGAACAGTTCCGCGCGTTTGCATTTTCTCCCACGAGTGGTTTTATGTAGTGTTTATTGGACGTGAAAAGTGCGTATGTTGTTTAGAGTGCTACAGGTCGTCATATTTTGTTGCAGTGACGATTTATTGATATTTGACTGCTGATCATATGTGTCTCTTTTTGCATAGTTTGGAATCGTCTTCCATCGAATGGGTCCCTTTTTAACAGATTCGTTTTAGATATTTTTTAGCTCCTTTTCAATACGTATTTTTTCTATTTATTTTTTAATTTGGAGCCGATTTTTTCGCAAAATACGCGACTACATTTTAAAATATATATTTGAAGTGCTCACACACTTATACCTTTCTATGGCTGAAACGCCCGTCAAAGTCGAACGAGTCAATATCGGAGATGTCAAAACATTACGATATACCTCATAGTCGAGCTAAACCTGTTCCTTCACCTGGCTTATTTGGTGAGAAGGGTGGGAAGATACCCAGCAAAATTAATAATATTAAGTTTGTGTGTCAGTTCGCAATAGCATGTATATGCGGTGTTTGTGAGTATTTTAAGCACTTGAGTTTTGAACAAATAAATGAATTTCATTTTTCTTTTCATTTTCTTTTATCATATTGATTTTCGTAACCGTTCTAAACTTGTTTAATAATATTTAAAGATCCGGTCATCGATCTCCGTTATTCGATAGTCTCCGTTTTCTTTATTTCCTATACGCAGGCGGCGTTATTGAATGAAAGTAAATTGGAGAGAAAAGAGGGGAAAATACGACTCTTAACATCTATAAATTGCGTTTATTTTTTATTAGTTTTATGTTCTCCACTTCCTCCTCACCACACCCTTACCTTTATTATTCCTCTACCCTTACACACCTTCGGTCTCTCGTTTACATTCTTTTATTATTTCACTTTCTGCTTATTCCATTGAGTTTAATGTATTTCAATAGCAAGTTTCTCCAATAAATGAGTCTTTTTGTCGGATTACAAAGATGGCCAGACTCTTCGTCTCCGAAGCGTGAAATATTTCAGCGTTTCAAATTGGAAAATGTCCAGTTTTAGAAATCTCATTATTTCGTAAACATTTTGGTTCGTTTGCTAATGGCGGACGTGAGAGGCGTTAATTTTCATCAGAAAGATGAATTTGTCGTCTGATTATGATTTTTTATGATGTTGTGTGACGAGAAAATTAGCAAGCTTGCATTTGTTTTATATAAATTTTTCATTATTCCTTTATAATTTTGGGAGTAAAAACAGAAGCAACCGAAGAATTGCGTTGGCTTTGTCTTCACGAAAAACCCATTTACATATTTTTTTAATCATTATTATTGCGACACGTGTCTTAGCGTTGCCGGGGAAAATTGCCTGACCAAAAAACTTCTGCACCGTGTATACATATTTTAATCAGTTTTTTAAACTTTCTATATTTGTAAATGTTTATGATTGTAAAAATAAAAGCTAAATAATTTGCTGTTTATAAGTCCAGTTATGTTGGTAATTGAACCAACCTATTATAAAACTATAACTAATTGTGTTACGGTAATATAGTTTTAGGGTTAGTTATTTGTTAATTTTATATTTCTCTTTGCATTTATTTTATTTTACTATATTAAAGTTTCGAATTGAAAGATCTTCTTTGTAAGTTTTAGGCATCAAAATGTATGTTTTAAGAAACTGGAACAGTTATTTGCGATGCTGAACATGTACACACAACAATAGTGTACCCAATTCGTGTTTCAATAATTGAAGACACTTTTTGAAACGCTTAAAATTTACACACTACAGTAGTGTACCCAATTCGTGTTTCAATGATTGAAGAGTTTATTTGAAACGCTGGAAAGGTACACACACGAGGAGTGTACCAAATTAGTGTTTCAATGATTGAAAATATTATTAGAAACGTTGAAAAGGTACACACAACAGGAGTGTACAAAATTTGCGTTTCAATAATTAAATAGGTTATTTGAAACATTAGAAAAGGTACACACAACAGGATTGTAACAATTCGTGTTTCAATGATTGAATAGGTTATTTGAAATGCTAGACAAGTACACACTACAACAGTGTACCTAATTCGTGTTTCAATGATTGAAAAGGTTATTTGAAACGCTGAAAAGGTACACACAACCAGAGTGTACCAAATTCGCGTTTACATGATTTAAAAGGTTATTTTAAACGTTGAAAAGTACAGAAAGCACGAGTGTACCACATTCGTGTTTCAATGATTGAAAAGGTTATTTAAAACGTGAGAAAGGTACACAGAACGGGAGTGTACCAAATTCGTGTTTCAATGATTGAAAATGTTAATTGAAACGTAAAAAAGGTACACACAACAGGAGTTTACAAACTTCGTGTTTCAATTATTGAAATGTTATTGAAAACCTTGCAAAGGTATACAGAACAGGAGTGTACCAAATTCGTGTTTCAATGATTGAAAATGTTATTTGAAACGTTGAAAAAGTACACACAACAGGAGTGTTCCAAATTCGTGTTTCAATGATTGAAAAGTTTATTTGAAACTCTGAAAAGGTACACAGAACAGGAGTGTACCAAATTCGTGTTTCAATGATTGAAAAGGTTATTTGAAACGCTGAAACGGTACACACAGCAGGAGTGTACAGTATTCGTGTTTCAATGATTGAAAAAGTTATTTAAAACGTGAGAAAGGTACACAGAACGGGAGTGTACCAAATTCGTGTTTCAATGATTGAAAATGTTATTTGAAACGCTGAACAGGAAAACACAACACGAGTGTACAAAATTCGTGTTTCAATGATTGAAAATGTTATTTGAAACGCTTAAAAGGAAAACACAACACGAGTGTACCAAATTCGTGTTTCAATGATTGAAAATGTTATTTGAACCACTGAAAAGGTACACATAACAGGAGTGTACAAAATTCGTGTTTCAATGATTAAATAGGTTATTTGAAACGTTGAAAAGGTACACACAACAGGAGTGTACAAAATTTGTGTTTGAATGATTGAAACGGTCATTTGAAACGTTGAAAAGGTTCCCACAACAGGGGTGTACCAAATTCGTGTTTCAATCATTAAAAATGTTATTGAAAACCTTGCAAAGGTAAACAGAACAGGAGTGTACCAAATTCGTGTTTCAATGATTGAAAATGTTATTTGAAACGTTGAAAAGGTACACACAACAGGAGTGTACAAAATTTGTGTTTCAATGATTTAAAAGTTTATTTGAAACTCTGAAAAAGTACACAGAACAGGAGTGTAGCAAATTCGTGTTTCAATTATTGAAAAGGTTATTTGAAACGCTGAAAAGGTACACACAACAGGAGTGTACCGAATTCGTGTTTCAATGATTGAACAGGTTATTTGTAACATTAGAAAAGGTACACACAACAGGAGTGTAACAATTCGTGTTTCAATGATTTAAAAGGTTATTTGAAACGCTAGACAAGTACACAAAACAAGAGTGTACCAAATTTGTGTTTCAATGATTGAATAGGTTATTTGAGACGTGGAAAAGGTACATACAACAGGGGTGTACGAAATTCGTGTTTCAATGGTTGAAAAAGTTATTTTAAACGCTGAAAAGATACACACAACCAGAGTGTACCAAATTCGCGTTTCAATGATTGAAAAGGGTATTGGAAACGTTGAAAAGGTACATACAACAGGAGTGTACCCAATTCGTGTTTCAATGATTGAATTGGTTATTTGAAACGTTGAAAAGTACACACAACAGGAGTGTACAAAATTCGTGTTTCAATGATTGAATATGTTATTTGAAACGTTCAAGAGGTACACAAAGCAGGAGTGTACCAAATTCGTGTTTCAATGATTGAAAAGGTTATTTGAAACGTGAGAACAGTACACAGAACGGGGGTGTAACAAATTCGTGTTTCAATGATTGAAAATGTTATTTGAAGCGCTGACAAGGTAAACACAACACGTGTTTCAATGATTCAAAAGGTTATTTGAAACACTGAAAAAATACACACAACAGAGGTGTACCAAATTCGTGTTTCAATAATTGAATAGGTGATTTGCGACTTTGTAAAGGTACACAAAACAGGAGTGTACCAAATTCGTGTTTGAATGATTTAAAAGGTTATTTGAAACGTTGAAAAGGTCACCACAACAAGAGTGTACCAAATTTGTGTTTCAAGTATTTCAAAGGTTATTTGAAACGCTGAAAAAGTACACACAACAGGAGTGTACGAAATTCGTGTTACAATGATTGAAAATGTTATTTGAAACGCTTAAAAGGAAAACACAACACGAGTGTACCAAATTCGTGTTTCAATGATTGAAAATGTTATTTGAACCACTGAAAAGGTACACATAACAGGAGTGTACAAAATTCGTGTTTCAATGATTAAATAGGTTATTTGAAACGTTGAAAAGGTACACACAACAGGAGTGTACAAAATTTGTGTTTGAATGATTGAAACGGTCATTTGAAACGTTGAAAAGGTTCCCACAACAGGGGTGTACCAAATTCGTGTTTCAATCATTAAAAATGTTATTGAAAACCTTGCAAAGGTAAACAGAACAGGAGTGTACCAAATTCGTGTTTCAATGATTGAAAATGTTATTTGAAACGTTGAAAAGGTACACACAACAGGAGTGTACAAAATTTGTGTTTCAATGATTTAAAAGTTTATTTGAAACTCTGAAAAAGTACACAGAACAGGAGTGTAGCAAATTCGTGTTTCAATTATTGAAAAGGTTATTTGAAACGCTGAAAAGGTACACACAACAGGAGTGTACCGAATTCGTGTTTCAATGATTGAACAGGTTATTTGTAACATTAGAAAAGGTACACACAACAGGAGTGTAACAATTCGTGTTTCAATGATTTAAAAGGTTATTTGAAACGCTAGACAAGTACACAAAACAAGAGTGTACCAAATTTGTGTTTCAATGATTGAATAGGTTATTTGAGACGTGGAAAAGGTACATACAACAGGGGTGTACGAAATTCGTGTTTCAATGGTTGAAAAAGTTATTTTAAACGCTGAAAAGATACACACAACCAGAGTGTACCAAATTCGCGTTTCAATGATTGAAAAGGGTATTGGAAACGTTGAAAAGGTACATACAACAGGAGTGTACCCAATTCGTGTTTCAATGATTGAATTGGTTATTTGAAACGTTGAAAAGTACACACAACAGGAGTGTACAAAATTCGTGTTTCAATGATTGAATATGTTATTTGAAACGTTCAAGAGGTACACAAAGCAGGAGTGTACCAAATTCGTGTTTCAATGATTGAAAAGGTTATTTGAAACGTGAGAACAGTACACAGAACGGGGGTGTAACAAATTCGTGTTTCAATGATTGAAAATGTTATTTGAAGCGCTGACAAGGTAAACACAACACGTGTTTCAATGATTCAAAAGGTTATTTGAAACACTGAAAAAATACACACAACAGAGGTGTACCAAATTCGTGTTTCAATAATTGAATAGGTGATTTGCGACTTTGTAAAGGTACACAAAACAGGAGTGTACCAAATTCGTGTTTGAATGATTTAAAAGGTTATTTGAAACGTTGAAAAGGTCACCACAACAAGAGTGTACCAAATTTGTGTTTCAAGTATTTCAAAGGTTATTTGAAACGCTGAAAAAGTACACACAACAGGAGTGTACGAAATTCGTGTTACAATGATTGAAAATGTTATTTGAAACGTTGAAAAGGTACACACAACAGGAGTGTACCAAATTACGGTTTCAATGATTGAAAAAGTTAATTGAAACGTGAGAAAGGTACACAGAACGGGAGTGTACCAAATTCGTGTTTCAATGATTGAAAATGTTAATTGAAACGTTAAAAAGGTACACACAACAGGAGTTTACAAACTTCGTGTTTCAATTATTGAAATGTTATTGAAAACCTTGCAAAGGTATACAGAACAGGAGTGTACCAAAGTCGTGTTTCAATGATTGAAAAGGTCATTTGAAACGCTGAAACGGTACACACAGCAGGAGTGTACAGAATTCGTGTTTCAATGATTGAAAAAGTTATTTAAAACGTGAGAAAGGTACACAGAACGGGAGTGTACCAAATTCGTGTTTCAATGATTGAAAATGTTATTTGAAACGCTTAAAAGGAAAACACAACACGAGTGTACCAAATTCGTGTTTCAATGATTGAAAAAGTTATTTGAAACGTTGAAAAGATTCCCACAACAGGGGTGTACCAAATTCGTGTTTCAATCATTCAAAATGTTATTGAAAACCTTGCAAAGGTACACAGAACAGGAGTGTACCAAATTCGTGTTTCAATGATTGAAAAGGTTATTTGAAACGTTGAAAAGGTACACACAACAGCAGTGTACAAAATTTGTGTTTCAATGATTTAAAAGTTTATTTGAAACTCTGAAAAAGTACACAGAACAGGAGTGTACCAAATTCGTGTTTCAATTATTGAAAAGGTTATTTGAAACGCTGAAAAGGTACACACAACAGGAGTGTACCAAATTCGTGTTTCAATGATTGAACAGGTTATTTTTAACATTAGAAAAGGTACACACAACAGGAGTGTAACAATTCGTGTTTCAATGATTGAATAGGTTATTTGACACGCTAGACAAGTACACAAAACAAGAGTGTAATAAATTTGTGTTTCAATGATTGAATAGGTTATTTGAGACGTGGAAAAGGTACATACAACAGGGGTGTACAAAATTCGTGTTTCAATGATTGAAAAGGTAATTTTAAACGCTGAAAAGATACACACAACCAGAGTGTACCAAATTCGCGTTTCAATGATTGATAAGGTTATTGGAAACGTTGAAAAGATACATACAACAGGAGTGTACCCAATTCGTGTTTCAATGATTGAAAAGGTTATTTGAAACGTTGAAAAGTACACACAACAGGAGTGTACAAAATTCGTGTTTCAATGATTGAATAGGTTATTTGAAACGTTCAAGAGGTACACAAAGCAGGAGTGTACCAAATTCGTGTTTCAATGATTGAAAAGGTTATTTGAAACGTGAGAACAGTACACAGAACGGGGGTGTAACAAATTCGTGTTTCAATGATTGAAAATGTTATTTGAAGCGCTGACAAGGTAAACAAAACACGTGTTTCAATGATTCAAAAGGTTATTTGAAACACTGAAAAAATACACACAACAGGAGTGTACCAAATTCGTGTTTCAATAATTGAATAGGTGATTTGCAACTTTGTAAAGGTACACAAAACAGGAGTGTACCAAATTCGTGTTTGAATGATTTAAAAGGTTATTTGAAACGTTGAAAAGGTCACCACAACAAGAGTGTACCAAATTTGTGTTTCAAGTATTTCAAAGGTTATTTGAAACGCTGAAAAGGTACACACAACAGGAGTGTACCAAATTCGTGTTACAATGATTGAAAATGTTATTTAGAACGTTGAAAAGGTACACACAACAGGAGTGTACCAAATGTCGGTTTCAATGATTGAAAAAGTTAATTGAAACGTGAGAAAGGTACACAGAACGGGAGTGTACCAAATTCGTGTTTCAATGATTGAAAATGTTAATTGAAACGTAAAAAAGGTACACACAACAGGAGTTTACAAACTTCGTGTTTCAATTATTGAAATGTTATTGAAAACCTTGCAAAGGTATACAGAACAGGAGTGTACCAAATTCGTGTTTCAATGATTGAAAATGTTATTTGAAACGTTGAAAAAGTACACACAACAGGAGTGTTCCAAATTCGTGTTTCAATGATTGAAAAGTTTA
This sequence comes from Sepiola atlantica, assembly GCA_963556195.1. NCBI lineage: Eukaryota > Metazoa > Mollusca > Cephalopoda > Sepiida > Sepiolidae > Sepiola > Sepiola atlantica. Next base: position 3,644,867 of record OY744516.1, on the reverse strand, counting down.
TTTGAAACTCTGAAAAGGTACACAGAACAGGAGTGTACCAAATTCGTGTTTCAATGATTGAAAAGGTTATTTGAAACGCTGAACAGGAAAACACAACACGAGTGTACAAAATTCGTGTTTTAATGATTGAAAATGTTATTTGAAACGCTTAAAAGGAAAACACAACACGAGTGTACCAAATTCGCGTTTCAATGATTGAAAATGTTATTTGAAACGTTGAAACGGTACACACAGCAGGAGTGTACAGTATTCGTGTTTCAATGATTGAAAAAGTTATTTAAAACGTGAGAAAGGTACACAGAACGGGAGTGTACCAAATTCGTGTTTCAATGATTGAAAATGTTATTTGAAACGCTGAACAGGAAAACACAACACGAGTGTACAAAATTCGTGTTTTAATGATTGAAAAGGTTATTTGAAACGCTTAAAAGGAAAACACAACACGAGTGTACCAAATTCGCGTTTCAATGATTGAAAATGTTATTTGAAACGTTGAAAAGGTTCCCACAACAGGGGTGTACCAAATTCGTGTTTCAATCATTCAAAATGTTATTGAAAACCTTGCAAAGGTAAACAGAACAGGAGTGTACCAAATTCGTGTTTCAATGATTGAAAATGTTATTTGAAACGTTGAAAAGGTACACACAACAGGAGTGTACAAAATTTGTGTTTCAATAATTTAAAAGTTTATTTGAAACTCTGAAAAAGTACACAGAACAGGAGTGTACCAAATTCGTGTTTCAATGATTGAACAGGTTATTTGTAACATTAGAAAAGGTACACACAACAGGAGTGTAACAATTCGTGTTTCAATGATTGAATAGGTTATTTGAAACGCTAGACAAGTATACAAAACAAGAGTGTACCAAATTTGTGTTTCAATGATTGAATAGGTTATTTGAGACGTGGAAAAGGTACATACAACAGGGGTGTACAAAATTCGTGTTTCAATGATTGAAAAAGTAATTTTAAACGCTGAAAAGATACACACAACCAGTGTGTACCAAATTCGCGTTTCAATGATTGAAAAGGTTATTGGAAACGTTGAAAAGGTACATACAACAGGAGTGTACCCAATTCGTGTTTCAATGATTGAAAAGGTTATTTGAAACGTTGAAAAGTACACACAACAGGAGTGTACAAAATTCGTGTTTCAATGATTGAATATGTTATTTGAAACGTTCAAGAGGTACACAAAGCAGGAGTGTACCAAATTCGTGTTTCAATGATTGAAAATGTTATTTGAAGCGCTGACAAGGTAAACACAACACGTGTTTCAATGATTCAAAAGGTTATTTGAAACACTGAAAAAATACACACAACAGGAGTGTACCAAATTCGTGTTTCAATAATTGAATACGTTATTTGCAACTTTGAAAAGGTAAACAAAACAGAAGTGTACCAAATTCGTGTATGAATGATTTAAAAGGTTATTTGAAACGTTGAAAAGGTCACCACAACAAAGGTGTACCACATTTGTGTTTCAATGATTTAAAAGGTTATTTGAAACGCTGAAAAAGTACACACAACTGGAGTGTACCAAATTACGGTTGCAATGATTGAAAAAGTTAATTGAAACGTGAGAAAGGTACACAGAACGGGGGTGTAACAAATTCGTGTTTCAATGATTGAAAATGTTATTTGAAACGCTAAAAAGGTACACACAACATAGGGTTTACAAAATTCGTGTTTCAATTATTGAAATGTTATTAGACACGCTGAAACGGTACACACAATAGGAGTGTACAAAATTCGTGTTTCAATGATTGAAAAGGTTATTTAAAACACTGAAAAGGTACAAACAACCGGAGTGTACCAGATTCGTGTTTCAATTATTGAAACGGTCATTTGAAACGCTAGACAAGTACACACAACAAGAGTGTACCAAATTCGTGTTTCAATGATTGAAAATGTTATTTGAAACGTTGAAAAGGTACATACTACAGGAGTGTACCAAATTCGTGTTTCAATGATTGAAAAGGTTATTTGAAACGCTGAAAAAGTACACACAACAGGAGCCTACTAAATTCTTGTTTCAATTATTGAAAAGGTCATTTGAAACGTTGAAAATTTACACAAAGCACGAGTGTACTAAATTCGTGTTTCAATGATTGTAAACGTTCTAAAACTTAAATAAAGTACGAGTGTACAAAATTCGTGTTTGAATGATTGAACAGGTTATTTAAAACGTTAGAAAAGTACACAGAACGGGAGTGTACCAAATTCGTGTTTCAATGATTGAAAATGTTATTTGTAACGCTGAAAAGGTAAACACAACAGGAGTGTACAAAATTCGTGTTTCAATGATTGAAAAGGTTATTTGAAACACTTAAAAGGTACACACAACAGGAGTGTTCCAAATTCGTGTCTCAATGATTGAATAGGTTATTTGAAACGCTGAAAAGGTACACACAACAAGAGTGTACCAAATTCGTGTTCCAATGATTGAAAAGGTGATTTGAAACGTTGAAAAGGTACACACAACAGGAGTGTACCAAATTCGTGTTTCAATGATTTAAAAGGTTATTTGAAACGCTAGAAAGGTTACCACAACCGGAGTGACCAAATTCGTGTTTTAATGATTGAATAGGTTATTTGAAACGTTGAAAAGGTACACACAACATGGGTGTACCAAATTCATGTTTCAATGATTGAAAAGGTTATTTGAAACGTTGAAAAGGTACACACAACAGGAGTGTACCAAATTCGTGTTTCAATTATTCAAAATGTTATTTGAAACGCTGAAAAGGTTACCACAACCAGAGTGACCAAATTCGTGTTTTAATGATTGAATAGGTTATTTGAAACGTTGAAAAGGTACACACAACATGGGTGTACCAAATTCATGTTTCAATGATTGAAAAGGTTATTTGAAACGTTGAAAAGGTACACACAACAGGAGTGTACCAACTTCGCGTTTCAATCATTCAAAATGTTATTTGAAACGTTGGAACGGTACACACAACAAGAGTGTACCAACTTCGCGTTTCAATGATTTAAAAGGTTATTTGAAACGTTGAAAAGGTACACACAACAGGAGTGTTCCAAATTCGTGTTTCAATTATTCAAAATCTTATTTGAAACGTTGGAACGGTACGCAGAACTGGAGTGTACAAAATTCGTGTTTCAATTATTGAAAAGGTTATTTAAAACGCTAGAACGTTACACACAACAGGAGTGTACCAAATTCGTGTTTCAATGATTGAAAATGTTATTTAAAACGCTGAAAAGGTACACACAACAGGAGTGTACCAAATTCGTGTTCTAATGATTGAAAAGGTTATTTGAAACGTTGAAAAGGTACACACAACAGGAGTGTTCCAAATTCGTGTTTCAATGATTGAATAGGTTATTTGAAACGTTCAAAAGGTACACAAAGCACGAGTGTACCAAATTCGGGTTGCAATGATTGAAAAGGTTATTTAAAACTTTTAAAAGGTACACACATCAGGAGTGTACCAAAGTCGTGTTTCAATGATTGAAAAGGTTATTTGAAACGTTGAAAAGGTACACACAACAAGAGTGTACCAAATTCGTGTTTCAATAATTGAAAATGTTATTTAAAACGCTAGAAAGGTACACAGAACAAGAGTGTATCAAATTCGTGTTTCAATGATTGAATAGGTTATGTTAAACGCTGAAGAGGTACACACAACAAAAGTGTACAACAGTCGTGTTTCAATGATTTAAAATGTTATTTGAAACGCTGAAAAGGTACACACAACAAGAGTGTACGAAATTCGCGTTTCAATGATTGAAAAGCTTATTAGAAACGTTGAAAAGGTACACACAACAAGAGTGTACCGACTTCGTGTTTCAATGATTGAAAAGGTAATTTTAAACGCTGAAAAGGTACACACAACAGGAGTGTACCAAATTCGCGTTTACTTGAAAATGAATTAAATTAAAATGTCGTACTTGAAGTTACTAGTACAACCACGACATGATGAAAATAAAGACTAAAGTATGTATATGTTGCGAAGAATTAGAAGTTTAAAACAAATGACTTATATAAATTGCAGAACACGCCTGTTTTAGCGAGTTTTTGTAGCACTATATATACTACTTGACAGAGTAATATATTGAGATGGATTCTTAACATATGTTGGATTCGAATCGCAGTATCGTCTTGAAATGTGTTTGTACTTTATTTATATGTTATTTAATCTAAATTGAGTAATTAATAGTTTCCCAATGTTATTCTTAGGTTTACAAAGATTCTTGCTCAATTGAAAATTTAGTAAATAGGTGTACCCGCCCCCTCCTACGTTTACAAACATTTTTGAGAACGGACAGACAGACAGACAGAGAACGTGCTTGTTATATTAGAATTATCGTTGCAATACGAGGGAGAGTACTAATGAAACGGTGTTCAGCCGTAATGTTGATTATTTACTTTTCTTCACGGTGTCTAGTAGGAGGGTAAGTGTACATCTGCAATACTGAGTAGGTATTCCTCCTTATTCTGTTATGTAAATATTTTGAAAGAAAATATCAATAGTAGGAAGGTAAGTGTATATCTGAGTACTTAGTGAGTAAGTACTTCTCCTTGCTCCGTTATCTGAATATTTTAAAAGAAAAATAGCAATCAGGACTAAATATCAGAATTCAAGAAAGCGTTTAAAATATAAATAAGAAATAGCCCAATATGTACCATAAATCAATAACTGAAGAGATTTATGTACGTGCTACTGAAACTATATAGCAGAAGTGTAGGGAAATCGCCCTTTTTGACATATAAGATTTCTATTCAGGGCTAACTCTGAAAATCCGACTAACATAATTTTATGGAGTAAATACTATCCATTATAGTGACACATCACTAATGTTATAGCTTTTCGCTTAGTAGTGATTTTCATCTGTACAAATAATGGCATGACGCGTATATGTAACTGTTCATTTCCCGCTAACTATGTTTGGACTCAAAGGCATAAGAACCTGCAAATTACCAAATATAATCAGGTATCAAAGGATACGGGTTGTAATAATTGCGACAAATATAAAAACATGGACAGAGAAAACTAAAATTACATAACATTAATAACCTCCCGTAAAAAATCGTAATTGTATATAACAAAGTTACAAAAACGTGACTTTCCTATGAAAAATAAATAAAAATAAGATTTTACCTCAGTCATTTTTAATTGTCTGCAAATCATTTAACATATTTTAATTGACCATGGCTATAAAAAGCGTGTACACCTAGCATGGAACTGTCTACCAATTCTAACGTGCCCAAATAAGATAAGCTTTCTTATTTTTGGGATGAGGGGCATAATAATACGATAGACCAATTGTATTGGCCAAGCATATTATCTGGAAAAGCGGCGCGTCACGTAAACAGTAACGTCTTGCTGACACATTGTATGTAGTCAGCTTAATCAGTTGTGACGTCTCTCTGTAGAAGCGGCAGTAGTAGTCATCGTAGTTATGTTGAACGTTTTCATTGTAGCTGTAATTATAGAAGTAATTAAAAATAACGACAAAACTAGTTACTCTGAGTTTCATAGTATTTATTTCTAGATTTATTTTGTTTTTTTAATAGTAAGGTTATATAGATGGTGACCTATTTCCGGTCATCACTCATACGGGTAATAGAAGATCCCGAAAAATACGTCCGTTCACTTCGACATTAGAAACCGAAGAGGCAGGATGTTTCTAGCCTCTTTAACTTCATGTAACTCCCGATACACGTCTACTTAACGTTTAATCTAATATCTAAAAGAACATTTCCTTTTAATACTTAATCTAACCCTTGCGTGGAAAATTAAATTTTAACACACACACGACGAAATATAATAAAAATAGACCATACCTATCTATCTATCTACTTATAAAGTTATCTCCCTCTGTATATATACATATATATATATATATATTTTATTTTGGTGGTGATTTTATTATTCCATTAATTGCGACAAAATATATGCTGTTTAATTAGCGCCCACAATGAACGCCAACTTTTCAAGCGACAATGGAATCCAAATGGATTCCATTGTCGCTTGAAAAGTTGGCGTTCATTGTGGGCGCTAATTAAACAGCATATATTTTGTCGCAATTAATGGAATAATAAAATCACAAACAAAAAATATATTTTGCTCTGAATTTTCATTGAGCACTCTCATAAACCCGGTTTCAACTTCCTTCGGATTTATACCCCCTGGATATTTGTAACATGTTAATTATATATATATATATATATATATATATATATATATATATATATATATATATGAAGTGCATCTAAAATGTTCGTATTTTCTAAAATTGAATTCAATTTCGTGAGTAAGAAAACAATCTAGAACAAAACTAAAATCTTTTATATATTTAATAATACAGAATTTATATATCATATATTTGCGCATGAAAATAAAATTCAGACGAGGTTGCGCTGACTGGGTCAGTACGGCTAAACCCATTATAACTACGGTCATATTTTGTTTGTTTGACTGGCTTAAAAGTAAAACGCGTTCAACCATTAATGGAGGAGAAATTTACTAGTCGATCAGATGGGTTGGTGGTGTACATGTAGACACTAAAATAAATGACTTTTAATTTTTCGGGTTGGTTTGGCCACTGCTTGCGTATGAAAGGGATTGTACATTTGACCCTACGAATTTCTTCGTAGATGAAAATGAAAATGCTTCTGCGTCATCTACTTTCCATACGTATATTTTACGTAGATCTGCACATGCATTGAACGTTGTTGTAAGTTAATATTAGTGCATAAATATATAAAATATTATCTTATAATATAAGTATATATATATATATATATATATATATATATATATATATATATATATATATATATATATATATATATACGAGGCCAGAAAATATATGACAAATACGTGACGGGGTTGGAACACTATTCCCCTTTAAAGTAGTCCCCTTGTGCTTGCACACACTTAGCCCACCGATCCATCCACTGCCGGAAACACCCGTGGAAGTCTTCTTTTCGAATGGTGTCATCTCCGCTGTCGCGTTAAATTAAGCAGGTGATTGAGGAAGATGCGATGTGTAACACAAATTAAGAAGTGGTTCAACCGATTCCAAAATATCCGTACATCAGCGGAGAGTGATCAGCGTTCTGGCAGACCCCATACTGTTCGGAGTGCAGCAGTTGTTGAGACAGTGGAAGAAAAGAGATAATCCGGAACGCGACGGCGGAGATGAACACAATTCCAAAAGAAGACTTCCAGAGGTGTGTACAAGCACAAGGGTCTGCCCTTAAGGGGATTAGGGTCCCAATCCCGTCACGTATTTGAAATAGTTTTTTCTGGACTTAGTTCGGATATGTTTTAGACATACCTCGCATGTCTCTATATATATATAAATATATATATATATATATATATATATATATATACATATATATTTATATATATATACATATATATTTATATATATGCATATATATTTATATATATACATACATATATATATGTATATATATGTACATATAAATTTATTTATATATACATATATATTTATATATACCCATATATATATTTATATATATATATACATATATATTTATATATATTTATATGTATACATATATATTTATATATATACATATATATATACATGCATATTTATATATATACACATATATATTAATATATATATATGTTATGGTGCCGTACCTACCTACGGAGAACTAATGGACTCGTCCACCTTATAAATACGGGAAGCACGTGACACTTGTTCTCTTCTTGCCAGGCAAACCGGCAATGGCAGTTGAGAGTAACATCTCCTTGTGTCTCTTTCTTTCTATTATATAATATATACCTTGGTTCATTTACACCATGTGTTCCTGTGTCATCATTCGGCCTTACCCAGGTCCACAAGAAATGGCGACGAAGGAATTCGAACTCTTGGGTAAAAAAACTGAAAATACCACGTGAAAATGCACTCACACGGTTAATGCAGGAAGCCGCACGCATTAAAAACAAAGGTTTTTGCTGAACGGTAGAGATAAGAAAAGGGAACTCAACTGAAAACAAAGAAAACACGTTGAATTCTTAAGTGCGAGAAAATTGTTTTCTTTTAAGAAAAAGAAAACTGAAATGGACATGTTGTGCTCTAATTTTGAAAACTGCTTATCGAAAAAAAAACAGCTTGAAATTAGATGCGCGGTTCCTCTAGTTTGGGAAAACTAGTTAAAAAAAAAAAACAACTGAAATTGAATGCGCGTTTTTTTTTTCTCTGGGTTGGAAAACTAACAAAAAAAAATACCGAACACGAAGGAAGCGAGCATTGTTTTTTTTTAGACGAACGTCACAGCTAGTTTTTTTTGACGAGCACACACACAAAAAAAAAATGAAACCGACACCACGTGCTTCATTTTAAGAACAGATAAGAAACAAAAACATGAAATGTATCACACGTGCGTTACTCCATAAAAAAAAGACGCACGATAAAAAAAAGGTCAGTTTTATTTTCTCTCTCTCTTTTCCGACTTGTACTGAAATATTTTAAAATGCAGAAAGAATTAATTGTGAAACAGATTTTTTTTTCTCTTCGTAAAAATTAAAAACGTGTATAAGAAAAGAACATTACATAATCTTTTCATGACTAAAACTCAGCGTCTTGCCAGCGTTAATTTAAAGAAAAGAACTTCTTGTAAATTCATTAAATAACGAGAAAATATTAATTTTCAAAATAAAAAAAAAGTGAATATACGCGTATATAGAGAAAAGGAAAAGTTTCATAATCTTTTCAGAATTAAAACGGCGCCTAGCAAACGCTAATTTAAAGAAAAGAACTCTTATAAAATCATAAGATAATGAGAAAATATTAATTTTCTAAATAAAATCAGAAACTAAATGGTTGAATATGGAAGATATTAAGTCTATAATCGCCGAACTAGCGAAATTCCAAAACTCCCAGCAACAACAAACTGAGGAAAGATTTCAAAAGTTCTTATTAGAACAGAACCAAAATCTTTTATTACACAAAAAGGAGTATGATGAAAGATTGGAATTTCTGATACAAACAATATCGCGCAGTGACAAAAAAAATGAAAAAGACGACACGTTTTCGCAGAACACAATTTGGAACAGTATTGATAATTACTCATAAACAGAAAATAATACCTTTGAAGAATATTTCCGAAGATATGAAGACCTATATAAAATTGACTGCGGTAGTTGGAGTGATGCGAAGAAGCTACGCCTCCTTCTTAGAAAACTAAATACCACAGATCACACGAAATTCGTGGATTTCATTTTGCCTCGGAAAACTAGCGAGCTAACTTTCATAGAAGCGGTTGGTTTATTGACAGAACTGTTTAGTCCAAGAACTACACTATTCGACAAACGATGGAAGTGCATGAATCTGGTAAAGAAAGACAAGGAAGACTACGCTACTTTTGCATCGATAGTGAACAAGCATTGTGACGATTTTAAACTAACTGAATTAAGTGCAGATAATTTCAAGTGTCTAATTTTTGTACAAGGTTTAATCTCAGGAAATGACACGGAGATAAGGCGTAGAGTTCTAAATAAATTAGAGAATGAACCAAGCCTTACGCTGCAAAAGTTGGCTGAGGACTGTCAAAGATTTGTAAATGTAAAACAGGACTCAAAAGACATTGAATTGTCCGGCATTGCGCATATAAAAAAGGTACATCAAAAAACAAAAGCTCAACCTTATAGAAAAATAAGAAATAATAATTTTGATGTAACAAAGACAAACCAAACCAGTAAAAAAATAAATAAATTGCCACCAAGCCCTTGTTCACGCTGTGGTAATCCACATTGGTACAATGAGTGCTCATTCCGTTTTAAACCCTGTATGAAATGCAAAAAAGTTGGACATAAAAGTTCGCACTGCAGAACGGGCAGAGGAAATAAAATGCGGATTCAAGCCACTAGGACAAAGAAGGAAAAATGCATGAACATAAGAAAATATGTACAGGTGAAAATCCTGGATAAAAATATAAAATTGCAATTGGATTCTGGTTCAGACGTTTCCATTATAAATTTACATACATGGAGGAGATTAAATAAACCTACTATATCAAGAACAAACAGGCTGGCATGCACAGTTACTGGTGAAAGAATTACATTTGAAGGAGAATTAATCACAAATGTGTCCCTAATCGGAAATACTAAAAAACTCAAACTACTGGTACTGAAGGATTCGAATAATCTTTTTGATTCAGATTTTATGCAGGCATTTGATTGATGGAAGTTGCCGATAAATACATTTTGTAAAAAAATAAATAGTCGCGCAACAGAATCGGAAAAACTACAACGAGAATTAAAAAAATCGTTTCCAGAGGTTTTTTTCTGGCGGTCTTGGATGCTGCACTAAAATGACTGCAAAATTCCGTCTAAAAGAAAATGTACTGCCGGTATTTAGAAAAGAAAGGAAAGTACCCTTCGCCTCGATTGAAAAAAATAAACGCTGAATTAGACCGACTGGTAAAGATGGGTATTTTATCAAAAGTACAACACAGCCAGTCGGCAGCACCCACGGTTTATGTAAAGAAAAAATCTAATGAGATTCGTGTATGTGCAGATTTTTCAACAGGACTGAATACTGCCCTCGCGGACTATCACTACCCACTCCATACCCCGGGAGAAGTGTTTGCAAGCTTACATGGAGGAAGATTTTTTTCAGAAATAGACCTAAGTGAGCCATACCTACAAATACCGGTGGATAAAGATTGTTCTAAGCTGTTATGTATAAACACACATCGTGGTTTATATAAATTCGAAAGATTAGCGTTCGGAGTTAAGGTCGCGCCCGCCATTTTCCAACAAGTAATGGACACAATGCTGGGCGGACTGGATTTCGCAATAGCGTATCTCGATGACATCTTGATTAACAGCAAAGATATCGAACAACACCAAAAACATGTAAATCAAGTGTTTGCGAGAATTCAAGATTATGGGTTCAAAGTAAAAGAAGAAAAATGTGATTTTTTCCTGGAGGAAATAAAATATCTGGGTCATGTGATCGACAAGGACGGCAGAAAACCAGACCCAGAAAGGGCTACCGCAATAAAAAACATGCCGGCGCCAGAAAACGTCATGACATTACAGAGTTTTCTGGGACTAGCAAATTACTACCAGGCTTTTATCCCAGAAATGCATAATTTGCGTGCTCCATTAAATGAGCTATTAAAAAAAGGTAAAGCCTGGGTATGGACACCTGAATGTCAGGATGCATTTAATAAAATCATAGAAAGACTTACGTCAGAGTTATTTCTAACACATTACAACCCAGAATTGGACATAATCGTAGCTAGCGACGCTAGTTCATATGGTTTAGGAGCATGTATCCTACACAAAATGCCTGATGGAACCCATAAACCCATTGCACATGCATCAAGGACCTTGCTCCCAGCGGAAAAACAGTATTCTCAAATCGAGAAAGAAGCCCTAGCAATAATATTTGCAGTAACAAAGTTTCACCGATACATACATGGTAGACAATTTACCTTACAGACAGACCATAAGCCGCTAATTACAATTTATGGATCTAAAAAAGGCCTACCTGTATATACAGCTAATAGACTACAAAGATGGGGAACTATCTTATTAAACTACAACTTTAAAATGCAACATTTGCATTCAAATAAAATCTATCATGCAGATGGATTGTCGAGATTAGTGCCAGAACAGAGAGAGACTCTAGAAGACACAGTGATTGCGTTTCTTCAAACAAAAGGAGATTTTAAAGAGATTTTGTGCAACGCAGTGAGAGAGCTCCCGGTGACACTATACGAGATAAAAAAAGAAGCTCAAGAGGATGAATTTATCACCAGAACAAAAATGAAATTGGTAGATAAGGATTTACATGCGGCAAAGAGTTTCTTACTCTGTGATGACGTACTCATGCATAACGAAAGGGTGGTCATCCCAGAAAAACTACGAAAGCAAATTCTGAAAGATTTTCATGTTGGCCATCCAGGGATAACCAGGATGAAGGGGTTAATGAGGAGTTTTGTGTACTGGCCAGGTATGGACAACGACATTGAAAAAGCAGTAAAGCTGTGTAAAGGCTGTGCCTTAGCGGCAAAAGCACCGCATATAAAGCATAGCCCATGGCCAAAGACCGACCGTCCGTGGGAAAGAATTCACGTAGATTTCGCGGGACCATTGGAAGGATTTTACTACTTAATCGTAGTCGACAGTTTTTCAAAGTGGCCCGAGGTACTACGTTGCAAGAGTCTCACGTCAGAGGTTACGATAAGATTCCTACATGAACTATTTGCCCGTTTTGGGGTAGTGGATTGTTTGGTGAGTGATAATGGGACGCAATTCACGTCATCAGATTTTGAGTAGTTCTGCGCGACGTTTCAAATCAGACATATAACGACGCCCCCGTATCATCCTAGGTCAAACGGCCAGGCGAAACGCTTCGTAGACACATAAAAAGAGCATTAAAAAAGGCCGGTGATACTCCTAAGGAGAAGGCTTTACAACAATTCTTACAAGTATATAGAATTACAAAAAACAAGAACATAGCATCATCATTATCCCCCGCAGAGATGATGTTTGCGCGGAATGTGAAGTCCGTGTTTGATAAATTATTACCTAAACATAATAATTATGACCGAATCTCTACGGTACCGAAGAAAAAATACAACCCAGGAGATAGGGTATATTTTAAGATGTTCAAAAACAATGCATCGTTCTGGGAACCCGGTACAATTGAAAAGAGGATCGGATCGATGGTCTATATCATAAAAGGACCACGGTTCTCGCATAAGAGACATCTAAATCAGATCAGAAAAAGACTGTCAGATGACACTGACAGCACCCCACAAGGAGAAGACGTGATGGACGTGATATATGACACCTTCAACTTACCAGGACCCCACGTAGTCACACGTAAACGACAACCAAAAAGAAAACGAATGGCTCCGGACTACCTAGAGATAGATCCGAAAAGGAAACGTTATTAAGACTTCTGAGGAGATAAGGCTTGGAAGGGGGGTGTTATGGTGCCGTACCTACCTACGGAGAACTAATGGACTCGTCCACCTTATAAATACGGGAAGCACGTGACACTTGTTCTCTTCTTCCCAGGCAAACCGGCAATGGCGGTTGAGAGCACCATCTCCTTGTATCTCTTTCTTTCTATTATATAATATATACCTTTGTTCATTTAAACCATGTGTTCCAGTGTCATTCATTCGGCCTTACCCAGGTCCACAACAAAATACATATATATTTATATACATATATATTTATATATATACATATATATGCATATATATCAATATATATATACATATATATGTATATACATATATATTTATATATATGCATATATATACATATATATTTATATATATACATATATACATATATATTTATATATATACACATATAGATGTATATATATATACATATATATTATATATGTATACACATATATATATATATACATATATATATATATATATATATATATATATATATATATATATATATATATAACACCAATAATACAGGTTGTCTATAAAGTCCGATTGCAAATTATAACTTCATTTTTATTTGCAATGGAAATAATCTGTAACAAAAGATATAAAGTTTAATTTCCTTAGTTTAAAGTCATTTAGTAATTTTTATTTTTATAATTTAGTCATTTATTTTTCGCCACAAAATTTTCGACAATTGTCAGATTATTAAAAAATTATTTTATCTTTTTACAATCAATTTGATCCATTGCTTCAATTGAGGAAAAAGTAAACTGTGCCTTTTTTTCGTCTTAATATATTTGTTTATGGGAACATGTGAAAAAACCTGTGTATGCAATCAAACCTAGTTCATTAAAAGATTTGGAAGGTAAAATAACTCATGTGATTTAGGTATTACTGTAAAATCAGTTGGCAAATGTGTTCCGTAAACTGCAAAATCGTATTAATCTTTGCATTGATAATAAAATGTCGATAAAACTTTTAAAATACATAAATTTATTCTTTCTAATCCTTTTAAAGATTATTTAAAACACAAATACAAACAAAATACAAACAAAATTAGAATTTTTGAAGTGTACACGGACTTTATGGACAACCTATCTATATGTTACTAGATGACAGTACTAATGAAATCGTTAAAAACACCAACACATTTTTTTTGAAATCATACATTTTCGAATATGAAGTCAAATAAATCTATTGTAACGTATTAATAACTAGCACAACTCCCTGGTGTCGCCCAGAATAATAACTTTCTGAATTACATAGATTACAGAATAAAATGAAACAAGGATATGATTTTATTGGAATTTGAAATGTTTTATTTAATATGTGGACAAAATTAGAGTAAACATAATTATGATCGGGTGAGTTCCGAACTCTGAATGGCGGTTTTATCCGATTGAGCTACCGAAGCAAGTATGCTAGTAATTTCATAAATCTTCCCTATCTCTCTTAACTTCCCATTTTCTCTTATTCCATCTATTTCTATATAGTCGAATGTGAGGCAACGGAAGATAAAAGAGAAAAATAGTTAAAAGGATAAGGATGACCCCTTTTTATTTTCAAATATTATACTACTAAAATCGATCGGAAACACCATTTTTCATTTTATAACAACACGGGCTGATGCTTGCCTTATATTATTGACAAAACAGATTTAATTATATTGCGTGTATTCAAACAGTTATAAATCACGAAGATATAGAATAAAACAAATCCTTGCATTAAATATAAGATATAATATATTATATGAAATTAATTAAACAAGTAATGTATTGCTTTATATAAAAATTAAAAACTACATAAAAAATGACGCATATATGATCATGAGAAGGATTAAAAATTCATACACGCGAGACTCTAAGTCTCAGAAAAATGCGTATCACGAGATTCAGAAAAATGAATAAAAAAACGGTAAGTGTAGATCATGTATCAATATATTTTGTAATGCTGTAACACTATTAGAAAGTAAGACGTTTAAATTAGCCATTACTGACGAGGAAAGGCAGACGCTAAAATACAAAATGAAATGCGAATCTTTTTCTTTAATAATGAGTAAAACGCAATATAACGTTAGTCAACGGACAATAAACAGAATAGTTAATTAGAAAGAAATGCTAAACGTATCCGAATTCCGATCAGTAATATCGTTTGCTAAATAATGAAGAATTCAAAAGAACGTTTGTTTATGTCAATCGTAACGTAAGAAAGATGAATCGATATAGATAAATAGACGGGCAGACAGAGATACGAGAAAGGAAACGATAACATAGAGCCAGAGATTGCTAGACAAACATTTACGTCAAGCTAGGCGTCCGCACGCGCACGCACACCCACATACACACGCATACAATCATATACTGAAGCCTTTGCAGATATTCGCGTAACAGTAAAAACAATGTGAACTGACAATTAAATCTGTTTATTGTGTTCACTGACGATTAATAAATAAATAAAATCTATTACAACCATAAAGGTAACAACTGTACGTGTTTTCTTGTGTGTTTTGCCTGAACTAGCAACAAAGAGAAAAAACAAAACATAGTTGTTGACATTATGTTTCTGAATTTTTTAGATGAGGATTGATACTTTGTATGATTTTGCTTATTATGACTGCGTTTCTCATCTTGAGTGTTAGTATTACAATGTTTCGGCCGCTGTAGCATCCGGCCTTCTTCAGGTGTATCTCTTCGAACTCGGAAATATTCGACAGATTATTCCTGAGTTCAAAAAGATACACCTGAAGTAGGCCGGCGGTTACAGCGGCCTAACAGTTGTGATAATAACACTCAAGATGGGAAATGTAGTCCGAATAACCAAAAGTATACATAGTTGTTGACAATCCGATTAAAGTATGGGAGGAACTGCAACATTAAAACAGCGAAGGAAACAACCCTCTAATAAAAAAATAAAGAATATGTAAACCGTCATACTATTTAAAATAGAAAAGATAACCAATAAACACAATAAACGAATCACAATAATAGAGTAGAAAGTATATCTTGGGTTTACTTTAAACACCTTCGTAACTCTCGCTTCCCTTATTTTGTCCTTTAGTCCTCACATGCAATAAGCGATATTTCTGACAAACAGGGATGAATTGCTGTTTTCTGGGTCAGAATCTATACATACAATACTCATCTTTGGCTAGTTTTTGACCTACAGATAAGTTCTTTCATACTTCGAAAATCACTATGTCAAGACAAAACTGTTTGAAGACAGGGAAGATTTGTTTGACTTGATCTTTGTTCTAAATCACTGATCGGTGAGGTTGAGGAAGACAGAGAGCGATCGACAATCATCGTTTAATGATATGAGCGAATTTTGTATTAATATGTTCGCACGTATAGTGCTTCCAAGCTACTGAGAAACTGCTATCTCTCACTCCCTCTTTGAGGCATGTGACGCCATATCCGTTTCTATCAATTCCCACAGTCCGGTAATTTTAACACAGAGTTCAGCAAGTTGATCCTGGTTCAACTTCTATTTGCTGTTATTCTAAACGAACCACTTCATATAACAGCGGGTTAATTCGTCCAATATTTAACACATGTTTTCGCGCTAAAATGTTCAGAAATATGTAATGGTTCATGCACAGGAGATATATACGTCTTAAGGATGCACAAAATGATGTTATGGCGCTGTGTTAGTGTTTACGCTGTTTATTCCACTTTTCTTGAGGTTTTTCATTTTTTTTCCTTATTTATAAAATAATTTTTATTTGAAAATTAATTTTATTCGAATTAAAAAATGATTATTTAAATACCTGCGTTTCAAAATGAGTTCGTTTTTACTATTTACGAATTGTTGGTTTTCGTTTGAGTAAAAAATATTATTGCTACGTTTTCCATGCTATTATTTTCATTTTCATCTCTGCTTCATCGAAGTTGATTATATACTTGCAACTATATCCCACACATTGTATTCTGCTTTTTTATTTCACATAAATATTTACACAACTTATTATTGTTTTCATATATTTCGATTTTTTTAATATAAATTTACATTGTTATACTGTCCCTTTTCAATTCATTACCCCTGGACCCGATGTATATTTATATTTCACACTCACATTTCATTCGATTTGCCATTGTATGTTATATTGTAATGGCGTTCGGCTCTCTTCCCTCGAGCGACACTCTTCCTTTTTCTACAATTTTATTATTTTCATTAACGGTAGTTAATTTTAATGTTGTGTCTCTTGAATATTTTATTTTATATATTTTGGGGGACGATGAGTATGTGTCTATACATTTTGAAAATTTAAAATGTTCCTTCCCACTCTCTTTACACATATATATATATATATATATATATATATATATATATATATATATATATATATATATATATATATATATAAATATATTATATATATGTATATATATACACATATATTATATATTTATATATAGAGTTATGTCTAGTAAGCGAAATGTTTGTGTTTCATTGCCGTAAGTGTTCGTCACGCTAAATGTTAACCTGGCGAATGTCTTTCCGGAATGAAACACGCACATTTTTTGTAGCTTACTTGCCTTAATTATATATATATATATATATATATATATATATATATATATATATATATATATATATATATACATACTTTGTGGTACAAAACTCAATTATTGCTATATACAAAGCATATTTATTTAACATAATGAAATCAAAAGATAAGAGAATGACAAGCTGACCGGGTTCGAACTTCGCTCAACAGAACTAGACCGAGGTTAAGATTAAGAGAAAAAAATTCTATGGGTATTATAGCGAAAGAAAGGGTGAACAGAATTGAATCAAATAGAAACTACATTAAGTTCGAGAAGAGGTTCTTTTTGTTTACAAAAAGAAGGTCTCAAAGGTTTAATGTAACTAGTTTCTAGAATCTTGGGATGACAGGGAGAGTGTGACTTACTGAGAATGGAGAATAAGTCAACACTGAATTTTGAGGCAAAGGAACGGTTATTTACGAGATATTATGCAAAAAATCGAATTCATTTAGGTGGGGGATACCTCTAAGTTTGTTCAGTTGGGTCCGGTAGATACACATGATTTTACTATATCTATCGAGACTAAGTTGCGAAATCGTCTGGTTAAATGGGTTAACAGTGGAGCTCTTCCCTCTAGTATTTCTAATTTAATCAGACATTCCGGTTCTATCCGTCCCCGCCTCTATGGTCTACATGAAACCCATAAAGATGGGGTAATGTTAAGACCCATATTATCTATGATAGGGTAATCACAGCATAAGGTAGCTAAATGGCTTGCAACCAGTTTAGAACCAGTTTTGGAACGTTATAGTTCTTTTTGTATTAAAGATTCACGAACTTTATACAAAATTATTCTTGCACTGACAAATGTATGTGTTCCTTTGATAGACTTTTTACCTGTGTTCCTCCTATTGAGATGATTGACATATGTGCAGATGCATTATATCGCAGTCAATTATCCACTCCTTCTATTCCCGAAAATATTTTCGTGGAATTAATGAAATTCGCCACTATGTCGTTTGAATTCAGTTTCAATGACATTATGTACAGACAAATTGATGGGGTCTCTATGGGTTCTTCTTTGGAATCGGTATTGACCAACATCTTTGTTGGTTTTCATGAAGAAGGTCTGCTATCTGGTTCTGAAAGACCAGACGTTTATTTCCGCTACGTTAACGACACATTTTGTTTGTTAAACAATGAGAAAAAAGCGGACGTTCTTTTCACGCTCCTCGTCAATATCAATCCAGTTCTGAAGTTTACTTTGGGAGGAATAAAATTAGCAGTAATAGAGAAGCATCGACCCCTAAAAAGTAAATTGCTATCTAGATATAGCACCCAAACTATATATATATATATATATATATATATATATATATATATATATATATATATATATATATACATACATATATATATACATACATATATACATACATATATATATATTCATATATATATATATATATATTCATATATATATATATATATATATATATATATATATATACATACATATATATATATATACAGTGAAAATGTTGCTGAATATACACATTATGTAGTTAGATTTCAGATGAATTAAAATAATATTATTAAAGTTATCCACCATTTTACATATTTCAAGTGTCCGAAATTAAGGAACATTAAGGAAAAATAATTCTTTAAAGTTTAAAATAGTAGTTTTTTGTATAAAAGGATGTAAATAAATATTTTAAACTTTAATTAGCATCACTGCGCAATATGAATCATGTGAAAAAGAAATAAAACTGATGTAAGCGACAAAGCAAAAATCGTCAAATTAAGGAAAGAAAAGTTTACAATAAAAGAAATCGGAAAACGTGTGAAACGTTCAAAAAGTGTTGTAAGCCGAGTTCACAAACTCTATAAAGAAAGTTGAAAGTTAAGTAACATAAAGAAACCTGGTAGATCAAAAAAGACAACGGCAAAAGAAGTCAGAGTAATACAACGCCTAGTGTTAAAAGATCGTTTCCTTACATTTGGCAAAATTTGTAAACACATGGAAAGTGTAACGAATGTTTCACGACAAACTGTGTCCAGAAGATTGCACGAAATAGGTCTTTTTGCAAGATCTCTTCGAAAAAAGCCGCTAATGAGTAAAAAAAAAACAAAGCAGCTAGATTGGCGTTCGCAAAAAAGCATGTTTTATGGTCAGAAGAAAATTGGAAAAAAAATTATTTCAGTGACGAATCGAAATTTAATGTATTTGGCAGTGATGGAAAACAATTTGTAAGAAGAAGAAAAGGCGAAAGTTTAGATCCTAGCTGCATCAAAAACACTGTTAAATTTGGTGGAGGTAGCGTGATGATTTTCAGCATGATATTATGGCAGGGTACATCACCATTTGTACGCTTAAATGCTAGAGTATATGCCACTGTATACAAGAATGTTTTAGAACAGTATGTTTTGCCAGTGTTGCACAATTCTGGTATCGAAAAGCCTGTTTTATGCAGGATAATGCTCCCTGCCATAAGGCAAAGCTGGTCATGAATAATCTGGCTGATCAAGAAGTAGAGGTAATAGACCGGCTTGCTCATAAAGCCTATAGAAAACTTATGGAAGACTCTAAGACAGAATGTTATTGCAAAGAATCTGGAAAACATCGAAGTTGTGGCTGAAACTGAAAGATGAATAGGCCAAGATAACTGTGGCCCAATGTCAAGATTTAGTGAAATCCTGCAGTTGTAGATGCGCAGCAGTTATTGAAAACAAAGGTGGAAGTACCAAATGTTAAATCTTTTTTGCTTTTTTAATGTGATTTAGTTACAAATGATATTTTGTTCCTTAATTATGGACACTTGAAATCTGTAAAATGGTGGATAACTTTAACAATATTATTTTAATTCATCTGAAAATCTCGGTAAAAGTCCGACTACATAATGTGTATATTCAGTGCAATTTTCACAAGAATTAATATATAATCTTGTTTAGATTCAGAAGATGTGTGTTCCTTAATGTTGGACAGTACTGTATATATATATATATATATATATATATATATATATATATATATATATATATATATATATATATATTACTATTTCATGTATCCATGAAAAAATTTATAAGGAGATATACATTTTTTTATTTATCAATTTTCAGTATTTACTTCAACAGTGCTCGATACGTAAATAGAGCGAAGTAGCGAGCCATGAAAATAAATATATTTTCATAGCTCACTATATATATATATATATATATATATATATATATATATATATATATATATATATATATATACATTATTTTTAATATCTTTTCCATTTTTATGTTTCACACACACACACTTACATATATATATATATATATATATATATATATATATATATATATATATATATATATATATATATATATATATATATATATATATATAGGATGGAGTGTCCTAGATATAAGATCTTAGGTTGAAGATCCCAATGCATTTACAGAGCAAATAAAGTTAAAAAAGAAAAACTCAAACCAGCATTTAAGACTCTGCATTATAATTTATTTTATCTGAGCTGAGCTGTTCAGGTGCGTAATTGTCAATAGTCACTCGTCTATTGAGGAATGAAGACGCTTACACAGTATTGGAAATATCGGAGAGTATTTACTATTCCGCCAGTAACGAGTAACGGGTTGAGTATCTAACCTTATGTCTAGTGACGCGCTTTCTTCCCATTTCGCTACTTTCTCCGTTTTTGCGTGTCTGGAGTTAGCATGGTCTCGCTCTTATTTTTTATCTTTTCTTTGTTTAGCCAGTTGAAATTTGAATCTGAATCACACGCATTTTTAAACCGCCTAGATGAAAATACAGTTAAAAAATTGATACAAATGTTGCGCTAATATATAAGATAATATATAAGAATACATTTTTAACCCTGGCGATATTTTGCACAAAGGTATTAAGTCATTCGGTAAGTTAACGTTTTATACGTTCGCGAAGAAAATGAAGAAAGGAAGGGTGTTTGATGGCCTCAAAAGAGGCACATATAGTAGGGGCCAATACGGGTAATAGAAGGTAGTAAGGGTCTATCTGAACACAGTAGATCTAAGGTAGGGTAAAACTAGTCATAATGACAAAGGGGGAATGTTGTATACTTATAATCCCACTAAGAATAATAAAAAAAATATACTAGCCGTAAAACTATGATGAAACCAAGGTCAAAGGAATGCAGCGGTAATTATAAAAGTTAATGTAAGGGATATTCGAGGGCAGATGTAGTCCATGAAGTGACACAACGTTGTTAAATCGCCATAGTTCTTGAAGCAGTCGAAGGCCAACTTACAATGTTATATCCCACATACGGCCACCAATATTATCTATTTTTAATTCTATATTTGTATACGATATATCTAATGTGTTTAAATTACATCAACATAGACAATATAATAAACGCATACAATCAAAAACTGCTTAACACATACAAATATTGACGATAAGAAATTCAACTGCTACGTAAAAAGTAAATGCCTGCTGGAAAATAACTGCAATGTAGAGTGCCTCGTATATAAAGAAACTCTCTACCCGGAGGAAACAGCAGACACATTAAGATTTACATCGGCATATCCGCGGAAATTTAAAAACAACGGTTGTACAACTATACACATCTACACTAATCCATTGAAAAAGATACAGACTGAATATAAAGATAAAGATACAGAATTAATTGAAAAAGATACAGACTGAATTAGCTAAGCACTGGTACTTAATGACGTATGAGAATATTACACCGGTTGTCTCTTGGTCATGTTGATGTAATTTACTTTTAGTAGAAAAATTAAGAAAACTTAAATGTGAACATAGTAAATAATTAAGAAGAAGAATGCTCACTACATAAATCGACAGAGTAGCCAAAGGGAGGAAGGAAAGCGCGTCACTAGATATAAGGTTAGATACTGGCCAACTCCCAAACCTTCCCCCTTTGAACTTACTATTTCCTTTTCTGAATGGTAAATAACTACCGTCGATATCTTCAATACTGTGCAAGCGTCGCATTTTTGTATATTGAAAAAATAAAAAAAGAAAGCAGTAGGATTAAAATACGTGGGGTCACATGATCAGATTAAACATTATCATGACAAAAAAATAGAAAACTTTATCATATTGAAGCGAAGACGTTAATTTGGTTCAAAGTTAGATTGACAACGAAGAATATTCATCTAATTTGAAATAGGCCGGTTTAGCAAAATAGCAAGTTAACGGGTGGGGTCAAGATGTTATGATATTGAAACGAGAGGGGGCGAAGTAAGATAGCATGAATCGAATAGGATGAGAGGGGAAAGGCAAGATACCTTAAAAAACGCTAACTTTTTTTGGGGTTAGCTCATTATTCCACTTTACATATTTTTACAATTAAAAATGCCGGTGTTAATTTTTCCAAGTTTCCCCGTCTCTACATAGTTCGTGACTCTTTCTCCTTAATAAATATGCTAGCTATTTATTAAGGAGGAAGAGTCACGAACTATATTCCGTTGAATGCAGTGAAGTCATTTTCTTTTTAAAAATGTATTTGTTGTACATTTAAAAAAAAAACATATACCGAAAAAGAAATACAATGTCAGTTATAAGAGAAACGACTGTTTGCATAATCTTTAATTAAATATGAGTTATTCCCTTTTAATGATTTTTATTTTACGATCATAATTGAAAGATTTTTTTATATAACCAGTTGTCATGTCGGAACTCGATCATATCTAAATAAACTGTAGCGAAATCAGTTATGGCAGTGTCAATAACATGGTATAACTATAACAAATGCAAATTGGCTAGTCAGGATGAGAGATTGATATGTTAGCTTGAATGCTATTTAGGTTCAACTTTTAAAATCTCATCAAATAACTTTATGTAAAATACATAACCTAATACTTTTTACGGATTAGCAAATGCTTGTTCCTGTATTGAAATGGGGTTAGGGTTATGGTTAGGGTTAGCGTAAGAAATGGTTGTTCATGTAGTGAAATGGGGTTAGGGTTAGGGGTAGGGTTAGAAATGCGTGTTCCTGTATTGAAATGGGGGTTAGGGTTAGGGTTAGGGTGCGAAATGGTTGTTCATGTATTGAAATGGGGTTAGTGGTACGGTTAAGGTTAGAAATGCTTGTTCATCTATGGAAATGGGGTTACGGTAAGGGTAGAGTTAGGAATGCTTGTTCCCGTATTGAAATGGGGTTAGGGTTAAGGTTAGGGTAAAGTTTAGGGTTAAAAATGGTTGTTCATGTATTGAAATGGGGTTAGGGTTAGGGTTAGGGTTAGGGTTAGAAATGCTTGTTCCTGTAATGAAATGGGGTTCGGGTTAGGGTTAGAGTTAGAAATGCTTGTTCCTGTATTGAAATTGGGTTAGGGTTAGGGTAAGGGTTAAAAATGCTTGTTCCTGTATTGAAATGGGGTTAGGGTTAGGGTTGGAAATTCTTGTTTCTTTATTGAAATAGGGTTATGGTTAGGGTTAGGGTTAGAAATGGTTGTTCATGTATTGAAATGGGGTTAGGGGTAGGAATGCTTGTTCTTTTATTGAAATGGGGTATCATCCTACGCTACTAGACTTATACTATTTCAAAAGTGATAAAGCTTAAAAGTATTATATCGCCTCAGTCATATCCAGTTGAAAACACTGGTTTTCGTCCGATCATCGAAGTTAAGCAAGGTAGAGCCTTGGCAGTACTTCGATGGGTGACCGCTTGTGAATTCTGGGCGCTGTAAGCAACTTTGTTTCTGTATCCTCAAAAAGAATTACTTCTTTAAAAGGAAACTTATTTATTTTCTTTAAGAAAAAAGCGACTTACAGCATTTGGTTTTCACAAGCGGTCGCCCATCTAAGTACTGAACAAGCTCTAAGTGGCTTATCGTCGGTGATCGGACGAGAACCACTGTTTTTTTTTAACGGGGTTACTCTTTAAATATATAATACTTTTCAATTTTTCTCCATAATCTAAATATTGAGTGTGTATTCGAATTTTTGTAAACAATAAATCAGTAAGAAAAGTTTAATAGTTGAGGGTGAATATCATATCCAATCATCTAATGCAAGCGAGAATGATTTAAAGCTACTGAAGGTATTCAATCTAAGATATATCTAGGGACTGCATTCGATATGTCATCAGTCCAACTACATTAAACAAAGATGATAATGCGCATGTGCAAACAAAACGTCTACGCAACAATTAACCAATCGGCGTGTTAGGCGTGAAAACAAAACCAATCTAGACTGTTCGATGTAATCAACTTTTAAAGCTAACACAATCAGTATATATATATATATATATATATATATATATATATATATATATATATATATACATATATATATATATAAATATACACATATATATATATATATATAAATATACATATATATATATATATATACACATATATATATATATATAAATATACACATATATATATAAATATACACATATATATATATATAGATATATAAATATACACATATATATATATATATATATATATATATATAAATATACACATATATATATATATATATAAATATACACATATATATATATATAAAAATATACACATATATATATATATATATATATATATATATATATAAATATACACATATATATATAAAACACTAACTCCAGTCTTCTTATTTAAATTTAAAAAAAAAACAAAAAAAACACTAATCCTGAAGATGACTACGAAAGTCGAAAGCGCTCGAGAAAATGGCCGAATTAAAAACTATCGGCGAAGTACTATACGGATTGCCACCTGAAACTAGAAAGATGGCTCGACGGTTTGAGAACCTCACAAGGAAAATATACAAACGCGAAGGTTCCGTGATGTTCAATAACGCTTGCTTAGATAATGACTTGCTGCCTAAATATACATATATATATATATATATATATATATATATATATATATATATGTATATATTTTTACAATTCATAGAGCATGCAATGTCTCATATGCTCCTCACTAATATCCATTTTTTGACGGCTGAAGTCGTTACACTTAATATTTTCCAACTAATTACTATATATGAAAGGAAAAGCAAGATATTAAGACACCATTTCAAAAACGATTTTGAACTGTGTAAAACTTAGGAGGCTGCAAAATAATGAAATAAAAAATACGACATTACTTTTTTCCCAACCTGAAATATATATATATATATATATATATATATATATATATATATATATATATATATATATTAATAAATAAAGAGTTACCAGTTGGCCACCAGAAATCAGCTCAGAATTTAGGAAGAATTTAGCTTTGTAAATACCAAGTCGGCGAGCATTCACAGCAATCGGAGAAGAGTGATTTAACACGATTTACTGTTGTAGCCATTTGTATTCGGAGTTCGCCCATGTTGACCGTCGGGAATAAGCTTCCTGCACTGAAGATTGCGTAAGCATGAAACATTGATGTCTGCAGGTAATAAATAATTTATATTCATTTTTATATATATATATATATATATATATATATATATATATATATATATATATATATATATATATATATATATATATAAATATAGAGGCAAACAAGCCTTCAAAAACCATGTATTAGATGCGAGTAATTAAATCAAAAGAAAAAGAAAAATATTTCGAAACATTTAATAAAATATTTCAAAATACCTTCCGTTTTTTTATTTTTTCTTCATCTTGATTTTTTTTTTTAGCTAATATTTCGCTTGACAAAAACAAGCTTCATCAGAGCCAAGACAAATAAAGGTATAACCTTTTTTTTTTTCCATAATTTACTTCCTGGTGTTGGTGAAGTGTCACGTCCGGTGTTGTGGACTGTTGTTGAAAATGTCTGTTTTAAATAGAATAGAACTTGAATGCGCATGGTCGCTGCGAGTTATAAATTAGGAAAGTTCATTTTATAAAGCATCTTTTGTAAGTTAATATAAATATAGAGGCAAACAAGCCTTCAAAAACCATGTATTAGATGCGAGTAATTAAATCAAAAGAAAAATAAAAATATTTCGAAACATTTAATAAAATATTTCAAAATACCTTCCGTTTTTGTTTTTTTTCTTCATCTTGATTTTTTTTTAGCTAATATTTCGCTTGACAAAAACAAGCTTCATCAGAGCCAAGACAAATAAAGGTATATATATATATATATATATATATATATATATATATATATATATATATATATATATATATATATATCCTAGACCGTTCAGACAAAAGTAGAAATATTTACTTGGGTCAGAGAGTTTCGAATCGTGCGACAAGCAAAGCAATCACCCCCCACTTTTGAGTTTGTGTCTGTGGATTATATTAACCCTAACACTATATTTATTTATATATATATAAAGTGAGTTTGTCACATCTTAGAAAACATTTCTTTTTTATAAAAAAAAATCATTTATTTTAAACGCTTACACTTTCGACCGGTCAAATATCATTTTAAAAGCAACACTACTTTTTTTTGTTCTTCATTCTACTGGTATTAACCGCGGGGACAGCAAAATATGTGTCTGATTCCGGTGACAAACGTTTTAAGAGTAAAATATGTTGTCGAAGTGTATTTAAATAACATATTAGTTGGTTTCAAATGAGTTTCAAATATTACTACAAAAATAATGTTTTCTAAGATGTGACCAACTCTTTTCATACGACATCGGACGTATATTTTGCTGTCCACACGAGGGGAGAACCTCTACTGGGGTTGATAACAGTAGAATGGAGAAGGAAAAAAATCTTGCTTTGAAAATGATAATTTACTTGTCGAATGTCTCAGCTTTTAAAATAAATAATTTAATTCGTTAACAAATAACAAACACATTGTTTGGTTTCAAAAATTTCTTTATATATATATATATATATATATATATATATATATGTATATATATATATATGTATATATATATATATATTGATTTTTGTGCGTTCGTGAAAACCGTTCATTTACATTAATTACCATTTATGTCAGCCATTGCCTTTCAGTTGTCGAATATAACCATTGCGCTTATGAATGTGGCCATCGTTCTTACAACATCGATCACTTTTTCTCTCTCTCTCTCTCTTTCCCCTCTCTTTTCTCTCTCTCTCTCTCTCTCTCTCTCTATATATATATATATATATGTATATATATCGTTCTCTCTCTCTTTTCTCTCTATTTATATGTATATATATATATATATATATATATATATATATATATATATATATATATATATATATATATATATTTTATGTTGATTTTTCATAAACAACAAAGGTTTACGTTATAGCTCCATAGTGCAATTTACTAGAGCTCTTATTTATGCAAAATATTATTTTGGAGTATGGCCAAGTGTTGAAATGCAATACATTTTGGTTGTGATAGCTTCGTATTTTTTTAATGGCGTTTATCGCGTTTTGCATTTGAACTTTTATATATATATATATATATATACATATATATATATATATATATATATATATATATATATATATATATATATATATATATATATATGTATATATATCCCATATTTCTCTCTCTCTCTCTCTATATATATATATATATATATATATGGATAACTTTGCGACTGGATAACTTTGCCGGCCCCTTCCATTTCACGTATATGGACTGCTGTTTATAACTTGGAGTAATGTCTTTCCTGATTATGCTTCTCAATTTGTATGACCTGGATGGACTGTATGGATTCAACAAAAAGTATGTTTTTGGGTTGATACGTTTGATGTTATGTATTTTTATGTATTTGTGTATATAATTTTATATATTTTCAAAGCGTAATTTTATTACCTGTAGAAGTATAACTGCGGTAATGGTCCTCTGAAGAGAAAAATTATATTTGAAAACTCATGATCTAAGGACTTAAGGATACTTTGCTTTAACTTTGAATTCTAATAAAATTTGATTGATACCTTATTTTATTATTTCATTTTATATTATAATATATATATATATATATATATATATATATATATATATATATTTAGGTGGCCGGCACATATATATATATGTGTGTGAGTGTGTGTGTCTGTGTGTGTGTGTGTGTGTGTGTATCTATCTCCGCCTTTCTCTCTCTATTATTCGTAGCTGTCAATGAGTTCAAGACTAACACTTGAAATATACACACGTTTATGTTTTCTATGAGGCTAATTTTATACTTTTCCAAGTGTGAAAAAATATACACACACCTCGCCTTTTCGTGCTCTTTCTCTCTCTCTCTCTATCTCTCTCTCTCTCTCTATATATATATATATATATATATATATATATATGTGTGTGTGTGTGTGTGTGTGTGTCTATCTCCGTCTTTTTCTCTTTACTCTTTGTAGCTGTCAATGAGTCCAAGACTAAGTTATATGTAATTTCGTTTAACTAATATTTTTCACCATGTTTTACCGAATAAGAGATTTTTTCTTCAACAACGTAATAAGGGAAATAAGTGAGTTAATGAGAACAAAAAAAATGAAACCAAAAATTAGAAAAAGGGCTTAAGGATACCCACTTGTTCTTTTAATGGTCATATCACGTCCATTTATTTGCGCCGAAGCGAGCACGTCATTCTCTCCGTGACCTCTCTCTTACCAGCCTTCAGTACGAAACACCATTCGCACAGATTTGGCGGGTAAAGAAAAACAATATAAAACGCAGGAAGCCTTCTGTCCGGCTTCTGTTCATATGCTATCAAACCCCACAAGCTAAAGTGTTTCACGAAACGTTCAGTTTTATTTTAAAAAACACAACGAAGGGCACTCATTTTTATTTATCTCTTCCCCCGCCACAACCCCCCCCCTCTCTCTCTTCCCAGTAATTGTTTTGCCGGGCAGTTCTTTCGCCAAACACCTCCGCTCCTGCCGAACACCACACAGGGTTGTCTCCTTTTTAGTCAATTGATGTTACTTGGACTTGATTCAATTGACAACCACTTGTCGTACGGAATCTCTAACACGGATGTGGCTTCAGTAGGCACGGCGCATTAACGAAAAAGGGGTATACAACGGCAGTGGTCAACCAAGGGAGTGTTTTGCACCAACAAGTCGATAGATTCCACTTTGGCAGGCAAAATCCAATTGGCCGGCTGTGGAAAGCAGAAAACATAGAAATGTGAAGAAATGTTTTGCCCGTCGGCCTCCACCAGTGTTGAACATCGGACCCCGTAAAAACGTCAGGAATGTGACAAGCCACTTCTCTTTTGACTTCTGCCATGTCTGTCTCTTCGCGCCTCTTTTATTCTCTCTTTTTCCTTCTCTCTCTCTCTCTCTCTCTCTCTCTCTCTCTCTCTCTACATCACACAGACACACACACACTTATACATATATATATATATATATATATATAGAGAGAGAGAGAGAGAGAGGGAGAATATCAGGTTGTATATGAAAAGAAATCAATTAAAGTGCTCGATCATATAAGAGAGCTAATATAATTTATTTAGATACTGTATATTACATATTTTAGCAATGTACCGCGGTTTCATCCAAAAGATGTCTAAATCTGCCTGTTTGGATGAAACCGCGGTACATTGCTGAAATATGTAATATACAGTATCTAAATAAATTATATATATATATATATATATATATATATATATATATATATATATATATATATAATCATTATTATTATTATTATTATCATTATTATCCACTGAAAATATTATAAGGAGATATAATCTTTTATGTATCATTTTTTCAGTATTTACTTCAACAGTGTTCAATACGTGAGTAGAACTAGGCATTAAGCTATGAAAATATATTTTTTGGCAATTAAGCTACACAGAATCTGATTGATTAACTAGCTAAACTAAACACCATGTGTATATATAAAAGCAAACGGCAACAAAAACTCCATGCATTTTAGCTTGACGATTCCCTATGGAGATGACACGCGGAAGCCTCTGTGTAGCTTATTTGCCATAAATATATTTTCATAACTTACTATTTATTTATATATATATATATATATATATATATATATATATATATTATACTAGACGTATTAGTGACCCGTTTGGTCACAATAACTGCCACTGTTTATTCTACTATAATTACATTTGATAAGTACTTCAATGGAATGTGAACCGATGAACTAACTGCTCCGGTGCCCTCTCGATGTAAGTACCTCCGACCGACCCGTCAGTCATCAAAATCGCACCCCTTCACTATAGAGGTCTCCAAATGTCGACAGGCTTGCGACTCTAATAGCTTCTTTTCTCAAACTGCTAGCCTTTGGAATTCCCTTCCTGCTCCTTTTTTCCCAGACTGTATCAACGCGCAGAAATGTAAATGCAATGCGAAAAATCTCTCGCTGCACAACTCTCCACTTAGGCTGCTCTTATAGGCCCTTAATTCAAAGTAGCCCATCTACGTCTCATTGACAATGTGTCTTGTTTGAAGTAAACAAATGTAAAGAAAGAAATTTATTATTCTTCCATAGCTAAAAAATAGTCTATTTACTTCCATATTGTCCTACCGATTGTTGTTGTTGTTGTTGTTG
Source organism: Sepiola atlantica (assembly GCA_963556195.1). Taxonomy (NCBI): domain Eukaryota; kingdom Metazoa; phylum Mollusca; class Cephalopoda; order Sepiida; family Sepiolidae; genus Sepiola; species Sepiola atlantica. Next base: position 3,613,979 of record OY744516.1, on the reverse strand, counting down.
TTGTTGTTGTTGTTGTTGTTGTTGTTGTTGTTGTTGTTGTTGTTGTTGTTGTTGTTGTTGTTGTTGTTGTTGTTGTTGTTGTTGTTGTTGTTGTTGTTGTTGTTGTTGTTGTTGTTGTTGTTGTTGTTGTTGTTGTTGTTGTTGTTGTTGTTGTTGTTGTTGTTGTTGTTGTTGTTGTTGTTGTTGTTGTTGTTGTTGTTGTTGTTGTTGTTGTTGTTGTTGTTGTTGTTGTTGTTGTTGTTGTTGTTGTTGTTGTTGTTGTTGTTGTTGTTGTTGTTGTTGTTGTTGTTGTTGTTGTTGTTGTTGTTGTTGTTGTTGTTGTTGTTGTTGTTGTTGTTGTTGTTGTTGTTGTTGTTGTTGTTGTTGTTGTTGTTGTTGTTGTTGTTGTTGTTGTTGTTGTTGTTGTTGTTGTTGTTGTTGTTGTTGTTATTATTATTATTATTATTATTATTATTATTATTATTATTATTATTATTATTATTATTATTATTATTATTATTATTATTATTATTATTATTATTATTATTATTATTATTATTATTATTATTATTCTTATTCTTCTTCTTCTTCTTCTTCTTCTTCTTCTTCTTCTTCTTCTTCTTCTTCTTCACCACTCACTCACTCACTCACTCACTCACTAGGAGTTATCACACTGGTCATCGTCAGTGATCGCCCACTGCCAACAACCCGTGGTATTCCCTGGGGTCTGAGCGACAACAAGTTTCCTCAGACTTCCAGTATGCTCCATCTCTTTTCGTTCATCACCGCTGATGACCTTGCGGTATCGCAACAGCCACCTACCACCGATTTCCCGCTGATAAGGGCCATTAGTCCCCTCTGGGGCCCGAGTGGCAACAAGCCTCCCCAAGGTCCCAGAGCTGTCCGCGCTCTTCCAGTGGAGGTCTGGTTTGCGCTTTCCCTCCTCGACCCTCTGTCCATAATTTTCGTGGCGTTAGCCTATGCTTGCGCCTCTCTCGTGCGGTTGTATTTTCCCCGGTTCTGTTGTCTTGTGCTTCCATGTGTTTGTTCTCCATTCGTTGCTTATGTGGGTTAGTTTTTGCATTCGAGGATATTTCTCAGGATTGTAGCTGTTTTGATCATTACTGTACTTTGTATGGTCTCAGTTATCCCTTTGATTCCTATTTCTCCTAGTCTTTTCTCCATGTTTTGGGGACTGTTCCTAGTGCTCTTATGATTATTGGTGTTATACTGACTTTCTTCATGTTCCATATTCCTTTCAATTCTCTGGCAAGTTCAGTATATTTGCTTCCTTTTTTCGTCTCTTTGATTTTCACTCTGTGGTCTGCTGGAACGGCAAAGTCCACGATTTTGCAGGATTTTTCTTTCTTGTTGATTATTATCATATCCGGTCTCCTTGCTGTTATGGGTTTGTCTGTTTGTACATTCATATCCCATATGATTTTGTGTTTTTCGTGTTCTAGTACAGTTATTAATATTATTATTATTATTATTATTATTATTATTATTATTATTATTATTATTATTATTATTATTATTATTATTATTATTACGTTTACCCACTAGGCGTTCCCACACAGGCCGTCATCAGGTATTGCTCACTTGTACTTACCAGTAGTGTTCCCTAGAATCTGAGTGACAATAAGTCTCCTTAGCTTTACAGCGCTGTCCTCCTCTCTCGATAACTACTGCAAATGACTTTGCGTTATCACAACAGACGCTTACACTCAATTTCTCGCTGGCAACGAGCTTTGGTCTTCTCTGGGAGTTGGATAGCAATAAGCCTCCCTAGGGTCCTAATCCTCTCCACACTCTTCCAGTGGAGGTCTGGTAAGTGCTCTCCCTCCACGGTCTTTCCGTCTTCCTTGACCCTTTCACGACTATTTTGTGTGGTATCAGCCGAGACTGATTCCATCACTTTAGCAAAGGGTATGAGATTGCTTGCATTTTCTGAACCTGGGTTTTATGTGGTTGTGCCTTTTTCTATTCCTTGGTTTCATGTGTTTGTGCCTTTTTCTGTTCCTTGGTTTTATGTGATTCTGTTCTTTAGATTTTGTTGTCTTTTAATTCTCGACGGCTCTTAATTCGAAGGTCATTTTTTCTTTCAGTTTTTCATTTCATCCATTATCTTCATTCATTTTTTCATTCATTTTTCATTCAATTTTTTCATTGAATCTTTTTGTTCATTTTTGCATTCATATATGCTCATTCAAATTCCATTTATTATTTTCATTCATTTTTCTCATTAATTTTTCATTCATTTCTTTTTTTATTCATTTTTCTATTCCTATTATAGTGTTACATTTGGTTAATGTCCGGGATAAAAAAAAATTGTAACATTACAGTATTACATCTGGTAACTGGTATATATAATAACTCTCTTTGGATTATTGGTTTTATCAACTTTCATATTATTGTGAAATCGGGGAGGAGCAATTAATATGGAATTGACCGGCATCACATCTACTTGATGTTGTGCAAGATAAATAATTGTAAGATTACAGTATTACTTTTTTTTAACTCTCTTCGATCTATTGTCTTTATAAACATATTTTACTTCATATTATTGTGAAATGGAGCAGGGCAAACATTAGGAATTTACGGGGACAATTTCTTCTACTCTGCGTTGTCTGGGATCAATAATCATTATCAACATTATTTCTCTTCATACTTTAATTTTAAAACTACTTTTAGCAGTGGTGTTAAAGAACCTTTACTAATATTAGTGAGGGTGGGAGTAACACAACTTTTGTTCTACTCGGCGTTGTCTGCAAGCAAAACATTATGATAATTTCTTTTAAGACTTTGATTTTAAGCATGCTTTTGGAAGTGTGTGAAGACCTCGTTACTAACAGTAATGTGCTATATTTGGCAAGATAGTCATTGCGAGGAGGGGGGCTGACATAAACTGTGTTTATACTCAGCGTTGATCCGGGAGCAATAAAATTGTTATTATCAACATCATTTCTCTTTATACTTTGATATTTTTACTGTAATTTTGACAGTGCTGTGGAGGCCGCCCTACTAATATAACAGTAGTATATTTGTTCAGTGAGAGTGGGGAACAGAAAGCTTTGTTCCACTCAGCGTTGTCTGGGATCAATGATATTAATAATTTTCTGATTACAGTATTACTTTTGCTAAGTAGCATATATTAAATATCTTTGGACTATTTTCTTTATCAACAAAATTTACATGAATATTATTGTGAAATGGGGGAAGAAATTAACAATTTACCGGGACCATTTTCTCTTCTCGGTGTTGTCCTGAATCAATAATTGTCAGATTTCAATATTACTTCTGGTAAGGGATATATAGTAAATCTCTTCGGACTATTGACTTCATTAACACTACGTATCATCTTAATATTGTGAAAAGGAGTGGAAGGGGGCCAATTTAAAAATTGTCCGGGATAACAAAATTGTAAGGGTGCATAATTAATGTTGGTAAGTGGTATATATTAAATCTCTTCGGACTATTGTCTTACTCAACATCATTTATCTTCATATTATTGTGAAATTGGAGGGGACAAGAAATTCTGAATTCAGCGAGACCATTTGTTCTACTCGGTGTTGTCCATGATCAACAATAATTATCAACATTATTTCTCTTCATACTTTGATTTTAACCGTAAGTTTGGCAATGCTATGAAAGCCTCCTTATTAAAATGACAGTAGTGCATTTGGTGTGTTATGGGAAGGGGTTCGTAACAGAAACTTTTCTTTTTACTCGGTGTTGTCCGGGGGCAATAAAATTATCATCATAAACATTACTGTATTATATTTCGTTATCCGGTATTATTTTATTAAAACAAGAGAGTCGAATGGACTGGATGGGGGTAAAGCGAGGGTTAGGAGAGGGACGGAAAATAGGGAGATGGAAAGAGAGACAGATAGAGGGACAGCTAGAGAGAGAGAGGGGGAGGATAGAGATAGAAGTGCTTATATCAAAATGTTGCACACACTATTTAAACGCCGGGTAGCTCTGCTAGTATTGAATAGAAAGAATAAATGGGAGTTTCTCATATCATTTCTATCCATTCAACACATGTCCTCACTCCTGACTGACCAAGTTAAACTTCGATACAGTAACCTCTTACGTTTACAGTCGCGGTCTGCCTTGTTTGGAGTGAAATATGTTAAAAATACAAAACAAAAAAACAATGGTAACGCTCTGCTAGTTAGTAATGGCATAAGTTTCCAGAAATTAGTATATCCACTTCTAATTGTAGCTATTACACGAGCACCTACTCAGCTTGTGCTCCAATGGTATCACCAACGTAACAAAATGTATAGACAAACCTCAATAACTTCGCCATTCACATATATTTTCTTCATATCTGAGTTCGCGTTCGTCATTATTGTCTCACACTTCTTGCACACAAACTGGATATTTTATCTATCAACCTATCTGTTATTTCACTACACTTTTGAATATCCAATGCTTACATGTATAATGCACAAATTAATGTATAAATTAATACCAAATCATAATAAAACTGTAACTGATTATGTTAAGGTAATCTCGTAGTAATTTGTGTATACTAAAGAATTTAATACGATTTTTTCATTTCGAAAGTGTAATAGTGAATAAAAAACAAATGATTGAAAAAATGACTGAAAAAATGAATAAAAAATTGAATTTAAAAAAATGAAATAAAATTTGATTGAAAAAATGAATATAAATAATGGAATTAAAATGAATGAAACAAAAAGAAAGAAAAACATGAATAAATAAAAGGAACGAAAAAAATAAATTGAAACTTAATGAAAAGAATAAATGAAAGAAATAGAAAAAATTTGATTGAAAAAAAGGGTTGAAAAAAGAATTAAGAAATGAATAAAAAATATCGGTTGAAAAGAGATGAAAACAATGGAAGATGAAAATTGATAAAGAAATAAAGGAAACAATGAATGAAAGTAAATTAATGAAAAAGTAATGAAGGAAAACTCATTGAAAACACATGAATGAAAAAAAAACTTTAAGAATAAAAAAGTGATTGAAAATATAAAATTAATAAAAAAATTAATAAAAACTTAATGAAAATATTAATTAAAATTATTGAAAAAACATGAAAGAAAAAAAAAAGAATAAAAAAGTGATTGAAAATGAATGACAAAAAGTAAGAAAAAGTTGATTTGCAAAAAAATAACGTAAAATTTAATAAAAAAATTAATAAAAACTTAATGAAAATATTAATGAAAATCATTGAAAAAATATGAAGGAAAATCAAAGAAAAAATGAATGAAAAAAAAAATTAAAAAGTGAATGAAAAGGGAATGACAAAAATTTAGAAAAATGAATGACAAAAATAAATAAAAAATGAAAGAAAAATTTATAAGCACGTATCTTATGTAGTTTCTGAGACTGTATTTTATGTAGTTGCTGACTTTTAGACGGAAACATGCACAGATTTAAACTTACCAAATGTAATACTGTAATATTAATATCATGAATCCCGAGCAACGCCGAGTATTTCTTCTTGTATAAAATAGAATAACTAAACACAGTTACATTGACCCGGGCTCTATCTAAGATATTGAGCACTTTACATTGACTAACTTATACCATTTACCAGATATGATACTGTATTAATACGTACGACATCAACACAATAAATAGAAAAGTACTTTGTCCGGAGCAAGGCTGCCTTTAAACATTCTTACTCTTTCGAGTATATTGAGCACTTTTGGATTACTATCTACCACTTACCAAATGTAATACTGTAATATTACTATTATGACTCCCGGGCAATGCCGTGTAGCTTTTCTTGTATAAAATAGTATAAAAAAGCACAGCGATGTTGTTTTACCTGAGCAACGCGACATTTTACCATAGCTGGTCTATCCAGGATATTGAGCACTTAGTATTGATTAACTTATACCATTTATCAGATATTATACTGTATTATTACTATTATGTATCCCGGGAAACACCGTGTACTTTGTCTAGTATACAACATAATAACAAATAACAAAGGAGTTATTTCTCCCGGGCCACGCTGCGTGTAAACACAACAACTATATCTTGGATATTGAGCACTTTTTCATCTTTATACATCATTTGTCATGTGTAATACTTTAATATTAATATCATGACTCCTGGGCAACGCCGAGTAGATTTCCTTGTATAAAATAGTATAACAAAAAAAAAATGATGTTTTTTTCCTGGGAAACGCAACCTTTAAACATACCTTCTTTATCCATGATATTCAGCACTTTTGAGTACGATATACTATTTTTTATTTGTAATACTGTCCTATTACTATTATGTCTCCCGGGCAACACCATGTACTTTATCTAGCATACAACATAATAACAAATGACAAAGAACTTCTTTTTTTCATGCAATGCTGCGTTTAAACACAGCTGTTATATCTAGAATATTGAGCACTTTTTAATTACTATATTCCACTTATATGTGATATTGTAATTTTACTATTATTAGGCCCGGGCAACACCGAGTAGATTTTCTTGTATGAAATATTATTACAAACAAAGTGATATTATTCCCGGATAACGCAGCCTTTAAACATACCTGCTCTGTCCAGGATATTAAGTACTTTGGATTGACTAGTTTATACAATCTATCAGATATAATACTGTTACTTAAACATCATACCAAAAGACAAAGCGGTTCTTTACTACGGGCAACTCTGGGTGTAAACATACCTGCTCTATCTAGGATATTGAAAACTATTGGGTTGCTACCTGCTCTATTCAGGATATTGAGCACTTTGAAGTATGGCTCTTGGGCTATACGACATCATAAAAAAAGACAGAGAAGTTATTTATGTCGGGCATAAAACACTTGCTCTATCTAGGATATTGAGTACATTTAAAATTAATATGTTTCTTCTCTCACCCCCAATCTTTGAAGAGAAATATCCTTTTTTAAGTGAGGAGTGCAAAAAGAAAACTTGAACTTTATATGTAAACATTTTATATTTTATGGGTTTTAATATAATCTTTCGAAAGAAAATCACATTTAGTTCAATAAAATAGTAAATGGCATTAGTCAAATAGTGTTATTCTGGTCTTTCGTAACGTCTTTAAATGTGTTGTGGGTGATCATCTTATAAACATGGAGTGTTAATTACAAGTAATTGTAAACAAACTCGAATTTATTTTGTCAATATTCATCAAATTGTGGGAATAAGTGAATGTTGATCTAAAATGATAGTGTCTTTTGAAAAAAAATTAATTTTGATAATAAAATATCAGAAAAATTATTTTAATTGCTAGCGGGCATGTCATTATTTCATGGAACAGAAATGTGTGTAAGATATATGAAATTGCTTTTTAAAAAATAGACAAAAAGACATGTTATCAAAGGCAAGATTAGTTAATATTTATAAGGAAACGTCACGAATTCAAATCGCAAGATGCTTATTGAGCAACAGCACCGAAATAAATAAGATGAATTCGTATAGAAACAATTATTTTGCATTCAATTCGTAATAATTAAAATTGAGAAAAACATTTTTTTCGTAAGACGGAGTAAGAACAAATAAAGCAGTTGAAAGTTTTATTTTTATAAAGCGGTCCTAAATAGTTTTTGTTTCTTTATTCAATTCCAAACAGATTTTTTTTTAATTCCCACAGCGTCCGGGGACGTTGTCGAGAAGTCATGAAGATATTCTATCTGTCCTAACTTTCATGTGGGCGTGATAGAACCTGATAGTTCCCATATCCTCTCCAGGTCACATACAGCGCCTGGTGTTTCAAAATGGTCACCCATTTAATACTGGCCAGCCGCAACGTTGTTTAACTTCAGTGATCTAATGGGAACCTGTGTGTAAGCGTGATTATAATAAACCTTAGTTCGTCGATTTAAAAACTAATGAAGTCGTAAACAATTGTCGTATCCGTAGCAAAATGTTTTTTTCGTAATATGCTAAAATCAATTTAACTCGTTTATCAGTTAATAATATTTAAAAAAAACAAAAAAAAACAAGATAAAACCGCATTCTCTAGAAGCGGCGTAACAACACAGACTCCCAAAAATAGAAGTTGTACCTTTAGCTTTTGTAAATACGGATGACCGAAAAGACAATAATCAGAACATTGGTGAATCTCGATAAAAAATCTAGGTAAAACATAAGCAAAATTGTAAATTGATTTCTTTCATTGAATAAAATGTTTTTTTCGTAATATGCTAAAATCAATTTAACTCGTTTATCAGTTAATAATATTTAAAAAAAACAAAACAACATAAAACCGCATTCTCTAGAAGCGGCGTTACAACAGAGACTCCCAAAATAGAAGTTGTACCTTTAGCTTTTGTAAATACGGATGACCGAAAAGACAATAATCAGAACATTGGTGAATCTCGATTAAAATTCTAGGTAAAACATAAGCAAAATTGTAAATTGATTTCTTTCATTGAATAAAATGTTTTTTTTCAGAAATATTTTATAGTTCAAATATTTTTTAAGGAATATAAATTAAATAAAGTTAACATCATTATTTGCTTTCTATTTTTATAATCACTCAAAGTAAAGTGTTTTTAAATACATTGTTTTTTAATTAACATCATGGAATATGTTCATTACAGACATATTTCTTGAAGGAAATGAGTATGTATCAAGAAATATGAATTTAGAAAACTCAAATGAATGTTCTTTTACATACAATTTTTAAAAATTAATATTTAAAAATGTTAATAAAATTAACGTACTGGATTTTTTATTTATTTTGTAATTAGAAATTTAGTAATCTTATTTAAAAAAAAAACGTCTTGAAATGTTTTTTTGTTACCGTAACATACATATTTATTAAAGAAAATTATTTTGTTGTCTAAAATGTCTGTATTACTTCTGTGTTACAAGTAATTTTTTTCTTCAAACTTCATAATACAAACGATATGTGGAGGGAATTTAGCATGGAAAATCAAAAACACGAGAACGTGATATAGCACGTCTCTGTTGTATTTGTTTATAATTATTGTTTTTTGGACATCCATACTTGATAAAGCTAAACGTAGACATGCTCTTTTGTGGTCTCGGTTGTTATGTCGGATTACCATTATTTTTAGAGTAATACTTATTGCAATGGTAAGTTATTGATCAAGTGATACCGAAAGTAGATGAGCACGCATATCTGTTACGAAATCATTGCGATCTGATGCACTTGACTGTTGATGCAACGGTATTTTTTTTAAATGTTGTTAGATTGGAAACCAACAATTCTAATACGTCGTTATACGTGCAAGTTGAGCACAAATTTCAAATAGTTTTTTTTTTTTAACATACGACAAGTTTTCGGTACTTTCGTTTGGATTCAAACGTAATGTAATTATCAGGAATTAAAACCTAATAACAACTGCAGTTGTATGAAAATGCATAAGTTTATGACTTTTTCAAAATTCTTCCATTAAGCGACATCGATTTCGATATAGTTTACTTTTATTTAAGTAGAAAAGGGAATTATGTAATAATTTAAAGCGGGTAACATATTTTTGTGTTGTTTTTATGTTATTTGTTGTTTCGTAATATGTGTAATACTAAATTAATGTTAACTCGGAATGGTTTCTCATTTAATAATATGTTAAAAAATAAACAGCAACATAAAACAATTCTTTTACTAAAATGTTGTAAAATGTCAGGATTTTTTGGTTAAAACGTAGTTTAGGATTCTTAACCGAATTCGATAAAAAATTGTGTATAAGAGGTAAATATTGTTTCTTGTTTTTGTTTTGGTTAAATACATAGTTTTACGCATGTAATCTTAAGAAAAAACACGTTTGAAATGTGTAAATAATCGCCAGAGGAAAAATATGGATTCTTGATAATAACAGAAGTAATGGTGCAAAGACTCCATTTTACTTCTCTAACGATTATTTACACATTTCAAGCGTGTTTTTCTTAAGATTACATGCGTAAAACTAATTAGATATTAACCCGAAATAGTTCCTCACTTTCGAATATTTAACAATATTTAAAAATATTTAACAATATCTAAAAATATTTAACAATATTTAAAAATATTTAACAATATCTAAAAATATTTAACAATGTTTACAAATATTTAACAATATCTAAAAATATTTAACAATATTTAAAAATATTTAACAAAAATAAAAACAGAAAACAATATTTATCGGTTTTACACAATTTTTATCCCATTCTGTTTAGGAAATTAAACTACGTTTTAACTGATTTTTGTTTAGTTAAGTAAAGTTTTAGAAAAAGGTTTTGACTAATGAACCGAAGAAGTTATAATCTAACGATATATTTACAATGTTGTTAAATTTCAAAACGATGGCTCAGACCCAATACGTCGTGATCTGTTCTCAAGTTATGCACTCATTTGAAACACGTTTAATGTTGTATAGGTAAAGGAGTTATCTACGCCTGTGTTAAAAGTAAACGTGGGTTATCTCCCCCTTTATTATGATATTATATAATATGCTTAGTAGTAAACATTGACGGACATTGGAAGGGACATCTTCCATACTTTACATCGCGCTACAAATAGGATTAAAAATATTGTAAAACGTGGAATATTTTAAGCACTTCCTTGGATACTGAAGTTACCTACAACCAGACACCATGGAACATGAACGTGTGCTATTGATAAAACAACTTATCAACTGCAAAAAGAAAATATCAAGCTCCGAAAAGAAACGATTCGCGGTCAGTCTAATACGTCGCGGGTTAAAAGACCAGAACGACCCTCAATAGGATTGAATACCACGGACGGAGAATGGGCATTGTTTTTGGACACATGGACCCGATACAATGATGTACGTGGATTGGTAGAACCAGCCGCAATCCTGAATGAACTACGGGAGATATGTACACCGGACACGAACAGGCTACTCTTCGAACAAATAGGGACAGAAACGCTCAACTCTGCCACGGAGGAGTACCTTTTACCTCCGATACGACTGGTGGCAGTAAGAGGATCACACAGAAAAGTTGACCGACAGAAATTCTTCTCCATGAGGGAGAAAGAAGGTGAGTCGATAACGTATTTTTATCGAGATTACGTGGGCACGCTAAATTTTGCGAAGTCAGGGTTCGATGTCCAAGAGAACAAACTTGCAGACAGCTCAGACAATATGGTCGCCGGACAAATGATAGCAGGACTTAGCAACGTAGAACACCAACGGAAGGTACTGGTGGAGGTAGCGTCACTTGACACTTTGGACCAGAAGTTCACACGGTTGGTCTGTCTGAATGAAACAGACAAGTCAACTCTTCACTTCTACCACGCCACACACCTTCTTACAGTATCTAACGTGCAATGGTCGAACCAGGAACAGCACTACAAGGAGACCAAGGACCTCCAAACTCCACGATACACTAAACCTTGCAATGGATGTGGAGAGACCTCACATCCCAGAAGGTCAATGAACCGGAAATATTGTCCGGCAGTTGGACTCAAATGCCACATTTGTGGAGTGATGGAGAACATAAAGATAGTGTGCTGTACACTTCTGTGGTCCAAAACCCAAGCCACAAGCAAAATGTCAAGAGGTGGGGAGTCGTCCATGCTCACCAACAGTGCTCTAGATAGTTGTTCTGCTCGCAAGAGGAGCAGGTACAACAAAACAAAACCGACAAACGTGCCTCACTTCGAGAGGGATGGGGAACAATTTTAGATGATCGCCCCAGAGCTACCTTCCTCGGTGACAGTGGAAGTCACCATGATGCCTGAAACTCATGCAAAATCTGGATGTATACCAAAGAAACCGGTGAGCCAGCATGGTTATCGCATCCCAGCCGTTGTAGACACAAGGACGCAGACTTGTTCGAGCAGACCTGAGATTAAGACACTCTTTGGGTACCCAGATGAGTACCTCGTGTCCGCTACCCATCGTATACAGGGCATAACGGACAACCAATTACAGATTAGAGGTGTTCTGTTTCTATGCATAAAAGTGGGAACAAACAGGACACGACAAGCGGTATATGTATCAAACAATACATCGGGATTCTATTTATCACATACTGTCTTGAAGGTCCTGGATGTGTTGCCTTCCAATTTCCCGACTTCATTGTCTCATAATAGCTAGTTAAGGAACATAAAGGAAATGGTTTCATGTGGATGCCCGCGCAGAATGTCTGTCCAAATGAAACCAGAAAACATAGCATTCAAACCTACAGAAGCCAACAGACACAAACGCAGACTCATTAGTTAGTGGAACATTTTAAGTCACGCGCATTTAACACATTCTCACATCAACCACTGCAAACAGTGGAAAGTAACACCTATGAGATAAAATTCGTCCCGGAGATTCACATACCGGTACCCGTCTCTCATCACTGAAAGAAGAGGGTGAATGAGGACCTGGACAGAGAAGTCGCGCTGGAGATAATGGAACATGTACCGGTAAGCACACCTACTACCTGGTGTTCAAGGATGGTGGTCATGCCGAAAAAGGACGGGTCTCCAAAGCGCACGGTGGCCCTATAAAAGTTGAATGATGCTACTATGAGAGTAACACATCACAGCTTACATTAATTCAATCAGGTTTCGATGATACCGGGATACACCAGGAAAACGATCCTTGACGCATCGAATGGATACCACAGTCTACCGCTATCCCCAGCCGCACTGGACGCCACTACATCCATCACCGAGTGGGGCCGATATCGGTACTGTCAGGCCCCTCAATGATTTGATGGATCAGGGGACAGATACACTCGTCGGTTTGATGACATCACAGTGGATATGGCTCGTAAGACCCGATGCATAGACTACAGCCTCCTACGAGATGATTCAATAGAGTCATCGTTCTAGATCACGGTTGACTACATCAGTCACTGTGCAGACAAGGGGATTGTATTTAACCCGTACAAGTTTCATTTTGCTGAAATTGAGTTTTGAGGAATATAAAAGGAGCCCTGAACAGATATAAGAACTATATGTCAACCATCATCAATAGATCAGAAATTATCTCATTAGATTCTGATATAGCCAAAATTTTGCAAAGAAATTTGCGATCAGGACCACCTATATTAATATACTATTCCAATTGATTTTTTTAGTAACTCATGATCTATTTGGACATTCATGATTACAAACACATTCTGCTCATGTAAGTGAAAGAATGTTTTGAAACTTTTTGCTTTTTGCATAAATCAAAGTTGTTCTGTATATTTTTCAAATTAATATTTACCAATAATTAATAATTTATTATTTCTTTCTCTCTCTGAAGAAAAATATTTATTTATTTGAAAATCCAGTGGTTAAAGAATTTATTCATGAATTATTATTTGTTGAAATATTAGATTAAAATAGATTTTTAAGTATGTAACTAGTTTTGTTTGATTTTATTCGTTTATATATATATATATATATATATATATATATATATATATATATATATATATATATATATATATATATATATCGTCAGATATATGAATGATGGAACAATATTTACTCAGATGCAACTCGTAGCATTGATTTAGAAAGAGAAGTGGATAATGTTGAAGGGGCCACGTAGCCCGTCCCAAATGATAATATATATATATTATATATATATATATATATATAAATATATATATATATATATATATATATATATATATATATATATATTTATACATATATATAAATTAGACCTCTTCAAAATTGACCTTTTTTTTCAAACATATGGAAACTGCTATTATTCCCATTCTCCAGGGTCTAGAATTAGCTAAATATACCAGTTATTGTGATCTTGGACCTTGGCTATGCCTGCCTCAAGAGCCATGTAATTTTATTGTTGACGTTTTTCAAAAACGCTGCAAAATTTGGGATATTATGTTCTTATTTTCATTGTAGCTTTCCAGAGGTTGATGCTATAGCATTGAAAGTGGTACAAAATTAAAGCTAATAAAATTTTCTTGCATATGGTAGTAAACACATGAACACCTGTGTTAATTTTAATTAATTTTAATGCACAAACATATATATTTTTTATGCTTGGAAAGGATGCCATCATATAATACATAACCTTATCTCAAAAATGTTACTCTTAATGCATGTATATAATTTATTATCACTAAGTATGTTTTATCTCTTCATTTCAGATTGTAAGTTAAAGCTGATTTGTTAAGATTTGTGAACTGCTGACAACAGGGCATCTGGAAGACAACTATGCTGTGGGAAAGTTGTCAGCGATACAAGTGAACGGGATGAACCAACTGAAAAGAGAAGAAAGTTGGCAACTCCTGCCACAAGGTCATTCAGTGATGTGTATCTCATTGGGCAACCCAACTCCAGCATCAGGGGCTCTCAACTTCCTACTAATCGCCAGGTGTTCCAGTATTTCCTGCATTTGAGGAATGATAATCCCAACAGTGACAATAGGTCTTTAGCCCATGATACAGTGGATGTCGTTTTGCCATTCTGAAATATGGCAAGGATTAAAACACTAACTAGACCAACTGCAGTCAACCGTTTCATGATCCTCCATGAAAAGTACAGGAAAATTGTTAAAAACAAGGGAAGAAATAACAAACGAGAGGAAGGGAAACGAGCTAACTTTCTGAAGGACTTAGACAAGTTATTTGATATTGGAGCAAAGGATGTTGTGGAGGAGATAAGAAGCAACAGGCTGCTCACAAAGGAGACCAAGGAAGAGGACGTCAATTTCTACTTGGACCAACAGACAACTCGCCTGGCACACATGTCAGGTCATGATAAGGTGTTTGAGAAGAAGTCTAGAGAGAAAAGCTTCCGAGAAGAAAGAGAAGAGAGAATGTTATCATCAGTGACTGCTGCAGCAGCAGAAGTTGGGAAAATTTCAAGTGATGAAGACCCAGAGAACAGTCAAGGCTCTGGTACTAGTGAGGGTTCAGAATACACTGCGACAACACCAAGCTGTTCATCAAAACCAAGTACGATAACCTTACACTTTCCACACTCAGTTATGACCAGTGAAGAGATTTGTAGCACTGCAGATCGGTTGTCACTCTCTGACAACCAGACTACAGCCATGGTGTCTGCAGTGTTGAAGGCAGGTGGCGCAGATCTTGATGACTTTGTTATATTAGCCTCTACTACAAGACGAAATAGGATAAACACTCGTCATAACTTGTGCCAAAGTTACATGAATAACTTCAAGGAAAGTCCGCCAGATTACTGCACACTACACTGGGATGGAAAACTTCTACGGGATGTTCTTGGTGAAAGATACCCAGTGGAAAGTCTTGCAGTGCTCGTCTCTGGTACTCCACAGTATGAAGAAGGGAAGCTGCTTGGTGTGCCCTTCATAGAAAGTTCCACAGGCATCCAACAGTGTAATGCTACATTGGAACTGATAGAAGCATGGGGTCTCACAGACAACATTGTAGGCTTGGTATTTGATACCACAGCAAGCAACAGTGGCATCAACAAGGGTGCAGCGAAGCTTATTGAAGAAAAACTAGGCAAAAAGGTATTCTACTTCGCTTGTCGCCATCACATATCAGAGGTAATAATTGAAAGTGTATAGGAGGCTGTGTTCAGCAAGGTCAAGAGTCCTGACAACCCAATGTTCAGCAATGTGAAAGAGAAGTGGGACAAGTTGGTTTAGGACTGCCCAAGAGTTCTGGGCCTAGTTGAACAAGACTTGAAACAGAAGAAGACAAGCACAATTGCAGTCTTAAGCAATTTCCTTGAAGAAGCAAGTCCGAGGGCAGATTACAGAGAGGTGGCAGAGCTGTGCCTGATCCTGCTTGGTGAGGAACCTCCTCGAGGTATCCACTGGGCCAAGCCAGGTGCCATTCACCAAGCCCGCTGGATGGCCAGGAACATTTACTGTATGAAGATGCTCATGTTTTCCAAGGAACTAAAATACAACACGGACACTATCTTCAAGCTGGAGAGGATGAACAAGTTCCTGACCTTATTCTACACCAGCCACTGGGTGACCACCACATCTGCAGCTGATGCACCTATCCATGACCTCCAGCTTATGAAGAACATGCTGCAATACAAGCAGTATAACTATGAACTGGCAACCTCTGTTCTCAAGAAAATGAACAACCACCGCTGGTATCTGACCCAGGAACTAGTGCCATTCACCTTGTTCAGTTCACATGCCAGCATGACCAAGTCTGCAAAAGAGAAGCTCGCAGTCAAGCTGTCAGAAACAGAGAAACCTGAGAGTTACATGAAAGGCAAGCCAGTGTTTCCTGTCATCAATGCAGATACAGTTCTCACAGACCTGGTAGGGCCAGAGTCTCACTTTCTGTTTGATGCTCTTCGAGTGAAATGTGACTGGCTCACTACTCCTGCTGACACCTGGGAAGACAATGACAGCTACAGGAATGCACAGAAGTTTGTGAGGTCAGTGAAAGTGACCAATGATGTGGCTGAGAGAGGTGTGAAACTAATGAGTGACTTTGCAACTCAGATCACAAGTGACCCAGAGCAAAGAAGCTGCTTACTACAAGTTGTGAAGTACCACAGGAAAAAATTTGACAGTTTCAAAAAAGCCACATTGAACAAGTGATAATACATGTATTAGTAACATCCTATCTGACAGTTTCTTGTGCAATATATGTGTCAGTGCAGTGCTATCATACTACCAAACTGATTTTTTGTAGTGTCCCAGCTGTTTGTGCATTAAAATTAGTTAAAATTTACACAGGTGTTCATGTGTTTTATTGTGTTTACTACCATATGCAAGAGGATTTTATTAGCTTTCATTTGGTACCACTTTCAATGCTATAGCATCAACCTCTGGAAAGCTACAATGAAAATAGGGACATAATATCCCATATTTTGCAGCGTTTTTTAAAAACGTCAACAATAAAATTACATGGCTCTTGAGGCAGGCATAGCCAAGGTCCAAGATCACAATAACTGGTGTATTTAGCTAATTCAGACCTTGGGGAATGGGAATAATAGCAGTTTCCATATGTTTTAAGAAAAAGGTCAATTTTGAAGAGGTCTAATGTACATATATATATATATGTATTTATGCACACATTATATATATATATATATATATATATATATATATATATATATATATATATATATATATATATAGTCTAAAGAAGGTTGAGTCAGTCAAAACTAAAGGAGAAAAAGCACTTTTAATTCCCAGGGATACTACCTAAATTCAAAATATCGCAGACTTAGCATTTTCATAAGCTGACTTACCGCTGGAAAATTCACAAATAAAAAAGGGTATTCACAGTGAAACAAAGACAGGGGACCTTAACTTGAGCGTGAAATATTAAACGGGGATCATCAGCTGTTTACCATGTAATTTTTTCGGAGATTTTACAACAGGATAGTTATAAAATTCATGGCTATCCAGTAGAACTGATCAAATGACCACTTCCCCAATAATCAAATGATGAAATAATTAAGTTTCAATTTCACTTATATATACATACATACATACATACATACATACATACATAAATAAATAAATAAATAATAATAATAATCTAGACATGGCTAAGAAAAGGACAGAGAAACGGAATCTCTACTGATGGCTGCACAGAACAATGCAATTAGGACAAACTACATTAAAGCTAAAATCAATAAAACTCAGGAAAACAGTAAATGCAGACTCTGTGGAGAAAGAGACGAAACAGTAAATCATATAATAAGTGAATGTAGTAAACTAGCCCAAAACGATTATAAGAACAGACATGACTGTGTGGGGAAAGCAGTACATCGGGAACTGTGCACACAATTGAATTTCGAATACGCAGACAAATGATACAAACATAAGCCAGAAACGGTACTCGAAGACGAACATCACAAAATCATCTGGGATATGGATATACAAACGGACAAACTCATACAAGCAAGGAGACCGGATGTTATAATAATCAACAAGAAGGAAAAATCTTGCAAAATCGTAGACTTCGCCGTTCCAGCGGACCACAGAGTAAAAAGCAAAGAAACAGAAAAACGAAGCAAATACACGGAACAAGCCAGAGAACTGAAAGGAATATGGAGCATGAAGAAGGTCAGTATAATACCAATAATCGTAGGAGCACTAGGAACAATCCCCAAAAACCTGGAAAAAAGACTGGGAGAAATTGGGATCAAAGGAATCATTGGAACTATACAAAGGACAGCAATGATCAAAACAGCTACAATCTTAAGAAAAATTATTGAATGCGGAAACTAACCCGCATAAGCTACGAAGGATCATACGGAATCTAACACAGGAAGAACACAAAAACTAATGAAAGAACACACCACAAACAAAGAAACAGAAAATGCAAGAAATATCACTTAATAAGTTCCCCTCCCCCCAATAAATTACAGCGGCCTCAACTGACACAACACAAAAATGGACCAATGAACAGAAATAGCAAGAAACACTATAAGCTCACCCCCACCCCACAAAAAATGAATAAAAAATAATCAGCCCCCCCCCCTAAAAATAAATAAATGTAAAAAAAAAAATGTTTTTAAAAAAATGGTACCACACAAAATATTTGCATAGGGTCAAGGAGGATGAGAAGACCGAGAAGGGACAGCACAAACCAGACCTCCACTGGAAGTGCAGAGACAGCTGGGACTTCGGGGAGGCTTATTGCCACCCAAACCCCAGAGAAGACCAATGGTCATTACCAGCGAGAAATCAATGGTAAACGGCTGTTGTGATACTGCAAATTTATTTGCGGTGGCTATCAGGAAGAGGTGGAGAATGCTGGAAATCTGGGGAGACTTGTTGTCACTCAGACTCCAGGGAATACCACCTGTTATCGGTGAGCAATCACTGATGACATGTGTGAGAACTCCTAGTGAGTAAATAATAATAATAATAATAATAATAATAATAATAATAATAATAATAATAATAATGATGATGATAATAATAATAATAATAATAATAATAATAATAATGATAATAATGATAATAATGATATTAATAATAATTATAACTATAATAATAATAATAATAATACATTACCCTTAAGTGTGATATGGTAATTTGTATATCAAATGATATTAATAATAATAATAAAGATAATAATAATAATAATAATGATAATAATAATAATAATAATAATAATAATAATAATAATAATAATAGTAATAATAATACATTACCCTTAAGAATATAGAGTGATATGGTAATTTGCATATAAAATAATATTAATAATAATAATAATGATAATAATAATAATGATGATAATAATAATGATGATAATAATAATATCAATAATAATAATAATGATAATAATAATGATGATAATTATAATTATAGTATAATAATGATGATAATAATGATAATAATAATAATTATGATGATAATAATAATAATAAAAATAATTATTATTATAATTATAATAATAATAATAATCATAATCACAATGATGCAAATCATAATAATAATGATAATAATAATAATAATAATAATAATAATAATAATAAAAATAATTATGATAATGAAAATAATTATAATGATGATAATAATAATAATAATAATAATAATAATAATAATAATGATAATAATAATAATAATAATAATAATAATAATAATAATAATGATGATAATATTATTATTATTGTTATTATCATTTTTATTATTAATATTATTATTATTATTGATAATAATAATAATAATAATAATAATAATAATAATAATAATAATAATAATAATAATAATAATGATCAAAATAATAATAATAATAATAATAATAATAATAATAATAATAATAATAATAATAATAATAATAATGATATCCAATCACTACACCCAAGAACCATTCTGCGATATATAGAAATAAAGTTGCATTAAAAAAAGCCTTAGAACTTTTGGTATATATATATATATGTTTCGATCACATTTATGTGCATATATATATATTTATTTCTAATTTTTTTTTTTTTTTTTTGCATACCCTTCATCTCAACATGAACCCAACCACTATATATATTCCCCATAATTTACAGACTTTCTCGTCTTTTGTCATTTTTGTACTCTTCGTCCGCTCTTGACAAAGCCCACGTGAAATTTGGGCGAAACGTTGAGCGAAAAGGTCTTCTGCTTTTCCATTTTTAATTTCATTCCGTTGGATTATTTTTATCCTTTCATATACTCATATATATATATATATATATATATATATATATATATATATATATATATATAATTCTCATCATAAGGAATATGTATTAGACACCTTTTTATCATACTGTTGAATAAATGTATATACAAATACTCTTTTAAAATATCATTCAGTAATTTTTATATATATATATATATATATATATATATATATAAATTACTGAATGATATTTTAAAAGAGTATTTGTATATATATATATATGTGTGTGTGTGTGCTCTTAATTCTGTCTCTATTTAATTTCATGTTCCTTTTATAAAGTTTTGTACAAACGCGTGTAAGCATTATCCATTTACTCTTATATCTTTCTGTAAACGAATATGTGTGTGAGAAAGAAATAGAGATACGGAATCGGTTGCGTGTGGCCATGTGCGGCTGTGGTATATCTACGCTCAAGCCGATACACACAAGCGTATGCAGTGCTAGCAGCTCTAAATGAATTAACATGTCTCACCCCGACAATTCCCTCTTTATCATAAAATGTCGGCCAATACCAGAATATTATTCCCTGTTAACCTCGCAGTTCAAAGATCAGTTCAATTTTGCCCACAGGTAGCGTTTGTTCGCCCGGCAATAAATACAACTTTGGGTTGGTGGTCGCTGCGTATAAAAGAGGGTGTGGGGTTTCAGGAAGAATGAAAAATGTCGAACGAGGACGGGTGAGCGAGGCTTTCGTCGGTTGGCGTTCGAAAGAAATCGCAGGTTGAGATATTTGCTTATATTCAAACAGGGAATCAACAAAAGTGACTCGTAATATGCATTGAAGCTAAAGCGAAGTCTGCAAAATCCTATATTGAATTTTAGCGTATTGATGTAAAATGCTTGGTCAAATCAATGGTATTGTGTACAGCAATCGGTCGGTATGGCCGTCTCATTTGCAACACCCCAACACCGTTTCGAAGTAACGGAAGGACTGCGTACTGTATCGCGCCATTATATATATAGAGAGAGATAATCGACAAGAAACAACTTTTCTTCATAGAATTTAGGTTTCGCCAAAAAGGGAATTCATCATTCTCTTTGTCTTTCTCTTCTGAAATTTCTGGTTTCTATACTGAATATTCAGAATCTTTAGACTAGGGACGTTCAGTGAAAGTGAAAGTGATTTCTGTTTTAACACGAAAATAAACTCCGCTGATTAAAAGTAAATCCACTGAAAATAAGAATTATCCAACCTCAATAAAATGTTTAGTATATATCAATTAATTAAATAATTACTGTTAATATTTATACATTTTAGGTTACATAAATTACTTTATCTTACCCGCTTTATTTCCATTACGAAATACATCCAATTATACGTATAGTCGAAGAGAATTATATCCAAATGTAATTCATTGTAATGTGAGTAGCAACGTGCGAATCAATAAATCTATCGTTCTCTCGACTTCACGTTTGTCGAATTATTAATAGCTTGCATTTATAAGAAAAGAATGTCTGAATATCTTTGATTTTTAGTTCGCTACTTTAAACATTTATTTAAAATGATAAACATTTAATTCATAACTTTATTGTAAACACGATACAAAATTGTTTTCATTTATTCATATAGATTGATTACATTAACATTTTGATAATTCTTATAAAAAATTATTTAGCTTTAAATCTGACCGTAAATAAAGGAATAGTAAGAATACATCTATTTATATTTTCACTTGCATCTTAGAAATAGATCGCAACTTGTTGATACTAAAGTGGGTCCATCTTAAAAAAGGAACATTTGAACACAAATGCTGATTATTTGTATAGAAAACAAAAGAATATTGCGAAACAGAACTATTTTTATATTAAAATAAAAATCATTGAATTATTAAAACATTAACAAATTAATTAATAAAATGTCCTTTTTCAAAACCAATATGCAAATCAGTTAAACTTTGCAACTGATATCGCATATACATAAGCAGTATATAAAAGACATGGTGCGTCTATTGTGTAACGTTTAATTACCTTGAAATACGGCGTTTTGACTTCAGCGTTAGTGTACGAAATCGGTTTATGTTCGCATTTATCCATTTAGACACTATCAAAATATTTTTTTTGAGTTCGAGGACAAAACACAGCTTTAACAAAAAAAAACTCTGAAATGTTATTCACATTCTTATCAGGTAAACACAAAAACATATTTTTAATTTATTCCAATAAAAAAATATATAAAATAACAAAATAATTATCATTTCTTTATGAACTTGACCACTCGTGACCCGTTTGGTCACTATTTATTACGCCTAGAATTAACAATCTGTATTTGTTATATACCTTTCTTTCTTGAAAATATGATGTCGTTTTGTAAACTGCTCTCTCCACTTTTCTCCCTCTCTTCTATTAACCCTCTCTCTCTCTCTCATCCCCCCTCTCTCAACTTTCCTCTCTCTCTTCTTTCTCTCTTCTTTTAATTATTAACGCCATTCGTCTCCTCCCACTACTTTTCTTATCATTTGCATTTTATTTACGTCATTTGCCGTTTGTGAAGTAATCCAGTGTGCACGATGACAAGATACAAAGGCAGTAAGCAAGATAATAACGGTTATAATCTTTTTCCCCTAATAATAATTATTCGTTTTCTTGTCCGTTTTTCCGCTGCTCTCTTTTTTCGCTTCTTCCTTCTCCCCTCTCTCTCCTATTTCCTCTCTTTCTCTTTCTCTTTACTATTTACGTCATTCGCCTCCTCCCACTACTTCTCTTACTAATAAAAAAGTCACACTATTTAAATTATAATAAAATATGTTACGTAAAGAATGAAGTTTTACAAAAAGAATAAATCCTATCTTATTAATATTAATTAAATCGTTGATAAACCTGAATGAATATATTTAACATCTTTGTATTTTGTGACGATATATAATTTGATGAATAAAACGAAACATTCTTACACTGATTTTCATCTCAGTCAATGGTTAATTAATGGCCAATTTAAATGCATCGTTTATCAACTGTGTCTTTTTTTTACAATGAAAAACGCTCCAGACAAGGCATGAAGCCACTTGATGTAAGGAGCTAAAATATACTACTACTTCAAGGATAAAAAAGAAACTAGCCAACGATAAGTTTTAGATGGATAGATTCAGAGCCAGAAAACAGCAATTCTTCCCCCATTGTCAGAAACATTGCTGATGGGATGTGAGGACTAAAGGACACAATAAGCGAGGCGAGAGTTACGAGGCTGCCGAACGTAAACCCAAGGTCCATTTTTTAATTCTCCTTTGATCGGGATGCAGTGACGTTGTTTTAGTTCATAATTATCATTTATTTGCACATTTTGAAACATCAGTAAACATGTGAATACATTCTCCTAGCACTAATATTTGAAAACATAAATGTGCAAATATCTTGAAGCAGTTTTAACAAAAAGTGTTCAAGCCCAGTCCGAGTTACTAACTGACCAAAGGTTTCTCTATGACTGTTTTAGTACGAACTTATTTCTGATCATTCGTTGAAATCTATGCAGACGAAACAACTGTCTATGTCATCACTTCAAAGCGCATTGGTGATCAGAATTCAGCCGATTCTTCCTCCTCCGACATGGGGCATGTGGTGCAATGTGAAAGAGGTGGCTTGTTACATTATACACCTCTAACACCAAGGTGCTCTCTCTTCACAACCAACGCTCAAATCATTGTATTGCCTCAGTTGAAATAAATGGTTCTCTTCTTGAGGAAACACCGTACTTTGATAACTGACTTTCACGGCGGACATGCAATGAAAGACTTACAACAAATCTATTGCTGCGGTTGTCGTTAAAATAGTGCGTTCATTTTACCGTTCGAGAATGTAGAAGAGTTGTGATTCGACCCTCAACCTGTATAAAAGTTAAATACCTCCTAAAATGTATTGCGGCCACATCTGAAAATGTGCCGTTCTGAGAACTCTTTATTGCATTGCTAGCGTACAAAATGGATTTTGTAATCTAGTAAGTATTATTTCCTATCTTCTCTATAGCCACTTTCTCACGGAACAAAAGTTGGTAGTCTTTCTCTACTCTATCGGTATTAACATGGTCGGTGCCCGACTGAGATCCAATTTCTGGTTCTATTTGTAAACCATTCACAAGAAGAACTTGCCTTCTACAATCACTGGAAGCAACTTTTTTTTCTCCCTCTACGTATCAAAAATCAATTAGAGTTGCCATGGACAGAGTTTCTTTCCGAAAACATAAAATCTGCAGATTACAACATTATCACCCTGAACTCTACTGTATAGACATTAGCCCCCTACTTTATGAGTGAGTGTTGATTTCTTGCCGATCAAATGAGTCGCTCATACGATGAAATACCGATGAGTCTGTTGATACTTTTTTAGCAGAGGCAGGGTGCTCCTTAGAGAGCATTGCCCATCCCCCCTCTTCCGGCCTTGTGTCATATTTTAATCCGTAGAGAATAAGTAAATAAATAGGTAATAACGAATTTTCCAATAAAACTAATGCAACCAATTCATGTGATTTGGATTTTTACATTCGTTAAATTAATTAAAACCAAAAATATTTGTAGAAATACCGACTTCAGACATTTCATTTTTCTAAGCAGTATTTCATTTCACTTTTGCACGTGTATCTTTTATTATAACAAGTGTAAAGAAAACTGAAGAGATTCGATGCAACGTGCCGCATTCTTGTAGCTGAAACGACATCACATTAAAACAAATATGCGTGGTGATCGAACAGAGAAGCTGAGCAGGCTGAAATCACTTTCGACACTTTCGAAGAAAAGGTCGAAGAAGCAATATATTATCGGTGTCTATTTCTTTTTATAATATTTAGTTAGCTATATGTCACTTTCTAAGTGGCGATTGCCCTAAGTTATGTGCCATGAGGCTCAACTGAACACATAGTGTCGTGCCATTAACGTATTCGATGGTAACTGACATTGACTGTGATGTATAGACCTATCAGCGGTGTTTACCGATCGCGCCATTCTTCAGACTAAATCTAAAGAATTAGGTCTCGAATTGATAGTCTGCTTGAAACTTCCATAAATCTAACATCAAGTGCAATATTCACGAGTGTGTTATACTTGTGGAAACAGACACCCATTGATGTACAGCTTTTCAACGTCCATCTCTCTTAACGAGGGGAGAAATCGGAATGGGTATCTAATGCTGTCATCATATTTTCTGATATTACTCTGATTTTCGTTCATCGAGATTATATTCAAGTTGTTATATTGGCAATACTGGTGTACACCGTACAAACAGACACACACACACATATAAGTAAAATTATAACGTAATATAATATATTGCGTATATATTTTCCTTATTAACTTCAACAGTGGTAAATATGTGAGTAAAGCTTAGTGGTATTAAAATATATTTATAGCACGTACGCTACACAGAAATGTTCAAGTTTCGTTCCCAAATCATCAGGTTAAATGCATTTAGCCTGACGATTACCTAATTGTATTTTGGGTGTCAAGCATTTAGTAATACATTATTTTTATTTACTTGTGTAAAGTAATCCTAGTTTTTTTTTACTTATGTTTAGCTTGTAAACCTGAAGTGACTGAATAATCAAGTAATATTTGTAAAAGTATACTAAACAAGAACAAGTGTATTTTTTAACACACATACGAAATGTCTGATGACAGCGGTATCATTCTAATGTAGAATTAAATTTAAAACTGGATTTCAGAGTTCGAACTGTATTCGCAGACATCAATACGTATTCTGAAAGGCCAATATCATATTTTACATATTTTGTTTAAAATAGAAAAATAGTTGGAACATTTAATATTATTTTTTTAGCGTGCTGAATGCAAACAGTAGTAAAATTGTAATTATCTTTATTAATTAAAAGATTGCGTGAATTGAAGTATTTAAAAAAACTTTAGCATCGAAAATATATTACTTAATGAAGCGAGTATAATGTTTAGAAGAGTACAGAGTATTGATTTACTCCTCTCCAGGAGTGAGGCACAAGGCCAGTTTTTATCTTACTCCCACAAGTAAGATGTGACCCAAGGTCGGGTCGGGAAATTGGGGTTTAAAAATTGCCTGGGCAGCCCCGTCGGCATTCCCCGGAAGGGGCACCTCAGACAGTAAGCAATAAACTTACTCCTCCTCAAAGAGGGGAGGCAAAGCCTGGGAGGGTGGACTTCCTAGAACTGCACAGGACAGACCCATAGACCGGCGTAAATCAAGCCCCGAAGGTCAAGACAATACCACTCTATGGGGTGAAGTATCGATCGGAACAGATACTACACTTTGATCTTAAGAGTACAGAGTAAGCATACTCGTATTTACTAGAAGACGCATTCAAAATATCTGAAGACTACGATATTATATTGTTAGAAAATGAAGAATAATGACTAACTTTCAGAGTTAGCAGTTTATTCGAAGACCTCAATATCTTATTCTTGTAAATACAATGTTTTTATTTCGTATTTATGTATGAAAATGAGAAGAAGCGAAAAATATATATTAAACGTCATAGATGGAACATAGTATTTATTTAGTTTTTATTAAAACTTCAATTTTGATTAGAAATGAAATTAAAATGTGGTGATTTTCATCGTTTATGAGTACGTTTATTGTTGGTGTTAGGCAGAGAATTGATAGTAACATTTGAACAATTATAATTATATATATTAAGTCTTTGAATTACATTCTAAACATATTTTCTTAATGTTAATGAAGTACAAGATGCGATTATTTCCATACACAGAAAACGCCATTTTGCATTTTCCATAATTAGGAAAACGGTCAATCTCGCGCGGTTTATACTACTGAAAAAATTGTAGAATATGTAAGTGATGGAATTGATAGAAATTCCTTTTCTATCATACGAAACGCTGATTGAAAAATTCCGTAATTCACTGACTAAGCAGATGCAATGTTATTTAGGTTTGATGTCGAGAATCTGAACGACTTTTCTTCGTATATACGTTATAAAGCATGTCATCCAATAGTTTAGAATGTATTGAAATTCTTTGAAAAATCGCATTTTGATTTCTGATTCATTCTATGTTTTAAATATTTAAAATATTTAATTTGCTGTTTCTAATGTATGTCAATTGCTATTATCATTTTTGACTGACTGATGGAGTAACATTATAATGGGAGGTTATGTCTCCATTATTGTCTGAATATATGTTATTTTGATATAATAATGAGATGTGATGTTTATTTCTTAAATAGCTTATGTATGTGATGTGTTAAATGGCGCTAATGAAGAGACTGTTTGGAGTCATGTCAAGTATAATACAAAATATCTTTTTTCAAATTATATTGAAACGATCGTACGCCAAATAATCGTTGTGTTTCAATTCTTGGAACTTATATAGATGATGTTTTAATTTTTTTGATCTCAATATATATATATATATATATATATATATATATATATATATATATATATATATATATATATATATATATATATATATATATATATATAGTTGTGTTATAGTGAGATAAATTCTAGAAGGAAATCCGGGTATGAGAGCTCAATGTAATAAACAGAGCAAGAATAAAATAGAGTAACACGAATAATATAATCACCGGTGCAATAATTTATTTCAACCTTCCGGCATTGTCAAGCATCCAAGTTAGGTGACTACATTTCTGAAAATAAGAAAAGGGAAATTCACACTCACCAATTCAATATACATATAGAGAGGACGACAACATATCTAATATATATTTTGAGAGAGGGTGAAATGAGTTATTTAAGACGTAAATTGAGGAGGAGGACATTGGAAACATATTTAATATATACATTCAGAGAGGGGGAGATTGCACGATTTATAACGGAAGGCAATACAGAGAGAGAAGAGAGCAATATATAGAGAGATAGGGAGAAATTTAACCAAGGACCGTGTATAAGAGGCAGGGAACTACCTTTTGTTGATCTCAACTTACTTTATATATATATATATA
Organism: Sepiola atlantica; assembly: GCA_963556195.1. Taxonomy (NCBI): domain Eukaryota; kingdom Metazoa; phylum Mollusca; class Cephalopoda; order Sepiida; family Sepiolidae; genus Sepiola; species Sepiola atlantica. Next base: position 3,586,099 of record OY744516.1, on the reverse strand, counting down.
TATATATATATATATATATATATATATATGTATGTGTGTGTGTATTTAGACATACTTACTTTAGAAAATGTTATTTTACAAGAGGAATTATTCAGAATGTAATTGTTAAAAGCCTTTAAAACATGAAAGGACATAAAGCTTTTCGGGCTTATAAACGGTAGCTTGACAGTCGAAGGGGTAAGATAGCAATATATATATATAGAGAGAGAGAGAGAGAGAGAAAGAGAGAGAGAGACGAGAAAGAGAGAGAGAGAGAAAGAGAGAGAGAGGGGTAAATGTAAATGTGGCAGGGAACTTATGGCGAATAATGCCTGAATAAAAGAACGTGCAGAAGATGGTTTGTTAAAATTTAAAAAATAGACAAAAAGATGAAGATTGATTGGGACGTGCAGTTGATATTCATGGCGAGAACTGTACAGTATTACTTGAGGAATTTACAATGAAACTTTCCTAAAACTGTGGAACTCTTCATCAATAGCTTGGGGAATGGATGTCCAATAAATGTGTCTGCAGATTTTTACTCGCGTTTTTGATTTCCTGTAAAACAATTAATGAAAAATACCTTTTTCAAATTTCGGACAGAACTTGTGAGATGTCTTATATGCGTTTTTACGTATGTGTTCGCGTGTGATTGTAACGATTTTAAGTTTCGGCTTCTTTATTTGAAAGAGAAGTGTATTCTATGTAACGGGTTAGGGTTAGGATTAGATTGTTAAATGTGAATATGATAAGTGTGGACACAGGGATTAGCATATGATAACTGATAGTTTACTCCATCCACCTCATCAGAAAAACATTTCAACATTTTATTCCGGTTGATACAACTAAATATGTCAATTTAATAGGTACATCTTAAAACAGTGAATACAGTGCCGCAATGATGTGGGTTTTCTGTATTGACTGTAGTCACGACGTGTATAGAGTTGTTTATCTCTCACTTTATTTTATTTGTAGCCGGATTTGTAATCGATGTTCGTATACGGACATATAATAACAGCCTTGGGCTTTAATCATTTTTAGTTTAATTTTATTACATATTATTGGCATTGAACAGTAGTAGGTATTACGCTTCCATTACATGGTGAGAGGGAACGAGCTCTCCGAAAATACTTTGTTCCATTCCACAGACAAAACCCAAGAGTTCATTTTGCCTGTAATTAAACGCATAATGTAAAAATGTATTTATTCTAGAATCATGTACTTTTATAATTTGATAATTAGGGACAATAAGTTAAAATAAATAGATAAAACCACCTCAAAACAATAAAATAATCTACTTTTTGTAAAGTACTAATTCCGAAAATCTATCCATCTGTTTTAGTGTACACACGAGCAATCATGACGAAAACTGCTGACTTGGCAGTTGTTCACAAAACATTTATTTATATCATACACGTAGAAAGTGACCTCCTTTGAAAGTGACCTCAATTCAAAGTGAATTTATTTTAAGGTATGTTCATAAGCGGTTGAATGGAATGAGAAAATACAGTATGTTCCAAAGTAAAGGGAAAAGTTTTCATTGTTTTGTTTTTATTTTAATTTAATATGGTTATGAAATATTGGCATAATCCTAAATTAGCATTCAAGAAGATTCCAAAAAGTCATATATTTAACAAAACTCAAGATATACAAGATTGTAGAACAAATCTTTCGACACTTGGCAGAAAATTAACACAACGCGAAAATGAAGCAACAGCATTACCCAGCTATCCACCCGTGCTATTATGCATTATTCATCAATGCGACTCTGAAGTGATTCAATGTTTCTCGTTTCCTGGTATCGAAACACTGTGCCCCCAAACCAGAGAGCCATCCGTGTGAAATCGGGGAGCGCGGCGCCCAATTTCTCTTGTACCCTCTCCAGATCACATTTTTCCGAACGATGTTTCCAAAAATTGACGTATCCCCTTTTCGTAATAAGACAGTGATCCGTCTTGCATGGAGATAATAAATGCCAACATTCGTATTCTTAAATGAAACTGTTTCTTAGTTTTAGCACACCCTGAATGATTGGAAAAAAGGACACACACATGATTAATACTGTCAGAAAAAAAAACGATTCAAAACGTGGAGATTTATATATATTGGCAGTCCACAGTAAGTGAATCGATAGATCAGATATAACGTTAAACTTGTCTTTCACTAAATTGTTGCATTTTTAGATAAGGGTAAATTTTGCATTTCATTTTGAACATAAATTTTCAAGAAGAAAATGAACTGAAAATATCAGCCGGTAGGAATAAAACGTACTTGACACAGACAAGCGCCTGGCCAGAAGAAATAAAATACGGTTTATTGACACAGACAAGCACCTGGCCAGAAGAAATAAAATACGGTTTATTGACACAGACAAGCTCCTGGCCAGAAGAAATAAAATACGGTTTATTGACAGGGAGACACAACTCTTCGGAAAAAAATAATTGTCGATTGATTAAAAACCACCTTAAAATGTTAACTTTATACACAAAGGTTCGCTGCAGACAGGAACACCCCGTCGCTAAATAAACCCCTTAGAGGCGTTCCTACATTGACAGCGAAGGCGAAAGTGTATAATTGACGTTTACATGTGGATGTGTTTCTGTCCCAAATTATTATATAAACAATCTCGCAAGTCGATAATCTGCGTCAATCACGTTTTATTGCTGCCAAGGGACATTTCCGGTAAACCAGTTCATCAATACCTGTGCGTGCCACCCCCCCGCCCTTTCTCACTTACTCCCAGTTGTTCAGCGCCACCGACAATAAATGTATATTCTTGTATTTTTATACATCAATGTTATTTTCATTCTTTTAAGAACAGTAGAAATATATCAAGAGGTGAAACTAGTCACTCACTTTTAACTTTCCAGAATCAATGATAATTTGAGACGTTGTCTTTATTTTTTTTAACTTTACCGATAAAGACGTTGTCTTACATGTATGTTTGTTAATATTTATGGGAACACGGGCGAAGCATGATTTTTCTGTATTTTTTGACGGAGGGTATACACGCGTATATTATGAAAGTAATATATATATATATATGTATATATATATATATATGTATTTGCATATATATATATATATATATATATATATATATATATATATATATATATATATATATATATATATATATATATCCCAAGTGTTAATTTTGATGGTGTCTGTAATGAAAAACGAAAGTATCGTAACAAGAAATACAGAGTCTGTGTTTACTTAATCTATTCGATGAGTGTATGGCAATACAGAGAGAAAAATTAAAAGAAAACAATTCGTCAAATTAAAACAAAACAAAAACTAGTCGGTAAAACAAAAAGGCGGGAAAAAGTTTGGACAAAATTGGCGGGAAAAACCAACAAACAAAAAATCGATCGATTAATGGATCAATGTTTTACAATCGAATGAACTGATCTAATGTTTACTCTCCGAGCTGGACTGACACGGAGTAGATGTAGTTGTGTACACACAAACAACATTTCGCCATGTTTTACGAACGACAAAGAGAAAGAAAATCAGCGAAATACCGAAAAGCTTGTTGATTCCAATCGCCGAATCAGAAGCGAAAAGGCAAACAGCGAAAATGTCGAAAAATTTAAAAAAGAAAAAAAAACACTTTTATTTTGCTGACTAGAAACTACAAACAACGACATAAGATAATTGCTCGAAGAAGAAGAAGAAACAGTTATAATTCTTCGGAGAGCAAAACGCAAAGAAAAGAAAAACTCCCTGAAATTATGTTTGCGTTTCCAGAAAACGCCCTGCAGAATTGTACAACGTTGGTCTTTTCAACGCGAAAACAAGCGATGTCTTTCAGCCAGGTTATTTGACTCCAAGAGCCACAACCGATAGTTCTGCGGAGTGTCACCCACCGCCACCGCGTTCGACATAGAGCTGTTTAATTACATTCCTAGAGACCACAATCCCCCGTGGCTTGTCAACAAGCGGCGAATATGACTTATTAACACCATCGCCTCGGATGCTTTTGCTATCCTTTCGCCGTCCCATTCCATCTTCCTGTTTTCTCTTCTCTCTTCTCAAACGAGGGCCACGTGGCTCCAATTTAAGCTAGGTCACATCTAAGGCATGGGATGTTAACCAGCACTGTAGGATTAGGGGGCCCTGATGACTAATGCAAGGTCACGTGTTTAAAAGGAGACATCTAAACAAACCAGCGGGGCAAAGGATTGCGATGAGAAGCGGAAAAAAATATACAAAATATTTCTTTAACGCGTTACCTGCAATTTGGAAGTACAGGTAATCCCAGACTATTGTTCAATAAGACATTGGGTTTCCTAATTAAAATAGAACTCTTTCCGTAATCCGTAAGGTAAAATATATTTTTAAAAAGCATAATTTCTCTTAATTTCATGCTGATGGCTATTGAGTACGATTGTTGACTGCTTTTGAAGTGGTCGGGTTTCGAAAACTTGAAACACACACCAGGTTTAACTAACTGTAATACGACGAAATATATGTCTGTGGAGATATATATATATATATATATATATATATATATATATATATATATATATATAAGTTAGGTAGGGGGTATATGTTTATATATATATATAGATATACATATATAGGTTATAAAGAGTTTTCTTTATGCAAACATTATTTGGCTACACATTTGCGAACATGTGTCGGGCACAGTTATAAGAGGCTCGACTTTATCAAGCCTAAACGTTCATTCTTTACGCTTTACATTTTTGGAATAAAACAAATCACGTCATTAAAAGGAACGCGTGATTAATTAAAATTATTTAAAAATTTAAGTTTTTCATTGATATATTTATGTGTTTAATACTTATTTTATATTTTTGTGGAGTGCACTGCTAAAATAATAAACGTATTATGATGAATTATGGGATACGTAACGTTAGAAGAACACAGGGTATAGACACCAAGTTCGAAGTTAAACCATAGCATCAAGACCTGAGTGCAGTTTACTCTCAATTATACAGCAATTCGAGATGTTATGGGAGGGTTGAGAAATAAAATGATAATTACAATCCACTTCAAATAGCATACAAAACAATTAAATCGAACATATATATATATATATGTGTGTGTGTGTGTGTGTGTTGTAAATATTTTTTAGTATTAAAGTGTTTTTATATACATATAATTCGTTAATTTTAATTTATAATATAATAGAAGTGATTTGTTAATACTAATTCATAAAAAATGTGTGTTTGACTACCTGATAGGTGAAGGGCGTCAAAATCTTTATGAACAAACTGAGAGAAATTCGTTGATTTCTGGAAACGAATAATAAGCGATCAGGTAATTAAATCCAGGATTTTGATAGAATTACTACTCATAAAAACGATACCTAGAATATAAATACGTGCATTACTCCAATAATTTTCATTCGGGAATTTAAAAAAATAAGTTTGAGTGTAACTCAATTGCCATATATTTTCTTATAAGGACACAAAATTCACGACTTTGTGAATTTAGTGCCGAAATTACGAAAAAGAAACTAATTAAAACCAGATTAAGAATGGAAAAGAAGAAAATTAGTAAAAAAGCTTTAATAGGAATAATTGCTTTTGTTGATGAATATTTATTTTTTATGGGTTTACTTTGAAATATGTCTTTTATTGAAAGAATATAAACGCTTTTAACAAATGGGAGAAACAGATAGAACGAACAGAATACAAAAGAAGAGTTATATGAATATTGAGTTATAAAAGAAATATAAATTAAATGAATGTCGGATGCATTTTGATTTTTCAGTATGACTATGAGATATCAACACTGATGAAGCCTCTTCATGAATATGGTTGATACTTTGTATATCATAAAATATGGTGCTCAATAACAAATAGAGCTATATTTTAGAATATTCTTTTTATTCATATTAATATTTTGGCTACATATATGCAGATTGTTTCGGCTAAGCCTCTTCAGGCCAGATCAACTGTGATCTTTATCACCAAATTCACTAAGAGGCTGTCTGTTCAGCTCTGTTATATTTAGACAGTTAAGTCATGAATGTGGTTCCCTAACGAGAAAATAAAAATAAAAGATTAAGAACGAAGAAAAAGAAGAAAAAAATGAGACAATAAACATTAGTATGCATTTTGATTGTTAATCCTGACTATGAGATGC
>OY744516.1:3497500-3577500 GCA_963556195.1 Sepiola atlantica | reverse complement strand
TATGGAAGAAAGAGAGAGTTTGAGTGAACGAACCGACGAATGGGAATCTCTCCGATTGAAGTGTGAAATAAAAGTATGGAATCTCTCTCAAAAGTCTTGTCTTCGACCGTTTTTGTCTCTCGTGCATGATGACAAAATTTGCCCACAAAACAGGTACACCACTACGATCACGAGCCAGCAACGGAGATGAGTGTGCAAGCAAACCAACGATCAGCAGTGAGGCAGAAACCTGTAAGGTAACTTTTAATATAGATTTAAAACGTAAGAACAATTAAGAACATTATAAGTTTAATGACAGTTTAAAGGCTTTTAAGAACTATTGTTAAAAATGTTAATTCTGCATATAAATAAACGCTAAATTTACTAGGAGGCCCGGCCGACGTTTCTAACCTTCGCAGTGGGTTTTGTATTGTTTCGATTTTTTGTGGTGCCGAGAAAAGTTGACCCGGGCCTGCGCAATTACGAGTTATAAAAAGATATAGAATAAGTGTGTAAAGTAATATTTAAAATATCATGATAGTAAGAAAAAGTATTATGTCACATTGCGACATCACATCGTTATTTGCAGTAGTTGTCGAACGGAGGTAGAGAGTGTTGGAAGTCTTGGGAGGCTTGTTGTCACTCATACTCCAGGGAATATCTTCGATTATTATTGACGAGCGGTCGCTGACCGTGGACCGTATGAGGGCTCTTAGCGAGTACAAATAATACTACTAATAATAATGTCATGAAGTGTCAACGAGGATGGAAAGACCGAGGAGGGATAGCAATAACCAGTCCTACGCTGGAATAGTGCGTAGAGCATTCGGACATTGGGGTGGCCTATTGTTATCCAAATCCAAGAGAAGGCCAATGGTCGTTACTAACGAGAAATCGATTATCAGTGAGCAATCACTGATGACAGCCTGTGTGAGAACTCCTAGTGAGTAAACATAATAATAATCATAATAATAATAATAATAATTTGGTAGATATACAAATGTTATATTTATTGTGAATTTTAATGTTAACTAATAAGAAGCTTCTGAGATTTCAATTCGGGGGTCGGAGATAATATTTTTGTTTTTTGTTTGAGTTGAACGTAATTGAACCCCCTCCCTAAAAATAGCTAGTCATGTTAGAGAACAAAAGTTAACTTTTTTTTTTCGATTTCGACCGTACGTTTTATAACTTTGCATCAAATTATTAGACGAACATAGGAGGGGAATCTATCATCTTTTTTTATTTCATTTAAAAGTATCCTAGAAAACTTATACTATGTAATTAGGTAATATATATATATATATATATATATATATATATATAATTTTTATTTATTTATTTTTTATTTTTTTAATTTAATTATTTATTTATTTATTCATTATTATTATTTATTTTTATTCCATTTTGTTCGTAAATGTTTATTTATGTATGTGTGATAGGGCACATTGAACCTCATTAAAATGAGAGAAACACTATCCCTGTGACAGGAGCACAGGTAAACTAAGCCTGGGCCTAGTGTTGGCACAAATACCAAACCATGATAAATGTATATAAATACAAATAAACGCCGTGGGACTCAGAAGAAAGATCTGAGTGTCATGATGGGCAGGTGCTCCCTCGATGGCCAACATTGAGGACCCGGTCCACATCTTGCGAATGCTGGCTCCCATTATTTCAGGAACAAAGTCACAGACAAAATTACAGGTAAGTAAATTCCAGGTATAAATTCGACACGGACCAAACATAAGAAAGCAAGAATGAAAAGTACACACTAAAAGCCATAGACAGAAATGGACCACAAAAGAGAACAGACTGGTAATGGAATACTACTACAAAAGCCGCTACCCAACAGAAAGAGGATATCGAAAACGAATGAAAGATCTATGGGACATTTCTACTGACTACCATACAACGGCACAAAGGATAGCAGATCAAGCAAGACAGATACTCAAGAGAGGATGGTTCTCGGAGATGGAATTAACGGAAATTAAACAAAAGATAAATGGCGTGACAGATCAAGACACACCACTTGACGAAAACTCCCAGGAAGAAGACGGGAAAAACATGAATACAGTAACTGAAGAATGCGAAGACGACAAAACTATAGAACTATCTGAGGAAGAAGCAAGAGAAGTGGAAAACATCAAACGATTAATGTCCGAGAACAAAACAAAACTTCCATCCCTAAGGAACGAAGACTGGAAGAAGTTAAAAGTTGAAACAGAGAAAGTAAACATACACTATCACACGTCTAAACAACTTGATATATGCGGGGGTAAAATCAATAAGTATGAAACTAAAAAGGGAAAAGAAGACTGACCAACAGAATGAACCGACGAAATCTGGATGGGAGATCAGACTGGAAAACCAGATCACTAAACTTCAAAAGAAAGCTAAAACCGTAAATAAGATGAAGGAGAACAGTAAACGATGGAAGAGCAGAAATTCGAATCGCAAGGAAAGACTAAATAAGAAACCTGAAGAGCTAAAACAAAAGATAGCAGCAAAAGAAGGAAGATTGAGACGAGACAAATACAAATCGGAACAGTACAAACAGAACAGGACCTTTGAAAACAATGAAAGTCAGTTTTACAAAAACGTAAACGGAGAAAGAACAACAACAGAACAACCGGACCCGACACAAACAAGACATTTCTGGAGCAAGATATGGGAAAAGGCTGAAGATCACAACAAAAATGCTAAATTGCTGAAAGACATGAAAGATAAACTTCTAGAAGTTTAAGAAGGGACGGAAACAGAAATTAATGAAGAAACTATTAAGACAACACTAAAGAAAATCGCAAACTGGAAAGCACCAGGTCACGATGCGTACTGGTTTAAAAAATTAACGACCCTACATGAAAGGCTAGCACAGAAACTGAGAGGATGTATCTATAAAACAGACGTACCAGAGTGGATGTCCAAAGGAAGGACAACGCTCATACAAAAAGACGCCAAGAATGGAACGACCCCAAGCAATTACAGACCAATAACCTGTTTACCGACAATGTGGAAAATCCTAATGGCACAACTTAGAGAGCAAATTTACCATTTCCTGAACAGTCGTGGACTACTTGCCGAGGAACAAAAAGGATGCCAGAAATGGAAAAGAGGGACGCATGATATGTTATACATAGATTAAAAGATCCTGAAAGAAGTTAAAAGCAAGAAAAAGAACATATCTATGGCATGGATTGACTACAAGAAAGCGTACGACAGAATCCCTCAAGCATAGATAATTGAATGTTTAAAAATGTACAAGATACCCGACAGGATTATAAATCTCAACAAGAAAGCAATGGAAACATGAAGATTAGAACTGAAAGCTGGAGGACAATACTTGACGGAGATAAAAATACAGAGAGGCATTTTCCAAGGAGATTCCCTATCACCACTACTGTTTATCATAGCCATGATGCCACTCAACTACATACTTGAGAAATGTGATGCCGGATACGAGTTTACAGGCATAGAACAACGAATAAACCGTCTCATGTACATGGACGACCTGAAGCTTTTTGCAAAAAGCGAAAAGGAAATGGAAAAGTTGATAAATACGACCAGAATCTTCAGTCAGGCCATTCAAATGAAATTCGGAATGGAAAAGTGTGCATTGCTAGAGATTAAAAAGGGAAAGTTGGAGACGACTGAGGGCATGGAACTACCCAACCAAGAGCAGATGAGGGCGCTAGATGAACAAGACAGCTATAAATATTTGAGAGTTTTGGAAGCAGACACAATCAAATCAACAGAAATGAAAGAGAAGATTGGAAAAGATTACCTGAGAAGAACAAGAAAGCTCTTAGAAACAAAATTATATAGCAGAAACCTAATCAAAGGAATAAATACCTGGGCAGTATCACCAATAAGATATTCTGGACCATTCATAAGCTTAACTAAAGAAGAACTCAGGCACCATGACCAGAGGACTAGAAAATTAATGACTATGCACAATGCACTACATCATAAAGACGATACAGACAGACTCTACGTGAAGAGAAACGAGGGAGGAAGAGGACTGGTAAGTATAGAAGACTGTGTGGACGACACTAAAAAAGAGTTGGAGAAATACATAAACCAGAACACAGAAAGGCTGATCACCGCAGCAAGAGATACAGTCCCAATGAACAACGCAGGAAGCATCGAAACTGGACACAAACAGACAAGAAAAGAAAAATGGGGAAAATAACAACTACATGGACGCTTCATCAGACCCACAAGAGTAGAAACCAACGCAAATAGCTGGACATGGCTAAGAAAAGGAAACTTGAACAGAGAAACGGAATCTTTACTGATGACTGCACAGAACAATGTGATTAGGACAAACAACATTAAAGCTAAAATAGATAAAACACAGGAAAACAATAAATGCAGACTGTGTGGACAAAGAGACGAAACAATAAATCATATAATAAGTGAATGTAGCAAACTTGCTAAAAATACAAGAACAGACATGATTGTGTTGGGAAAGTAATACACAGAGAACTGTGCAAACAATTGAATTTCGAATATGCAGACAAATGGTACAAACATAAACCAGAAACAGTACTGGAAAACGAAAAACACAAAATCCTCTGGGATATGGATATACAAACAGATAAACTCATACAATCAAAGAGACCTGATGTTATTATAATAGAAAAAAAGGAAAAATCTTGTAAAATCGTAGACTTCGCTGTTCCAACAGACCACAGAGTGAAGATCAAAGACACGGAAAAACAAAGTAAATACAGAGAACTATCCAGATAACTGAAAGGAATATGGAGCATGAAGAAAGTTAGTATAATACCAATAGGAGCACTAGGAACAATCCCCCAAAACCTGGAGAAAAGACTGGGAGAAATTGGAATCAAAGGGACTATCGAAACCATACAAAGGACGGCAATGATCAAAACAGCTGCAATCTTCAGGAAAATCCTCGAATGCGGAAACTAACACGCATAGGCTACAAAGGCTAACCAGTCACAAGGAATTTACAACGGAGAAAACAAAACCAAACGAAAAACACCACAACAAGAGCTAAGGAGCAGAAACTGCAAGAAACAGCACTTCATAATCCCCCCACTAAATTACACCGGCCTCAGCTATCACTACACAAAAATGAACCAAAGAAACAGAAATTACACGAAACACTATAAGCTCCTCCCTCTCTCCCTAGCCCCCAACCCCCTATTTTTTTTAAATTAAAAAGAATTTAAAAAATTTTTTTTTAAATAAATAGAAAAGGAAAAAATTAAAGAATTGAAAGGAAGAAAAAGAAAAAATTTAAAAATTAAAAAAAAATTAAACTTCTTTTTTTTTCAATTAATTTAAAATATGATTTTATTCATTTATTTTGTATTTTTTATCTTTTTATTTTAACGGCATAGGCTGACACCAGACACAATATTTGTAGAGGGTCGAGGAGGATGAGAATACCGTGGAGGGACAGCACAAACCAGACCTCCATTGGAAAAGTGCAGAGAATGCTGGGACCTTGGAGAGGCTTATTGCCAGAGAAGACCAATTGTTCGTACCAGCGAGAAATCAATGGTAAGAAGCTGCTACGATACCGCATCGTTATCGAAAAGAAGTGAAGAATACTGGAAATCTGGGGAGACTTGTTGTCACTCAGACTCCAGGAAATACCACTGGTTGTTGTTGGTGAGCAATCACTGACGATGATCTGTGTGAGAACTCCTAGTGAGTACAAATAATGATAATAAACATAATTATTATAATAATCACAAACAGTATATGAAAACGAAAATCACAAAATCATCTGGGATTCTGAGACACACACACACAAAGTAATTCAAACATAAGACTCGACGTAATAATAATCAATAAGAGTGAAACACCTGCTAAATTGTAAATTTCACTGTATTAGCAGATCACAGGAGGCCGAAAAACGAATGAAATACATTGACATTCCAAGAAAAGTGAAATCAAAATGGAACAAGAAGATATAATACCAATAATCGTAGGGGGGCTAGTAACAGTTCCGAAGAACCTGGAAAAAAGACTGGGAGAAATTGAATCAAAGGGAACACTGAGATCATACAACAGACGACAATGATAAAAACAGCAATCTTAAGGAAAATCCTTGAATGCGTAAACCTTTCAACAGCAGCTACGGAGAATAACCAATCACATGCAAGGTGCAATAGAAAGAAAACATATCCATATCCATATCCATGTCAATTCACTGGACAGGTCCGTGTATTTGCTTCGTTTTTCTGTCTCCTTGTGGTCAGCTGGAACGGTAAAATCTACGATTTTGCAGAATTTTTCTTTCTTGTTGGCTATTAATACATCTGGTTACCTTGCTTGTATGAACTTCTCTGTTTGTACCTCCATATCCCAGAGGATTTTGTGTTTTTTTTGTGTTCGACTACTGTCTCTGGTTTATGTTTGTACCATTTGTCGAGTGTTCGAAATGCATTTGTTTGCATAACTCTGTATTATTATTATTATTATTATTATTATTATTATTATTATTATTATTATTATTATGATTATTATTATGGTTATGATTATGATTCTTCTTCTTCTTCTTCTTCTTATTATTATTATTATTATTATTATTATTATTATTATTATCATTATTATTTTTATTATCATCATTATTATTATTATCACTATTATTATTATCATTATTATTACTATTATTATTAATATTATTATTTTTATTATCACTATTATTATTATTATTATTATTATTTTCTCACTCTGCTTTTTCACACGTGTCACTATTAGGGGTTGTTCACTTACGATAACCGCTGGTCTACTTGTCCGTCAACCTGTGACCTGCCGGCTGCTTAAATCAAAGATTAGGCATGTGTGTCCTTTATGTTGAATATTATGACATCCCGTCTTCTTGCTTGGATGCTTATGTTTGTTTGTACCGCCATATCCGTGAGGATATTATATTTTTTGTTTTCCAATACTATATCTGTATTTAAGTCTGTACCATTTGCCTGTCTGTAAAAATGCAGTCGTTTGCATAGTTTCCAGTGTACTGTATTCCCCAAGCAGTGGTGTCTTTTTTTGTATTATTTGGGGGACAGTTTGCTGCATAAAGTTATTATGAGATTTATCGTTTAATCTCTCTGTCCACAGAACCTCCATTTACTGTGTTATGGGTTTTATTTATTTTAGCGTTGATATACTTAGTTCTACTCGCATAGTTATGTGCAGCTGTCAGTAGCGATTCCGTTTCTTTGTTGCATTGCCATTTCGTAGCCATGCCCAGATGGTTTTGTGAGTTTCTTCTTTATTGTCATTATGAATCGTCCATATAGATGTTACTCTTCCCCCTTTTCTTTTCTCGTTTCGCTGCTCTCTGTCTTGTTCACTCTTGCTGTTATGTACAGCTTTTCTTTTTTCTGTTTATTTTTGTTTTCAGTTCTTTTTTATTTTGCTGGTATTAACACACAGGGGATCGCCCATTCGTTGATATTGCAAAGTGAACGTCCGATCTTATTGACGATTTTGGGAAATTGAAAATCCGATGTCATGATGCGTGGTTGGCGCTTTTTAAATATAAAGGTCAGTACATCTTTGAAAACATTCGTAGTGTTCTTTGAGAAGTTTATGAAAATAAATAGTACTCTTTGAAAAAGGGGTTTACACCGAAAGTCTCAGATATGATTAAAATAAATGAGTTCATTAATTTAATAAATATAAAAATAAATTTTATAACATTACTTGGTATTCAAAACTCTTCTAATAAACTTTTCTAAGATATGCTAACCTTCTATAAAAAAGAAGTACCAACCACACATCATCACATCGCGTTTTCATATTCCCAAAATCGTCAATAACGTGTACTTTGCGATATCCACAAGTGGGCATCCCCTTGGGGTTAATACCAGCAAAATTTTTAAAAAAACTACTTTTTTAAAAAGGTTTTTTAACACCGAAAGTCTCAGATATGTATTCAAAAAATAATTTTATTAATTTAATGAATATAAAAAGAAATTTTATAACATTACTTGGTATTTTAAACTGTTCAAATAACATTATAAATGTTTTCTAAGGTGTTCTACCCGTTTTAATATCATTTTTTTTTTGTTTTTCTTTTGTAAAATCACTTCTCATATTTTGTTCACTTTTTTCTGTAATGCTGATTCTACACAAGTTTCCCGTGTACTTGATGGGTCATTCTACATCAGCGCCGGAAAGAATCGATTATCGACACTTAGATCGATATATATGAGAAATGTTTCATGCAAGTCGAATATTTTGCATTCACGAATTCACAATAATTCCTTTAAGGACGATTTGAAACGATTTTAGACATTTTCAAAATCAACTTGAATCGTGTGCCATGTTCGATGCGAAAGCAAACGCATTTTATGATTGGCGCATCTATACAATCACTAGAAAAAATGAGGCCCGTTAGGTCAGCGATCGATCTCAGGTTAGATTGTTTGAATCAGGAAATAGTGAGTTAGCAAAGCAAGTTTTATATATAAAAAAAGTAAAATCCCAAATCGTAAATTAGTTTATTTCTGCTCACAATCTCATTCTAGCTCCATCCCCTCTGGTTCCCCCTCTCTCTATCCGTTTGCCTTTTTCTCCCCCTCTCTATCTTTCCATCTACATATCTCTACAGCTACTTATTGTGATATTCCATTTTGTTTAAATGGACAATTTCAATCTTTTTATTAGTTTATTTTATTACCTTGAACTGTTAATAAACAAAAAAGAAAAAGCGAGAAAGAGTAACGGAAGCGAGAGTGATACACGCCTTATGAAATAACGGTGCGAGTATCAAACAATATACAATAAGGGTGGATGAGAGATATACAAGACTTTTTCAAGCATAACCTAAGCCCAGAACCGAGTAATATGTATTATTGTGATTGAAATATATATTGAAAAAAAAATTTAAGTCAACAAACATTGATTAACTCAGATTGACTATAATACGTTTTTGATTCTATTTTACTTCAGTCGAAGTTCTCAGAAATCAAGGGGCTTCTTCTTGGGGTGAACACTTTATCTCTATATGAGATCTATGGATATTCGAATATTCTTGTTAAGTTATTCTTTACGTCTCAAACGTTGAGTTAGTAAAGAAGTTAAGACCATTTATTTTCCTCTCCCCAATTGACCAGTTAACTATGTTATAGTATATATTTCTTGGTCTTATCAGATTCCAGGACAATAATTTATCTAGTCTGGTGGAGTATCCAGCTAAGTATTGTTACTTGCAGTAAAATTACTTTGAGAAGGTGCTCAATTCCTCGTATGAGCTAGTGTCGATGGGGTCTTATTTGTGTTTCGAATACTATGCAATTTTGAATATTTGGTCAGGGTTTAATTGTAGGCTTAAGTATCCTCATGTCAGGTTTTCCTGACAAACCCTTATACAGAGAGACCAAAGTTACTCGAGGATGGTGTCTAGTAGGTAATTCACACTCTTTAGTAGGTAATTCAAACTCTCCTATGTGTTCTCTTTTTTATTTTTCTTATCTACCGGATGCCAGACATTCACCGGCTATTTCAGACACTCCAGCCTACAGATATTTTTAAGGTTCTAACCGTCCCTTTAAGTGCAATTGTTTTTATTTCTCTTGCACTCGGTTCACCGGGTATACTCGCCAGATAGCTTTTGAAATTCTTTTTCATTAGTCCTGTTACTCCTATACTTACTGGTATGCTGGAGATGTTCCTAAGATTCCAGTTCCTTTTCATGTCGTACATAAGACCTTGGTATTTCGCAATCTTTCCCCTTTCAGCTCTGTATAATCCTGCATCATTAGGGACACTGACTTCGAGTAGGTTTGATACTTTCTCCCTTTTGTCCCATATTACGATGCCAGGTTTAACAGCTCCGTTTTGTAGATATGTAGCTGTAGGGATTGCATAGTCATAGTGGATGCTCTATAATTTATTTCCAACTGTTCTTTCTGGTATATGCTCTCAGGACTTGCTGCTACACTGGATATTCAACTTTTTACAAATAGTCCAGTGAAGATGTGCGTCTGTGTGTGAAGTGAAATGTTATAAATGCATTCAGCGAAATGTATTTTATTTTTCTATTAATCCGCCTTGTCTTATTTTAATGGTATCATCTGAAAGAGTAATGGGACAAATTATAAACTTATAAAACGCATAAAACTGAAAAAACGTGAATTCCAATATGGATTCATGAATTAATTTTGCGCCAAACCGTGCTTGGCCTAGCACAATATGTACCTTTGTGTTTTTCCCGCCCTTTGATACGTTGAGTCTATATCTAAGATGGAATTTTTGTGACCCTCGGATGAAATAAGCGTTTGTCTCTCTCCTCGACGTAATTCAAGTTATTTTGTCCGTTATTGGCACCGGAAAACGGAGAACTGAAGGAAAAAATATTATTATCGTCTTGTTGGAATGCCGACGTTCAGGCAACTAATTTTACCGTTAGTTAAACACCGAGAACGAACATAAGATTTGAATCTAGAAAAAAATGCTTATTGGTGTATCTTCCTCTTTGCGCTGACAACGTTAATATTTCTATTTGTAGAAAATAGAGAATGAAATAACATTATCGTTCGTCCCGACTTTGTGATCGTACCGGGAAAACAAGAATGGCTATCATGGTAGGCAAAGGCGAGTTCAAGTGAAATGTGATGGTTGCAACTGATGAAAAGGGAAGGGTATTGAGTCAGTAGCGAGCGAATGGTGTGTGGCAGTGAGGTTTCTTTTAAACGCATGTGACGAGACATTTCCATTAATATATCTACCCACATTCACATATACTAGTAAATTCTATGATTTTTCAAATGTCATAATTTTTTTTTAATCTACTGATCGATTTAGCATATTGGTAATGGACTTGCAGTTGAATCATCGGTCGAGTCATACCAAATATTATTATGCCCTCTGTCTAAACACTTAGCATTATAATGTGAGGTTCAAGGGATAGGAGAGTTTACTTGGGAAAAAGTGGCGCCCTCCCCTACATTTAAGTCTAGTTAATAATTAAAAAAATCGAGTCTTCAGGTCGCCTACTTTACTGACTGATTCTTAAAAGTAGATACCTTTACAAGTCAAACCAGTTCAGTATGATTGAGCACTGTGCAAACTTGTTATGGTTGGCAAATAGTAATAAAACAGGTCCACTCGTAACCCGCTGAGTCAATAGTTATCATATGCTAGCTGTTCTTACCAGGCGTTGCCCAGGAGCTTTTTTGACTTTCATTTTTGTATCGTTTCTCCCACCCTCGAAATTTTTGTAGTTTTAAAAGAATTAATTTCTTACCAATAAATTTGAAGTTAAAAACAAATAAAGAAATGTAGGGACCTCGTTTGATCAAAAAACGGTTGGTTTTGTTTAGCGCTATAAACCAATATAACAAACTTCCTATTTATTATCAGAAAAAAAACGTAAATTATAATCGAGACAATAACATAGTGGAAGAAATAAATAAGAAACACATGCAAGTCTGAATCAAGTAGCTATTCGTTAGACGGATTGTTATTTTGGTCGGACTTTTAAAATCCGACAAGATAATTTTATATGATAGCTTATGTTAAATCCATCGCTTTCTCTCTCTAACCTCTTCATATATTCTCTCTTCTCTTTTCTCTGTTAACGTTTCTCTCCCCCCCCCCCCTCTCCTGCATGATTATTGATTATCGAGAAATAAATAAATGTATATATATATATATATATATATATATATATACATATAAATAAATATTAATTAATTATTACCTACACACATCGATGTTTCATGCTTATTCCCGACGGTCGATGGGCGCGAACTCCGACCACAAGTCATCACAGCTCTTCAGTGCCTCAAGCCGGGATTGAAACTCAACCGTCGAGCTGACAGTCGGCGCCTCTACCCCTGTGCTATCATAATTCATGCAAACATTGTTAAAGATAAAAGAATGTTCTGCTTGATTATGCTTTTTTAATTTTTTTTTAATTTTCCTAATTATCTTGTTGTATCAAAATCAAAAAATAATAAATATTACGTAACTATCACGAACGTTTTCGATTCTTCGTTGAATCATCTTCAGGTGACAAAAACAAATAAACAAAAAAAAAGTTAGAGAACGTGCACGTGAAGTCGGTTAGACATCAAAAGAACAAACCAGTGCAACCTAAGAAAGAGACGTTAACAATTAAAATTTTGGGACGCCAGAGTTAGCGTTACAGAATGAATTGTATTACGTTAAGCATCTCAAAATGTTGTTGATGTTTTCATATGCAATGTATTTAATTGTAATTTGCAAAAGATAACCTAGAGATTAAAAAAGAGGTTAAATTATTTTCTGAAAATAATTTTAAAATCATCATCATCATCATCATCATCATCATCATCATCATCATCATCATCATCATCATCATCATCATCATCATCGTTGTGGTTGTCGTCGTCGTCATCATCATCGTCATCATCATCATCATCATCATCATAATCATCTTTTTACTCACTAGGTGTTTTCAAACAACATTATCAGTGACTGCTCATTGGCAATAAAAAGAGGTGTTCACTGGAGTATGAGTGAAAAGAAGTATCCCCAGATTTCCAGCATTCTCTACTTCTTTCGATAATCACTTTGCATTATCGCGACAGCTGTTTACCATTGATTTCTCGCTAGCAACACCCGTTAGTCTCCTTTAGAACTTTAGTGACAATAATCCGCCCTAAGGTCGCAGTACTCTCTGCATCATTTCAGTAGCGGTCTGTTTGGTGCCCTCCCTCCCCGATCATTTTATCCTGCTTGACCCGTTATGACTGTTTTGCTTGGGACCCATCAAAACTTATGTCATCACATGCATGTGTGTTCTTTCTTTTTGAAAAGCTTTTATTCACCCCCAAACAATGCGTGATTGCCACTGAGACGTAAAGGACTACTGAGAATTCAGAGCCAGATTTATAAGGATCATCCCAAGTGGGGAGTTGTGAAGCGAGATGTTTGTAAATCACATTGAATTTTAATTTTTGCATTTTGGTATAGTTAGGGAAACAGGGAGCAAGTAGGGAATTACAAAGGCTAGTTGTTCGAGGGCAGAAGATATTAGAGTAGAAACTCTTCCTGCATTTGGGGACTTCCACACTGAATTGATGGGAGTTGATTGTCGGTTGGTAGGGTGTATTTACGTCAAGGGGGCGGACTAAAGCAACAGGTTCGTCAGAGAACATTCCATTGTAGTATTTGTAATTGGGCCTGGAGCCTGATGGACAGTGAGGGATGTATTATATTACAGACTCTGTTGGGGCCCTGTATAAGTCGAGAGTAGAAAGTGATGTCATCAGCAAACATACACATCTCAGAAATAATTTCATCAGGTAGGTCGTTTATGAAAATCAGGAACAATTTACGTCCAAGGATCGACCCCTGAGGTACACCCGCATTAATTTAATTTTCAGATGTACGGCCATAGACGACAACCTGGTCTGAGGATGATTAATTATATTAAATATTCATCAAGAAATACCACATGAATTAATTTTCCCGAGAAGACCTTCATGCCATATCTTGTCAATGGCTTTAAATACATCAAGTGCAACCACCCTAGCTTCGTCTATTTTTTCTAGTGTGTGGTATATGCGTTCAGAGATGACTGTTAGGATATCCGTAGTAGAACGGGATTGCGTAAATCCATACTGATGGTCAGAAAGAAGTTTAGCATTAACAAGGTGGCGGACTATCGCTAGATTGCTTAAAGGTTCAAAGATTTTAGTGAAGAGCCGTAAATGGCGACCAACTCATTGTAATTAAGTATTCTTAATACAATTCATATTCCTTTCCATTCGTGTCTTGGGTTTCTTATTTACTTATTGTTATTCTTACTATATAACAATAAGTAAGAAATCGTAAAAAAACGTAAATGAAATATACGCGTAAAATTAAATACACGCGCGTTGTCCGATTTCGACCATCTTTTTTTATTTCTGTTTCCTACCCTGCTTCTCGATCCCATTAAGTATTTACGCTCTTTCTACCTCAACTTAATCTTGTTATGACCGTAGACTACATACTAAGTTCAGAGCTATTGGGTAACATGAAGGGACACGCGGTGTTGCCCGTGAATTAAACTTGTCATTAGATACAAGAAAGAAAACAGGAAGGATAAGAATCTTAGTAAACAAACGAAACCGTTGCATCTTTTCTGAAACGTAGACAAAACCCCGGACCACACGTTCCTGTTATTGTTTTTTTGTTGTTGTAGCTATTCTACTTCTAGTAAAATCGATAAAAATCACTTTTTTTTAAATTGAATTAAATCTTGGTTATGACCGTAGATTACATATTATGTTGGAAGCTAGTGAGTAATATGGAGTTAACAAATCGAATAAGAGGTACAAGGGCTGCACTATGAACAACCACGAGCGTCTAAGGTTTGAATTCCGATTAATTGTCTAGCCACGCTGAAGAGATTTGAAACAGCTAAAAACGGTCTGAATGTGGATTACTGCATAAAATGCCCACAGGTTCCTTTACTAAACGATTGTGAATGTTACACAATGTGCAGAATAACCAGTCGCAAAACTGCAGGTCGCACGAAGTTCCGTGCGTCATGAAGACAACGTTCCCTCAAACTCTGATGGTCTTTGGGTGTGTTTTCGGACAACGTCATGTCGCCCCACATCTTCGAAAACAAAAGGCTCAGCCGGAATTCTGATTAGTAAATTGAATGTATATCTACTGTTAAGAAGCGCTGGTTGGAGATGGTGGCTGTGTGAAAGCCATACGTGTGGCAGTAGGACTCAGCCCCGTGTCACACTTTCGAAGAAAACCCATAGAAACTTGTCTGAGTACTTCCACGCCTTCACAAGTCATAACATCTGGCTCACCAACTCTTATAATTGTAACTACATGGACGATTATGTGTGAGGCAGGGAAAGACACCAACCGTACCGCCTGCAAGACGGAGAACGAGCTGAATGCTAGAATAAAACTTGTGTTCAGGCGGCATCTCTCGAAGAGGACTGTGAAGGCTACGTTCTTCAGGTGTATGCCCCGCCTTGAAGCAAAGGTTAGGGTTAGGGAGTGGAGGATCAGAGTAGATTCTGCGAACATGCAAACCACCCTCTGAGATATGCATTTTAAATGTTGAGAATACATTAATTATCAGCCAAGATGCGCCGCCTTTTTCTTTCCTTTCCAAAAAGTTCCAAAATATATTCGTCACGATAAGATAGTACAAAAAACGAAAAATAGGCTAGTCAGAATCAAGTATCGGTATATCAGACGGATTGCTAGTTGGGTTTGACTTTGAAAATACACAGAATCCGCACATACATCCTGCTTTAATATGTCGTCACTTACAAAACATCTAATAATGAACGTGTAATAACTGGTAGTATTGATAAGATATGACGACCTGGTACTGTGACGCTTGCGTGAAAAGGCTGAAGAGGCGACTTGTAAAACGTTGGAAGTTGTGTGTTTCGTGTTTAGACAGGCGCTATAAGAACAAAAAAACAGCTACATCATATGGGAAGCGACGGCCAGTCAATATGTGTATACGCATTTTGTGGATATATGTAATAGTATACTTCAGAACAAAAGACTGTCAGATATAAAGTGTAAGGGAGGACAGTAATATCGAGAAAAAGCGAAAGAGAGATAAGTTGTTGTGTGGGGGAGAGACGAATGTAAGAGAAATAAATATCGAGAGATGGAGAGAGGGGAGTGAGATGGGGAGGGTGTGTGTGTGTGTGTGTGTGTGTGTGTGTGTGTAGTATCTCTATTGTTACAAGAGCTGTGACGTGTGCAACAAATTCCGAATGATGTATTATTAAGTGCATATTTATTATATTTTGTAAAAGAATCCTGCCAAAAAATACGTAAGCAACCTGAAACAACAATAATAAGGTTTGGAGTAAAAAATAAACTTTTGTTAATGGGTATTTGCATGAAAAGTTCATCTTCCTTACATTTATACTTCCACATAAACACACACAGATAGTTGTCTATCATTCCGCCATGCCTTCCAGAGTGGCGTTCATTCGTTATTTTGGTACAGATGCTAAAAAATGCAATGGTTTCAGTGTGTACCTGACAGCCCTAACCCGACGCATATCATGACAGAACTCGCACTACGCATGAATGGATGGATTATTCTTAAAGCAAAACTCATTTTCCCAATTAGTAGCGAGGATTTTATACGTAAGATCCCATATAAGAACTATAAAATGTATATCTTAAAAGATACTGAAAGATCATATTTTTTTTACAATTTTTTTTTCTGTGTCATTTTTTAAACTTTTATTCACCCCAAACAAAACATACTGCCACTGAGACGTAAGGGTCTACTGTGATTAGGGGTCAGATTTATCGGTGGCGTTCCAAGCGAGGAGTTGTGCAGCATGATATTTGTTCACATTACATCTAAATTTCTGCATATTTGCACATTCGGAGAAACAGGGAGCAGGGATGAAATTACAAAGGTAAACACGCCGAAGAATGAAGCTATTCGAGTAGAATCTTTTTCTGGCAGCTGGGACCTCTATCGAGAAGGGGTTGAATTTTACTGCTCGTCGGGTTGATCGGGGTCTTTACGTTATAGTGTGCAAGTGCATTAAGTTCGTCAAAGCATATTTAGTGGAAGTGCACGTAAAACAAGTTCAGGGATGCATCATTGCGGCGATGGATCTATGTCTGCATGTATTAGGTTAGTTTTTTGCACCCTATTTAAGAGAGAGAGAGGGACTAATGGTTAGTCTACTAGTCCAGATGTGACAATAATACTCTATGCATGGGCAAACCGTGGATTTATAGAGATATAGAATACTCGTAGATGTGAGAAGTTGTGTATTCCGGTAGAAAGGGCCACATTTTTTCGCAGAAGACTTGGCAGTAACTCATATCTACTTATTTCAGGCCAAGGAGTTTAAACGCTGAACTCTCCGGAAAGACGCTATCGACCATAGCAATCGGTGGTTGTGAACGTTTCTAATAATCCTTAAAGTTAAGGAGCTTTTTTCTTCTTAGCATTGAATGTAACCATCTATTTTAAATGTTTAAGGAGAATAATATATGATATATAGTAAATGCATAATTAATGTTCGAATAAAATAAGCGTATGTAACATCCTTGGGTCGGCCCAAGGTCATCGTTAAGAGAAGGTAATTTTTTCTGAGTCTCTTTTTTCTGCTGACGTCAGAGTGGTCGGTACTAAGATAAAAAAGACACTTCCAAAGGAACGGTTACACACTACATGTAGACATATCACAATGGTAATTTCTCTTTTATTATGTCATCTTTGATCTAGTCATTGTTTTGTATTTAAGGAATGTGTTATTGTTCATGGATTTGTGCATGTAATTTTCAAGGTGGAATTTTGATAGTGATTTTAAGGTAACACGATAAAAAAGAAAGATCGTTTATACTAAAATTCAAGATGGATAACAAACCTGTCTTGATAGGAAAATATTAAAGTAAAAGCAAATACTTGCTTGTTTCCCCATAAGAAGTCTGTATAAAAGAACGTTTTGTTTGATCTGAAAAAAAAATTCGAATTCAATTTTGAACATATATAAAATTGAACTTGTCGACACCATTTTTTAACAAGTTGTTAGCAATAACATATAATCGACTAGAAATTCCATAAAACTTCAAAGTGTAGTATCTGTTCTGATACTATATATTTTCTGTCCCCAGTCAATGAATGAGAAATCTTTCTAGACTGAGACAATTTAAATTTTTGTCCTAATCCAGGAGCCCCCTTTCTGGGAGCTAGATTTTCTTAACATTAAACAAGGCCATCGAAGAGAAGGGTTATTACACGCCAACACATTTACACATGACTAGTCATTTCAGTCTGAAATTATTTAATCTTTTATCTAGTCATTTCAGTCTGAAATTATTGAATCTTTTATCTAGTCATTTCAGTCTGAAATTATTGAATCTTTTATCTAGTCATTTCAGTCTGAAATTATTGAATCTTTTATCTAGTCATTGTTTAGTACTTAAAAACGAAACCGATGATTGTTTTCATGCCGTCTTCTATAGGGGGAAATCTCATAGTGATTTGAAGGGAAAACTATAAAAACAAACTTATAGACTAAAATTCAAGATGGTTGATGAACCTGTATTGATAGAAAAGGCTTAAATAAATAAATACTTGCTTTTCTCTAAAATTTGAAATATTTTTTTACACAATAACAAGTCTGCTTGACATGAAACGTTTTGTTTGTTCTGATACAAAATGAACTTTTATGCTTATCCGTCGACTGTCATAAATCATATCAACAAGAAATTCGGTTCAAACTTGTTTTTTTTGTACAAAAAAAACTTTAATTTTTGTGTCAAAACGTTCTTTATGTGTGAAATAAAATTGGAAAACAGTTCAAATATGTTTAGTGCTAGAAAAAAACAATGATTAAAACATTGAATTAAATATATATATATATATATATATATATATATATATGTATATGTATATGTATATATATATATATATATATATATATATATATATATATATATATATATATATATATATATATATATATATATATAAAATAAACATTCGCAACACATTGGGTATTTGGACCCCTAGTGTAAATGTGGTATCGTGGTGACTAATGATTCTAGCAAAGAGTAGGATAGACAAAAGATGACCAACGACATTTCACACCCCACACTTGTGATTGTCTTGTGCCTGATTTGTTAAAAATTTAAATTGTAATTTTATATATTTTGGAATAAAATAATTAAAAGTGTAATACATGTTCTGATACTAAACTTCGTCTTTTTTCTCCTCTTTCAATAAAGGTGAATGAGAAATTCTTCTAGACTGAGGCAATTTTAATTTTTGTAGGAATTTAGAGTGTTCTTTTTTGGGAGCTTGATTTTCCGCATATTAAAAACCGAACTTCTGTCTAACTCTTTTCTGTCCTCGTGGGGAGGCAATTAAATAGAAATAGTTAATAAAAATCCATGAAACAACGTAATTTTTATTTACTTTAACGTAGCAATAACACAACTTAACTATTCATTTTTAATTTTTGTTGTTTTTTTTAGTTAATGTATATTGAATAAAGTTCACTTTCAGTATAAATCGAATCGTGTTCCTTTCTTTTCTTATTTCGAATACAAGTTTTAAAGTGTTCTAATGTGTTTTAAAGGATTCTTATTCATTAATGACAGTCTGACAGTTCGACAGATTTCACTTGCTACCTAATAGCATGCTGGTGATACCAGATCAGGCTGCCCTGTGGCTCCCTGAGACGAAATTCACCTACATTGACGTTTTTTGTTTTTTTTTTGTTTGTAAAACTTAATTATGTTTTACAAAACCAAAAACAAAAACAACAGCCCCTCTCCCTTTCTCCCTCCCCTTTTTTATTTTTATTTTTCCTACCCTACTCCCGGTCCTGGATATGACCTTAAACTACATCCGATGGTGAGATCCGGCTTACGGACTTTGGGGAATGTGGAGCCTCCTCTTAATTACCATTGCTCCCAGGTCCACCCTGACCCGGAGTGGTAGTACCTGTTAGGGTCCCAACTATGGGTTAAATAGAAACAGATATTAAAAGGGGAAAGAAACAAAAAAGAGAAGAAAACAAGACCAGATTCGGCATTAAATAACCCAAAAAGGGTTGATACGCCGTAAAACAAAACTACCAAACCAAACTACCTAATAGCATGACGTCACTTTTAACTGCGCCGACCATAGTTTACGAAGGTCACGGTTGAGCGCTAGTAAGAGTCAAGTAATATAATTTATGTCTTTAAATGTTGGCCCTTTTTAAACGGAACAACGTTTACGCGTATGTACGTCACCATGCTGTTCGTGGGTATGTTGAGTTTCGCTTGTTGCTATTCTCTACCTTCCCCTAAAGGAAGATCAAAAAAAAATCAACTTACTAGAACGATTTTGTCCTGTCGACCCGTACGACGAGGGTCTTCAATAAGATCCGCGTGCTCGCGGTTTACGCTTTTGAAACTAGACAGTCATGACTAATGTCAACAAATAATATCAGCGAAAAAGCGAATTAAAATCTCATTACCCGACAATAAACTCAACTATGCACTACATCATAGCGCCGCGTATGTAAACAGATGTAGTAGGACTCTAATTTGAAAAAGGTAAAATTAATTATGTACACGTGTAAGACACTGAATAATTCTCTGTAGCACCATACCGTTTTAAAACGGTCTACATTTCGAGTGAAAATTACGTTAGACGCGCTCCCAACAATTTATATTCTCGTCGAATCGCAATCAACCAATCTCTTCTCAAAGAGAGAATGTAAAAACTAAGAAAGTGCACCTTGTAAGACTGAAAACAACCATACCCCACCCCGACAGAGAACGGGCCAACTTACCCCATAGCGACTAACCCTCCGTCGGACTGATTGTCAAACGCATACACCCTGGTGTGAAGAGGAAAGCGTTTTTCTGCCCGCCACGTGAACTCGGAAAAGCGCATTCAGAATTACATTCTAATCTTAACCTATATACTATCATCCTATTCTGTAATCCCAGCTTTCTCGTCATCATTATAGCGAATTACGAATTATTATTATTAGTAGTAGTAGTATTATTATTATTATTAGTAGTAGTAGTAGTAGTAGTAGTAGTAGTAGTAGTAGTAGTAGTATTAGTATAATAATAATAATAATAATAATAATAATAATAAGAAGAAGAAGAAGAAGAAGAAGAAGAAGAATTATATATATATTACTAGCGGAACCCGTCGCCCGGCGTTGCACAGGAGAAAGTACTACCTATTGCATGACGTCGAATAAAAAAAGGAAGGGCCTACTGTTTTTTCTGCCCCGTCTACCGTGTTGACGAATGTTTTAAATTTAAAAAAAAAGAAAAAAATAGCAGAGTAGACTGGGATCGAACGCTAAATCTCGCGTGTTAAATTAATACCAGGCAAATAATGAATGACAACCGGTGGTTTGTGAAAATTAAACTGTGTCTATTACTTCCCGGTGTCGATGAGTGTAGTCACAGTACACAATTGTTAGGGGGGAAAGTTTTTGCTACCACCTATTGGTTTTTCGGAGAGACGTTTATGGTGGGCCAAATGTAATATTAGATGTTAGGTAGAAAAAGTAATAACACATTTACTAAAACACGCTCGAGTGAATAAGTGTAGTATAGCGGTGAGTTTAGTAGCCTGTGATGCATGTGGTTATTTTCCTATACTCCGAGAAGGTAGAGGGGAAGAATCGTCTCCACTTTATATATTAGAAGATTATTACTTTCTTCGTACCCACATTAACTCGTTACACACCGACAAGGAATGTATGTTTTAAATACGGATGATTTGATCAGTTATTTGTTAATAAATATAATATTAGAAAAAAGTAGTTTCTATGTAAAGTAAGTTAACATTCAAAGTTATTAAATGTCTTTGTATTTTGATATGTGTGATCAGATTGACAATTACAGCATTTATATGTTGTGACCATGAAGATCGATACAACATGGTGGTATATCTGCAAGAGTGTGTATTTACATAAGTACAATACAGAAAGACTGCCCCACAGACTGAGTATTTACTTCCTTCCCATCGCAGGAAGATGTGACACAAGGCCGGAAGTTTGAGAAAATCAAGTCAGCGCTCCTAAAGAAAGGGCATTCTGGCCTATTCAAATGCCTGGACATTCCGTTGGCATTTCCCGGCCGGGCGCGTAAGGCACGTAACAATAAACTAACTCCTCCCGAAAGAGGGGGGGGCAAGGCCTTAGATTGTAAACCTGGAAGATATGGTACAAGGCCAGAAGGTAGGGAGACCAAGCAGCACATTTTAAGACGGGGCACTCTGACCTCTTAAAAATTGTCTGTGCAGCGCCGTTGGAATACAGCGTCGAAGTCGCAGGATTCCGATATTAACAATAAAAGATGACGGGGAAGGTCATTTCCCAGTTCAGGACACCAGGTATTAAAGAACAGCAACAAACAAACAAGTGAGAAATAACATGAAACTACCAAGTTTAAATACAGTTATTTATTTAAATAAAAATACAGCAGAGAATACATAAAAATAAAGATAAGTTCTAATACAGAGAAAAGAATCTAAATGCTAAATTATATTTTTATCCGACAAGCAAAGATCGCGTTTAAATATATGGAAAAAGTTTAGGAGAGAAAATGTGATTTGACTTATAGTATGTCGATGGTTTGTTCAAGAAGTAATCCAAAATAAGGTTCAATAGTTCAATAATGTAAAAAGCGTGACTTTATTTCTAGATAAGAGTCAATGTGTAAAAGAAAGTGAGTCCGATTAGTCTGATGGGCAGGGATGTTTAAGTTCTGGATATCGAGTTGCAATCCCAGTGAATAGATGAAGGTAATACTGACAGGTAACGGCCTCAGCTTGTCGGTTTGAATTCTGTTTTCATGAATTGAATTCATTTCTTCTCGGTCGCAGTGAAATATTAAAAATAACGAAAATTATCTACAGCCGCATTTCTAACATTTGACATCCATTTTTCTCCAAGCGTCTCTTCTAACTCAAATATTATACGTAATACGCTAAGAGAATTTTTCCTTTTACAATTTATTTCTTCTTCTTTTTCTTCTTTTTATCATCGATGTTGTCTGACTGGCACCTTGAGACGAATGTGTACCTATCTTCTGTTCGTTCCCTTTTCTTAGAACTTATATGGGTGTCGAGCACATTACCGAGTGCGTGGGTAGATTACGATGAAATTTATCTCGTGATGGAATCGGGGCGACAGGCTAACAATACTTTTAGCTGATGGCAGGTCCTGCGTTCTGTCTAAGAGAAATGCGCAATGAAATGATGTCGGATTTAGAGGAAATGGCACGCGTCTTGGCTCCATTTTAAGAAATCGCTCTTTTCTGTTCGTTCATAAACTGTCTGGTTGACAGAAATATTGAAATGCGTTTACTTGCTCGTTGTACAATTCGTTTAATAAAAATAATTTCTACAATCCTAATTTGAATAGTCGTACTATCGTGTATCGATGTTATCGTTTATAGTAATGCCGTAACCGATAACTTCAAAATAATTGGGGATCATACACCTGGTTACCTATACGTACCGTAAAAATCCATAAACCTAACTCTCCTCACCATCCCATTATTTCTCAAGTCACTACCCCTATATATCAATTAACCAAAACAATTAATGAACTAATTACTCCTTATTTACCAAGTAAATACAGTGTAAATTCCACCCAAGAACTCATACATATACTCCCCCCTCCCCAAAAAACAGATAATAAAATTACCGCTTCACTTGACGTTGAAAGCTTATTAACAAATGTTCCAATACACAATACAATTGATATCATTATTAATAACATATACAATAATCCATCCTTCCCTCCACTATAAATTGATTCTAAAATACTTTAAAAGTGATTATTAATTTGTACAACTAAAGTCCCTTTCTACGAACATAAGGGAAATCTATACCCAATATCTATTTAGATCGACGGTGTGTTTATGGGATCGGTCCTCGGACCGACCTTCAGTAATTTTTACATGGCTGACCTCGAAAATAAAATATTTAATATAATTACTAAACGCTACGTTGATTATATCATTCTTTTAGCAGACAATAACGATGAAATAAAAACATTCCTAGAATTTTCAAAATAACTCCGAACTTAATTCACTCATGAGCTTAATGTTAATAAAAAAATTCCGTTGACTCTAACAATGACGAATTCACCACCTCCCCCTATAAAAAACCTACCTCTATTAAAACATGAATTTAAAGTTTTAGAAGCAAATGCCCACATCGATATGAAATTGCAATGATTAAACATCTATTAAACCGTGCAAAGCTAATCTCCTCAACCAAAAAAATTCCTTAACTAATTGAAAAACATTAAGCAAGTTTTAATTAATAATCAATTTTTGAATTATATTGTAGACAAACAAATAAAATTAATGATTAGAAACTTAGACAATACTAATAATAATCAGCTAAATAATTCCCATTACATAAATCTATTCTACTGTAACCAAATTCATCCGAACTTTAAATTGGATGAAAAAGCTCTTAAAATATAATATATCGCTACGTATCCTCCAACAACTCTGATAATAAAATAAGATTCATCGTTTAATATAAAAAAGAAACATCAAAGCAAGTAGTTAAAATAACACTTCTCAGACCCAAAATACATTAGGAAGAACTAATGTAATATATCAGTTTAAAGGCCACATTGGAGAATGTATCTCCGATAAGACCAATAAAACTAATTCTTACATCGGTTTCACTACCACAACACTTTCCCAAAGACTGACCATGCATCTCTCCGACACTAGCTCCATTTGCCAATACCTAAAAAACATGGCTACCCACCTTCTCAATATAGACACATCCGAGTTAACAATACTAAAATAATACAACACGATACCAACACCAAAAGATTAAACATTCTTTAAGCCCTCTACATAAAATTAAACGTCCCACAATCAATAATGTAAATTACGAAACTAATCACAACATTTTAAAATGTCTAGCATAGTAATTAACGTTACCAAATTCTTAGCCATTAAAAAAGTATATATTAGAATCTTGAACGCACTTAGAACGTAATTAAATTCATAGCGGTTAAGCAATCAAACTGTTGAATCTTGCACGCTCTCATGCAACATCTCAATATTATGGACGCTCTTTTTCAAGTTGTAAATTACTAGCCGTAATAATGAAAGAAAACCTCAACAGTAAAGACATATTTGCAAAGACAACAAAACTAAGATGATTTAACGAATCAAATCAAAAATACTCGCCAAAAAAGGAAAGAAAATTTAACAAGAAACTCACGGAACTTACATACACCAATTTGATCGAAACACTGAATGGACCATTGGGAAAATTGAATATATATATATATATATATATATATATATATATATATATATATATATATATATATATATATATATATATGTATGTATGTATGTATGTATGTATATATATATATATATATATATATATAATAAGGAACAATTAATATTCATACACGTCTTAATATAGAACATAAATAAAAGATATATTAAAATATATACATTTTACATTGATTTTTTATACATACATATATATATATATATATATATATATATATATATATATATATATATATATATATATATATATAATTTAAGTTGCGTGAGACAGATACAAACGCAAAATCCTGGAAGTCAAAGTTTATACGATGGACTTTCAAAAACTCGGAATTAACATTCTTAAAGGTTTTGGTTGAATGAAACAATTTTCTGGTGACGGCTTTATGCAATTGTTGGCCAATAACTGTTTATTCTGTAAAAGTGGTTTGAATGACGAGAATATCAAATAGCTTATCATCCCGACTCGACAAAGAGAAAACAAAGAAACATAACAAGAAGACATCGATCAAATCGATAATCGATAGTAGGTGAAGTTCCCGCTTTTGAAGAGTATGGGTCAGACATATTATCACGAGATTCCTGAAAACAGGGGTGTATGTTTATCCTTAAATGAAGCTTACAAAATACTGGATTAGTTAAATAGGCTAACAAAAAAATTCAGATTTTTTTCGTTAAAGCATTTCCACAAACACAAAATATTCATTTAATATTTATTACGGAGCGAGATTTCGTATATGTTTGCTTGAAACCGAAACTATGCTATTACTTTTATATCTGAAGCCGAAACTTAATTATTTTAATGTTTAATTCAGTTTATCATACTATTTCAGACTAATGTATTGGGTTGGTGCAAAATAAATGGCGTTTTTTGACGTTCAACTTCAAAAGACCATAACTTCTTTTATACCAAACTTTATTAATCAAAATAAGAACCATTAGAATCAACACATTTTTGCAACGGGAAACAAGTTTACTTATTCACTTATCATAAAAATCCAGAGTTTTGGAAGCGATGAAGTTATTGACGACCGATTCGCCATTATCTCGGCTTTTGAAGCATTTCTCGCGCAGGAAGTTGTCGAGATGCTTGAAAAAGTGATAATCGGTGAGCGAGCGGTCCGGTGAATGAGGCAGTCTCGTAGCCCAATTCCTTGAGCTCTTGCAGGGTCAGTTGTGCATCATGCGGGCGAACGTTGTCATGGAGGAGAATTTGTCCCTACAAATTGACTAATCTGGAGCGCATACGTTGGAGCGCTGGTGCATTTCGTCAATTTGTTGGCAGTACTTCTCCGCCGTAATCGTTTCGCCCAGATTCAATAAACTGTAATGGATGAGACCGGCCGCAGACCACCAAACAGTCACCATAATCTTTTTGGGGTGCAATTTCGGATTCGAGAAGTGTTTTGGAGCTTCGCTGGCATCCAACCACAATTCGCTTGAGACATGGACAGTTTCTGTTGCGCAGCAAGAGCGTAGAAGGAACCTCAAAACGACGATATTTTTTATTATCGTTCAATTCGTGCGGCACCCATTTATCCAGCTCTGTTGACTTCTCTATTTGCTTCAAATGGCGAACGACTGTTGAGTGGTCGACCTCGAGTTAATCAGCAACTTCTCGTGTGGTTTTGCGAGGATCGACTTCAATTAAGGCTTTCAGATCTTCGTTATCAACCGCAGTCGGCCAGCCTTGACCGTCTTCATCTTCGATGCTCTCGTCACCATTGCGAAATTTCTTGAACCACCTTTGTGCCGTACGTTCGTTAGTGGGTCCTGGGCCAAACGCATCATTGACGTTACGAGCTGTCTCGGCAGCTTTTCGGCCTAGTTTGAACTGGAACAAGAATATCGTGCGGATTTCAATGTTGTCCCTGCTGTCAAAAATCCTGTAAAAACAATAAATGAAGAGATTAAAAATGGAAACGAATAACACGATTTGTTAAAGCGAAATACGCGCTTTAAAATGACCTATAACAACGCTATATTTATCAATAAAACGCCATTGTTTTTGCACCAACCTAATAGTATATTTCAATAAGTCATTCAGGGAGTAGTTTAGTATCCGTTCTGTTGTCACCATATCATCCTCCCGGGTATTACCTCCTCCTTTAGGGGGGATAGTGAAATATGCATCCTGTGATCATTATACCATCCTCTCCTTCCATGGATAACCTTCTGACTTTAAAGGGTAGTATATTATATATTTTCGACGATTATGATACCATATTTCCAGACATTACCTCTTCCTGAGAAGACAGTGTAGTATATGTTCGTTCTAGCAAAATTACGACCGGAAGAAGCATAATACTGCTAGTATTTCTGATATTTACATATGCGTTCTTTAATTTCGGTTACATTACTAATTTGGTTCTGATACACTCTGAATAAAATCCGATGGAAAAAATCCCAGAGTTATATTTTGTACTAAAGAGTTGCCGCGTATCAAGGCCTAAATACCACTTAAGGATAGAGGTTAATGAGTGTGTAAGGTGGACGGTAGGGAAACATCCTTAGGATTAGAGACGATGGTTGAAACTGGGTAGAAATTGATTATTTAAGAGAACGGTTCAACATTGGACTTGAATACGGCCATGTTGTAGGCAACTGGGATCCAAACCCGTGGTATTGCGTTCCACAGACGAATAGTTCTTTAAAATGAAGTTCCATTTTAGTCCAGATATAGAAATAAAGAAAGGAAACGTATTTAGACTGGTTTTAGCTAGACGGGTTTTTGCCTTGAATGTTTACTGGGAGGGTAAAGATAAGAGCTCAGTCAAGCACATACAATGAAGATAATGATGCAACCATTTTTCCAGCGACCTCAGCAACAGATTTGATGCAAGTTTTCCATTTCAGGTCTGGATTGAAAGTCACTCCTAGAAGCTTATCAAATCAGGGTGTTTCCTCAAAGAGAGAGTAATTCATTTCAATTTTTGCAAAGTGAGAATCCGAGCATTGGTGGTGAAAAGAGAGGAGCTTTGTTTTAGATGTATTAAGAGTAATCAGCCACTTCCCCCATTGCAATATGTGCCCCAGGTCGGAAGAGATAGAAACAAGAAGATTGATTATTAATGCTCTTCGAAGTGCTGCTATAGATGGTTGTGTCATCTGCAAACAAATAATCTGTAATGTGATTGGCCCACCTTTTCTTCTTCTCTGCACCCTCTCTTTCTCAGACGTAATGTTGTTAGCCTCAGTCTTTTCTATAAATACTATTTTTACATGTGTTCTTCAGAATTATGTGATCTATTCCCTACTTTTGTTCCAGCTCGTTTCACTCGTTTGGTCTAGTGATCTCCATCAATTAGCTGTTTTGATAGCTTATTGTAATACAGCTTCCTATTTCAGTAGCTTTTTTTCCAAGAACTGCAGGCTTGTAGAATCTCTTCCTGCTGACTGTTTTCCTCCTACTTATATGCCTTGTATTTTCAAGACTACCGCCAAGAGTCATCTCCTATCTTTGCGATAATCAGATTTCGTTCTTGTTTGCTCCTTACATCAAATGACTTAATGTCTTGTCAGGAGCGATTTCCATAAAAAAAATCTTAGAATGTGATTTGGGAAATTATAGATAAAAATCAGGAAGGGGTTTTGGGCCCAGAATGGATCTTTGAGAACGCCGGGTTTTATTTGGAGGACAAGTTTTAACTTCCCCACGTCTAAATGGAAAGTGACTGTTCAGATAATCTTTGATAAAATTAGAACCTAATAGCACAGCGCATAATCCCGGAACACGCTGTAGATCGAACACTAAAATCTAGTATACAGCGCAATCTTAACATCATAATTTAGTACTAAATTTACATAAATGTTTTCAATTTCTAGGTAATTTATGAATACTATGTACTTCAAAGCAATCGAAAACATACTAGTGTGAACCCCCCTTCCAAATGCAACCAAAGTTATACTTTTTTCTGCAATCCAACCATATTTTATACAAATAAACTGAAGCATATGCCCTTGACTTGTTCACCACGTTTAACCCATGGCCGCCCAAGTCTTTTTTCTGTCGCCGTTTAAATACTAAACAACTAAAAGGTGATGGATGAACAGCGATTTGAACGCACACTTTAAATGACTCGGTAGAATGGTTGCGGGAGACTTTTTGATCGACTCATCTATAGGAGCTATCATCCTAAATGAGTTTCGCACTCACCGGACCATGAACATCCTTCACATATTTATCTGTTGTGTTTTCTCAAAGATAATATCTATTAGAACAACTCCAGACTGATTTTGAACTTACAAAAGCAATCATAACAAAAATAGGATCGAAAGATTTGTGAATTTTATTAACGTTTTCATTATTTTTTGTAGGGGGCGGAGACACTCTGTACTTTTAATACTAAGATAATTACATAACGATTATTTGTTTGCAAACCCCAATAAAATATCCCTGGCGTATTTTAATACAACACAGCTGAAGCCTTGTTTTGTTGGCACGTCGCAAGTTGTTGCTCAGTGGATAGTGATGTCTCTTTGTATCCTTCTCTGTTTTTTCTCATGACAGACATTTTTTCTTCTTAATAACAGCGTTCGCTTAACACCTTCATAAACAAACACCAGCAACAAACAAGTTAATTTAACATTTTCGACCAATTTGCAAACAAAAACGCTTACTTAATACCTATATTTTACAATCACTTCCGTGTGAGACATTCGGACTTATAAAATATTCGCTCGCGTAACGCCTTCTAACTATTTGAAAGTAAACGCACACGAATACATTAATGCTCCGTATAAATCGACAGGAAACCCATTGAACCTTTATACAGAAGCCACAGTTGTTTTAGCCTCTGTTTTTGTTGTTAAATCAAAGAGGTAAAGAAACATGAAGTCTTACTTACCTCGTGGAATACAGCGAGGTGGCGAAAATAGTCTTCCTTTATTTAAAAGCCGTTAGGATAGGGAACGTGGGTTGGGAAAGCGGAGAATTATGGGACAGAGGAGAGAGAGTATATAACTCTGAAGCTTAAAGACGACTGTGTCTGTAGCAATATTTAGATGTGACTGTGTGAGTACCAATGATATTTGTGGGGGAAAAGAAGCAAAGGCAAAAATAGGATACAAATGAAAACGAAGAAGAGGAAAAAGAAGAGAAAAAAAGAGGGAGGACAATTTAAGGCAAGTAATTAAGTTGGATCAAGAGAAGTGTCTTAATGTCTGAAGGTTGTTATGTATTTTGAATACAAAAGCAAGTCTAATCAAGAGGAGAAAGACCTTAACAAATGTATTAAGACAATTTCAATGAGTTAATGAACTCTGAAACTGCAATCAAAATGCAAAATAAGCGACATTAATGATTTATGAAAATATATTTAATCCTTGGTATGTGCAAACCTGCTGTCTTGATTCGGCTCGGTATCAATTTTGAGAACTTGATTGTAATGTCTTTATAATAATGTTAAGTTATTTCCCCTATTTCCTTAACGATTATAGCTTTCTAACCAAAACCTGAATATTTAAATATTCGCCAATTAATGATGATTGATGTTCGCGTTTAATAATGTTTACATTGTTTCCGGCTCGATAGATTCTCCTAGTATAGTCATCAATATAGTAGATGAAGGTATTTTTACTCTCACCCTCAGATCTAATATCACTGTCACCTTCAAACACCGGAAATGCTTTTTTTATAGGTTACTATTTCGTCGTAGTACCGTTATTAATTCATTTTTCCTATTTTGATATTTTCTGTTTGTTACTTTACATTTTCAACCTAAACACTAACAACCCACTTAAACTACACTATATTTTAGAAGGCGTTTCGATTTGCTATTTGAAATAGATTTTTTCACATTTTCGCTTTCCTGAATAAACGAATAACATATTGTTATTAAAAGAACACAGAATGACCTTCGGACTCAATATATTCATACTTTATTTATAATTTTTTTAATTTCCTTTTATATTTTATGACTCACATATTTTATGTAAAACGGAATGTTTTCGGGTCCTATCGGGTACAATGAATGTATTTTTAACTTTTTATTTTTCCCTTTCGATTATTGATTATAATGGGTTTACGCAGACAGCAATGAAACATGGAAAACTGGAAAAAATCAGATACATAGCAGAATTAGAACTATGTCGCCTTCGGAGACAATAATACAATCGCTAACTAAAAGTCACTTTCATTTAACTTAAAAATACTATCCATTCTTCTTAACAACATTTAGCTACCCAGTCAACGGCGACTTCTTATGTCTGCTTACATTTGCGTCGCTAAGACTCATAACATATCAGTTCACACACATCAAAATAGGGTACCATGACGACGAGTGTTGGAGGGGGGGGCTATTTCGCAGTCCGAGAAAGCAGTAGTTCAACTACTTTTCTTTTCTGATTCTTTTCCTTTTAGTAAAATGAGTATTACAACCATGACTGATATTATTTTAATAGAAATGTCGTGTTTATTATTATTATTATTATTATTATTATTATTATTATTATTATTATTATTATTATTATTATTATTATTATTATTATTGTTACACCGGCCGTTTTTACACAGGAGAAACTACACCGGTTGTCACTATAAATAGTGCGAGTCACCAGAGACACTGAAGATAAAGCACAGTCTTGTAACTGTCTAGCCAAGAGCTAGTCAGTTTCTTACTTTGTTAATACACTTGTTAAACCAACCCTCGACTTGACTTCCTTTATTTATTATTTACTGTGGAACAACTTCACAACAATTATTATTATTATCATTATTATTATTATTATCATTATTATTATTATTATCATTATTATTATTATTATTATTATTATTATTATTATTATTATTATTATTATTATTATTATCATTAGTAGTAGTAGTAGTAGTAGTAGTAGTAGTAGTAGTAGTAGTATATTAATAATACACAAACTTTCTTATACGCTGAAAAGTTAATGACGGTGTGAGAGATGACGGATGGGATTATTCATTCATAATAGGATTCGTAATAAAAAAAACATTTGAAGCCGAGTGACAATATGAAACATAAATAAAATAGAAACAAAAAAACTGGACTGAGATGTGTGTTAAGAAACAGTTATAACTCTATTTTTAGTCTACGGGACCGCAAACACCAATTTCATCCGAAAACAGTACGCAATTATTTTTTTTTTACATTATTATGACTGCTTTAACATTACGGGTGGTGAAACATGCCTATTATTCATTCATAATACGGTCTGTAACAAGAAATCGCCCACATGACCGTTAAAAGTCAATTTCGGTCTAAAACAGTACGTAATTACTTTCTTTATAACATGTTTCACAGCAGAAAAAATAGCCTCCCCCATTAAATTCTAAAGATGTTTTATTTACTTATTTTTATCGCCAACTTTACGAGCTTACTTACATGTATTCGCCTAAAAATAGTGAAGTCTCCGTCACACACAAAACTAAGTTCTCATCAATCAACCCATACACAGTACGAAAATAGAGTAACTTTTTCGTATCAGACCGTGCATTAAATTACTTCACATTAATCACTACGCCGACTAGCGATTAAGCGGCTAATAGAAGATAATTAACAACATTTTGTTTTCTGATTAAAATTTATACAAAAAAAAACGACAAAATATTCTTCCTGGGAACAATCCTAGTACATAAATCGCAAAACGGGCTCAAACTACAATTTAAAAAACACTATGCACTATAAGTCACTGTCGTCGATAACATATGAGTTCTTCGGTAGAATTACTGCCGCGTTTGTCCTTTCTGCATGACGAAACAAACTTGTAGAGGGATACACTACAATCAAATAAATTACAAAAACAATCCGTACAAAAATATGTATAATTTTTGCTTACAACAAAATATCAAGTATTAAATAATGTCCACAGAGTTAAATTGCAGAGAAAATTGGAAGGGTGCAAATTCGTTGTAGTCAGTTGAGTTCGTCGCACGACAGGACAGACTAGCAGTTCTTACAAATCCGTTGCCGTAAAAATATTGAAATCTTTTATAAGATTCGTTTACAACCATTGAGTGAGTTAATATAGTAAATATCGTATCGTGGTGATTGCTGACGTGAAAGTGATGGGCAAATCGAGAAATAATGAAAGTAGTAGTGTTTGGACGATTGGGACGAATTTCTCTCGTTAACAGTCGAATAGGAAAATGATAACTAACGACCCGGTTCGCCCCACACTTTTGGTGGACTTGTGCTGAATTTGTAAAAATTGTTTACCCTTTTTTGTAAATAATATCTAAAACTATTTTCATTTTTATTTTATTTTTTAACATATTTTTTTCACTGTAGACGTGAAGGGTTATTGAGAATTAGGGTGTAGGTTTTGGGTGTCACCCCAAGTTGGGAGCAGTATAGCGAGATGTTTATTTACATTAGTTTTAAACCTCTGCATGTCGGTATTGTCGGGGAAACAGGGAGCATGGAGGGAGTTCCAGAGGCAAGCAGCACGTGAAAAAAAGGCTATTGGAGTAGAAGGCTGTCCGGCATCCGGAGACCTCCACAGTGAATGGATGGGATTTAGCTGATTGTCGAGTTGGTCTAGTGAATTTACGTCGAGGGGGTCACTAGAGTAACCATTTCATCGGAGAGCATTCCATTGAAGTATTTGTAAATCAAGCATAATGGTGCAACATTACGGCGATGGGACAGGGGCTGGAGCTTGGTTGATAGTGAGGGGCCTATTTAGTTGGCGACTCTTGTTTTGGAACCTGTCTAGGAGGGAGAAACTAGTGGGTGATGCACCAGTCCAGATGTGACAACAATACACCATGCATGGGCGGATGGTGGCTTTGTAGAGATACAGGTAGAGGGATCCCACCTTCTTTGCACTGTCTTCAATATATTTTAGAAACAATTAAAATATGTAATCAGAGTTTCCTCGTAAAATATAACGTTTTGATTTTTAGTTTTTTTTACAAATGGTTATCAATCATTTTACATACGTGCGTATGCGCTTGTCTGTTTCTGTAATTAACTATGAATATTGCTTGTATAGTGTGCGTGTGTTTGAATATGCGTGCGTTTGCACGTTTGAATATGCGTGTGTTTTCACGTTTGAATATGCGTATATTAAGGTTTTAATCTCACTGTCAGTGCGATAACCGAGCCAACTTTATTAAATAGAGATTAGGAAAATATAATCATTGTTTATACTTCGAAAATCTCACGTTTACGGTTTTTATGTGTTGCAAATGATTATCAAACATTTAATAAAGTGCATTTTTTATTAAGTGTAGCGGGTTAGGGTTAGGGTTAGGGTTAGGGTTAGGGTTAGGGTTAGGACTCCGGTCAGCACTTTCATACTAGCAAGGGATACGTTCTTGACAATCATTCCGACAAATTAGTGACTGACCTGAACGACTAGACTCTTTTCTGTCGGAATGAAGTATGGCCCGGGAGAGTCTCCAAGACATTACCTCCTCTTTTTGATGGAGTATTGGTTTATTGACCGTCGCCTGAGGCGCCCCTTATTTTTGCCAAGCCAGAGTGCTCCTTCGGGGAAGCTGTCTTCTCTAATTTCGCGTCTCGTGCCATGTTTTGCTGCAGTGGGGATCTTTATTTACTTGCCTCCCCACGAAGGCAGAAATACACAAAGTTGGGTTTTCAATGTGGGGAAAAAATGCAGCTCCTCAAAAAGGTCACAAATTACCTCAGCTTAGGACGATTTCGTCTTCACCGACTAAGAAGGAAAGAGATGCTACAGTTATATCCAGGTCCGAAGTCGGAGTCAAGCAAAGAAAGTATGTACATATTAATGTAAAGTGCGTGCGCGCGCGTGTGTGTGTGTGTGTGTGTGTGTGTGTGTGTGTGCTGGGTGAAGGTTTCTTTACCCGTGCGCCAAGATGTAATATAGTTCTTTGTTCTAAGCACTTAACATCCAACTCACGAAAGAGGGATTTTTTAAATCCTGCGCGCAGCGCGATCAACATTTCCTAAAAGTGGGGCCCTAATCTGACCGGCCACCCAGTCTTCATAATTTAGTTATTCTAACTTTTTGAAAATACACTGATCACAAGAAAGAGAAAAACGCAACGTATTTTGATTGGCTGATTTAAACTGCTTACTGTAGACAAACAAGCGATTGAGTACAAAGTCGGGTTAAAAGAAGAAGAGCCCTCTCCCTCTTAAACTGTCTCTTGTG
This sequence comes from Sepiola atlantica, assembly GCA_963556195.1. Taxonomy (NCBI): domain Eukaryota; kingdom Metazoa; phylum Mollusca; class Cephalopoda; order Sepiida; family Sepiolidae; genus Sepiola; species Sepiola atlantica. The sequence goes on along the minus strand of OY744516.1, from coordinate 3,542,619 downwards.
TTTGCAGGTGTCATTCAGAAATCCTCGTCGTTGTTTCGATCGGCAGTAGTAAGCCCTTTAACCTCTGTCCGAGCTCAGTAACCTAAACACACATTTCGGCCGAAGCTATTAATTCTTTCCCTGATCGGACTTTGTTGTACTTGCGGTAAGCAGTAAAAGACAAATACAGGCTGTAAAATAAATGTAAACGTGTATGAGTGTGGTGGGGTGGGGGGTGTCTAAGACCGCACGTCTTTCTGGTTGAGAGATAATCTAGCCTTTTGACTAGGATCAAAGTGTAGTACCTGCTCACACAGACCGTAACAAAAAGCCCACCAGATAAAAGCCCATCGGACAAAAGCCCATAGAACAAAAGGCCACTGGACACAAAAGCCCACAGGACAAAAACCCACCGGACAAAAGTCCACCACAATAATTCAAACACAGACAAAATCACACCAATATAAAAATAAATGTATTATTATATGCCTGTTTCTCCGCAAGCTGGAGACTACGCACTAACATGGCTGAGTGTCCTCCAAGTCCAACGATCTTATGCCAAAGTTCATGTTCGTCGTCCATTCACAAACGTTGTCTTTCCATCTTTTCTTTTCGACCAGCTTTCTTGTATTATGCCTTCAACGCATATTTTTTTAATTATATTTTTTCTTATTTTAATCTTTTCGGGTATCTTTTACGACGCTCAGCAGAGTCGCGAACGGGGTCCAAAAAAGAACGAGAAAGGGTTTAAAAACATAAATTTGCAACAAGTGAAGTTGACCTGCGACGAGAATAGATATTTTTCTACTTACCTATGTAATTTGTTTTTATTTTTACGTATTATAAATGGGTTTTTATTAGATGTAAAAAAAAATTCTTGTTTTTTTTTTCCCATGACTTTTCACAAAATTCAAGATGGCAGATTCAGGTGCATTCTTACCAACCCCCCCCCCCCCCCCCGAAAAAAAAATCGGCCATTTTTTCCCCATGTTCCTGTGACAAAACTATTGATTTCTAATAAATAGCGGTTGTAACGGTCTAAAAATACAAACAAATGCCACAGGTAAGTTTGAAAATAACTTTTACAGCCTACAGTTACTTTTATTTGTTGTATATTTGTTTTTTTAGCGTTTTTACTCTGCTGAGCGTCGTAAAAGATAACCATCTTTTCATATTTATTTTCTCAATTAAATATTTGCAGTATTTTTTGTTGTAAAGAACAAAGATAATTTGATGAATAATCGAATAAATGAATACCTTTAATGAATTTCATAAATCAGCTTATTTTATTTTTCACAAAATAGAAAGAAAGAAATACATTAAATTATTGGGTTTGTTAGTTTTTTTTAATTTTTCACCAATTCGCAATTATCGCGTTTTGTTGTGAAAGAAAATTAGGATCTTTTAGAGCTCTACATCCGATGCTTACTAACCCAAAAAGAAAAATGGGATTCTACATTTTTAGGCGATTACATGTAAACAGCCTAAAAGACTTAGCCGTAAATATAATAAAACAAGATAAAAATTATTTCCAACTTCAGATTGGTAAGTTTCGCATATAGATTTAAGTAAAATGATCACCCCACTTCGGACCAGATAGCGTTTTAAGGACATTTAACCAATATTGTTTGTTTTAAATTGTGGCCATTTTTTAAATTTCCGTGAACATCAATTGTGTGTAAGGCGGGGGCTGAAAATATATATTAAAACATGTTATGAATAAAATAATTTCCTTTTCTTGGGGGGGGGGGCAAGTTTGACTATTAAAAATCCCGTTACACTCACATTGCACGTACCTTTTCCGTCTTTTGTTAAATTGTTTTAAAATTTATTTTTCGCATTACCACCCGGACTTAGGGTTAGTAGTAGGAAGTGGGACGTCTTTTTATGACTTTTAACGATAACATATTTATACTAAGGTTTGATCAAGAACATCAACTATACAATAGATTGTTTCCGACCGTTCAGGTTTTAGGGACCGTCAAAAGTCAATGTCTCCCTTTTTTGTGTGAATGAATATTGATCATGACTACATGCGCCCACATCCGCCTCTCAGCCAGAATTACTGTCCATTATTTATCTCATTAAAAAATAGTTATATGTCCTTAAAACGCTATCTGGTCCGGAAGTGGGTGATCATTAGTTCTTGATGGCCCGGAATGGGTGATCATTTTGTGTTAAATTTCTATGCGAAACCTAAATCAAATTTAGTTATTAAATAAACTTTAAAACTGAATCTTAATTCGGATGAATTTTCTTTTAAATGCAGTATTTATTAGGTACCGAAAAAATGTTAAGATTAAAGGAAAAAAAATTACTGACAAATATTTATTGATTCTTATATAAAATTAAATATTTAAAAAAATTGTTTTATTTTTTAAAATTTACTTATTTTTATGTTGGTGGGCTTTTGTTCGTTTTTAATTTTTTGTGGTGGGCATTATTATATTTTTTGAAACATATTTTACCCCAAACAAGGCAGGCCGCCACTGTAGACGTAAGGGATTACTGAGAATTAGGGAGTAGGTTTTGAGTGTCGTCCTAAGTTGGGAGGTGTGTAGCGAGATGTCTGTTTACATTAGTTTTAAACCTCTGCATGCCAATACAGTCGGGGAAACCGGGAGCAAAGAGGGAGTTCCAGAGGCCGGCAGCACGAGGAAAGAATCTATTAAAGTAGAAGGCTCTCCAGCATCTGGGGACGTTTACGTGAATAGATGCGATTTAGTTGATTGTCGAGTTTGTCTAGTGTATTTATGTCGAGGGGGTACCAGAGAAGCCAGTTCATCGGTCCGGTGGGCTTTTGTTCGGCAGGGTTTTTGTTCGATGGACTTTTGTCTGGTTACCGACTACAACATGATCGTCTTCAAGTTCAATGTAAACAAATACTTGTCGAGCCATCATCATAAGTAATCAGATCCTTCCTTTTTCACTCATCGCTTTCAGGTATTAAATTGCTTCCCACCGCGGCAATATGTGACACAAGGTCGGAAAGTGGGGAAAGGGTCAAGCCAGCACCCCTAAAGAAGGAGCACCAATCGTTTCCAATCCTCTCATAGTATTGTTGATCATCCAACTGACAATGACATTAAGACTTTTTATTGGGTGGCTTTTGGCCTTGATAAGCGGTGACTCATTAGTATAAGAAAAATGTATGAGGTGTACATTCACATCTCCGAACACGGATATAACATTTTTGATGTTTAAATTCCACGAATTTGTCCCCTGGGCAATCTCGGGTACACTTTCGAAGAAGTATAAATAATACGATTCTCAAACAGCTGCCGTTGAAATTAGGACTACCATCAATCCCCGCCCTTTCAATCTGGTAAGCCGCGCACCTGGCCGGATATAAAAGAAATGACAAGATAGCCCCCTTGCTTCTAAAGCCCCTTAATCGCCATCCGTGTACTGGGGCTAATCAGATTTTACAGTAGGCAAAGAAAATACAAGCAAATTGATGACCACAGATTAAATATCTCAGTCGTGTGTGTTTTTATACTTGTGTTATTTTTATAAAGATGTGTCGTGTTTATTTATTTACTCATTCAGTTGATATTTATTCAAAAGGAGGTTCTTGTAAACAGGGATCTCTTTTCTCTTCAACTGCTCTATCCATTATTTGAGTATAGGAACGTCGAAATCGCATTACACCCCTCCTCTCTCTCTCTTTCTCTCCCTCACACACACACACACACACACACATATATATATATATATATATATATATATATATATATATATATATATATATATATATATACGCACATTCATCAAGTGAAGTTTCTTCTAGTAACAGGATTAAGTGGGATACTCCACCAGACCAGATGAAATCTTGTTCTGGAATCCATTAAGACGCAGAGACTACAATAAAAGTATACTATGACATAGTTTACTTGTCAATTAAGTGGAGGGGGGAAATTGATGTTCTTAACTTCCTTTCTGGCTCGGCATTTGAGGAGAACTTTAATGGAACACCCGGATATCTATGTATCTCATATGGAGATCAAGTGTTAACCCCATGGAAAGCAGTCCTTGATTTCTGCGAACTTCAATTGAAGCATATTATATATATATATATACATATATATATATATATATATATATATATATATATATATATATATGTGTGTGTGTGTGTGTGTGTGTGTGTGCGTGTGTGTGTGTGTAAAGGAGTAAGTTTGATTCTTTATTTATCGAGCACTCTGCAGGGATTTTCCCTACTATATTACAAAAGAAGTTATCTCTCTCTCTCTCTCTCTCTCTCTCTCTCTCTCTCTCTCTCTCTCTCTCTCTGTCTGTCTGTCTGTCTCTCTCTCTCTCTATATATATATATATATATACATATATATATATATATATATATATATATATATATATATATAGAGAGAGAGAGAGAGAGAGAGAGAGAGAGAGAAAGGAGGGGAGTGCAGTATTAGTGCAGTTCCAACGAGAGAAAAGTATATATGTAAAGGAGTAAGGCTACCAACATTTGTAAAAAGTTTTTTTCAACATTTATTTATTATTTTGTTATTTTATCATTTTATAATTTTATATAACGCGTTTCAAGCGGTGGTCCGCTCTCATCAGATATGTAAATCGATTGTTTCAAATCGAAAGACATTCTTTCAAATGGATTTACATATCTGATGAAAACTGACCACCGCTTGAAACGCGTTACATAAAAGTATAAAATTATAAAATAACAAAATAATAAATGAATGCTGAAAAAAACATTTTACAAATGTTGGTAGCCTTACTCCTTTACATATATACTTTTCTCTCGTTGGAACTGCACTAATACTGCACTACCCTCTTTTCTATATATATATATACATATATATATATATATATATATATATATAGAGAGAGAGAGAGAGAGAGAGACAGACAGACAGACAGACCGACAGATAGAGAGAGAGAGAGAGAGAGATAACTTCTTTTGTAATATAGTAGGGAAAATCCCTGCAGAGTGCTCGATAAATAAAGAATCAAACTTTAGAGCGCTATATTTTTTATTTTTTTGGTACATAAAAATTAGTACAACATTAGTACCGTCGGTTTCAAGCTCAGAAGAACTTAACCATCCGGCTCTCTTCAGATGGTTAAGTCCTTCTGAGCTTGAAACCGGCGGTACTAATGTTGTAGTAATTTTTATGTACCAAAACATTAATATATATATATATATATATATATATAGTAAGTTATCAAAATATATTTATGGCAATTAAGCTACACAGAGGCTCCCGCGTTTCATCCGGGGGGGGGGGGGGATTTTCAGCGTGAAGATTCCCCCCGGAGATTGATCGCTGGAACCTCTGTGTAGCTTAATTTCCATAAACATATTTTCGTAACTTACTACCTAGCTCTACTTTCGTATCGAGCACTGTTGAAGTAAATACTGAAAATTGATACATACAAAATTATATCCCCTAATAAAATTGTATGTGGATACATGAAATAGTAATATATATACACACACATATATATATATATATATATATATATAGTGTGTCAGGTTGTATATGAAAAGAAATCAAATAAAGTGCTCGATCATATAAGAGAGCTAATATAATTTATTTAGATACTGTATATTACATATTCTAGCAATGTACTGCGGTTTCATCCAAAAGGGCAGATTTATTAAAGATGTCTAAATCTGCCCTTTTGGATGAAAGCGCGGTACATTGCTGAAATATGTAATATACAGTATCTTAATAAATTATATATATATATATATATATATATATATATATATATATATATATATATATATATATAGGGATGGACAAAATAATAATGAAAATGCTTTAAAATTTTATATAAATCCAGCTTTATGAAGCTCTCGCCGAATAGTTTTTGGTTGAAACGGGATTACTCAGATGATTGTTAAGCTATGCTGTAATTTTTGGGTGTCGTGGTTATGTGCTCTTTCTTCATAATACTTACAACGGCTCTACGATCTCTTTCGGCTTTCTTCGGCTTTCTACGGCTTACTTCCCGAATGTTATTTAAAGTAGGACGTTCCCTTCTTTTTAATAGGCTGTTATCACCTTCCAGCCAATTCTTTTCGATCCGGCCACCATCTCAGCCGCTTCTGTTACAGTAGCACCTGCCATACGGGCACCAACAATCTGTCCTCTTTGGATATCTGATAGATCTGTCATTTAATTTTTCTCACTAATATGCACTATCTGAAATAAAAAATAAGTTTAACCAATTAATTCGGAACAACAATAACCATAAATTGAAAAAATGAAACTATCGTTGTAGTTATTTCTTTCAGTTTTCATAGGTGTTTTAAAATTCATAAGGTGTATCTATTATTTTGTTCAACCCATATATTATAAAATATTCTATTACGTATATATATATATATATATATATATATATATATATATATATATATATATATATATATATATATATATATATATATATAAATAAATAAATACATGTATATATATATATATATATATATAGAGAGAGAGAGAGAGAGAGAGAGAGTAAGATAATACTTTAAATATATAAATAATATCTTTAACCAGTAGACTATCAGGATAAAACAAAGCTCGATATAGTGTATAGAGCAATAATATTAATTGAATTACATAATAAAATGAGAAATTAATCTGATTTTATTAAAGTTCAAGAACAAGGAGGGATATTGCGTTCTCTCTCACTCCTTGTTTTTTAACTTTAATAAAATCTGATTAATTTCTCATTTTATTATGTCATTCAATTAATATATATATATATATATATATATATATATATATCATTTATATTATTTATATTATATATTAAATAAATTTATATATATATACATCTATCATTTATATCATTTATATCATGTATTAAATAAATTTATATATATATATTTATTAATTTACATATATATATATATATATATATATATATATATATATATATATAAAATATTTGTTATTGTTTATATTTTTATCTATGGACGTATACGTTTCGTCTTTTTTCAATCAAGACTCATCAGCATAGAAGTACGACTATTCACCACCGGTCACACGATTCGAAACCCTGGACTACAAGTATTTTCCAACTCCCGTCCAACGTCGCTAACCGCTAGGCCAGTTCTGAACAGCTTATAAACAATGATAATTTTAACACGTTAACGGCGGCGAAGCGAACAGGCATTCAAACTTCTATAAGTGAAGGAACGATGCATAGAGCAAGTGACGCTACGCTGTGTTACTACTACCATTTTACGGTGCTCTACTTTTTAACGAGGAGCTTCAAATATAAAATATTTGTTATTGTTTATATTTTTATCTATGGACGTATACGTTTCGTCTTTTTTCAATCAAGACTCATCAGCATAGAAGTACGACTATTCACCACCGGTCACACGATTCGAAACCCTGGACTACAAGTATTTTCCAACTCCCGTCCAACGTCGCTAACCGCTAGGCCAGTTCTGAACAGCTTATAAACAATGATAATTTTAACACGTTAACGGCGGCGAAGCGAACAGGCATTCAAACTTCTATAAGTGAAGGAACGATGCATAGAGCAAGTGACGCTACGCTGTGTTACTACTACCATTTTACGGTGCTCTACTTTTTAACGAGGAGCTTCAAATATAAAATATTTGTTATTGTTTATATTTTTATCTATGGACGTATACGTTTCGTCTTTTTTCAATCAAGACTCATCAGCATATATATATATGCATATATGTGAATTACTTTTTCATGTATATACATTTATCATTTAAAATATTGTATTGCATATATATATTATTTAAATTTGGGTGAAAATGGCACAAAATAGCATCGGAAAAAATGGCACGATAAAAATTACATCGGTAAAAATGACACCAGTAAAAATGGCAAAAATAGTACAAGGAAAACATATAGATAATATCTCACAATAAGGTTATTTAAATCTTGGATACAATATAAAAAAGGAAAATATGAGAAGTTTGTCATATTTAAAAGAAAATTAAGCGAAATAAACTATTTTTTTAAATATTTTCAAAGAAATCTTTTCTTTAATAAAAAAAAGTTTTATTTGATTATTTGTAATAAGAAAAAAATAAAAAATCCAATTATAAAGAGCTGTTTGATTTTACTATGTGTTAATATATATTTTTTAAAATGGTGAACACAAATTAATTTAAATACATCCGACCTAACATATAATGGGTAACAGTCTTTTGATAAACACCGCTGGTCATCTTCCGACACCAAACCGGATCGCCATCAAGTATACTGTTTCTCTTTTACCCTATTACATTAGAATTTATAATAGGAGGTTGATTTCTCATATAATTTTTTGTATCAAAACAAAAACAAACAAATACATGCATTTCATATACTCAAATACTAAACCTGAACCCGGGGTAGCAATACGCAAAAATAAAATATACTAGTTTTTAATTTGATTTAAGTGGGATCGTTAAAAATCAATTTCTCGCAAAAAGTTAAGATTGTCCAGCTTTTGAACCGGACAAAAACCGAACTGTTTTTTGGGTTTTTTTTACCTTTACCCTAACATAACCCTACCCCTAACCTTACCTCGTCGGTTTTTCTGCGGTTCAAAAGATGTACCAGTACGAAAAGAAACAAAAAAATCCGTAAACATCGTTGTTTTTTTTATCATATCCTTTACAATCTTTGGTTTATTCATAAAGAAACACAATTCATCGAAAAAACATCGCTTTTAACTTTCCCCGTGAAAAAGCAAACATTTATTTAAGCGTCAAAACAAAATACATTGTCATAAAAAACATACGGTGAGTGTTTTTATTTCATTATTTTTTCTGTTAAAAAGCTGTCTTGTTTTTTGTTTTGATGCCGATTCGTTTTAATTCGACTCTTCACGTATTTCTGAGTCGGTAAAGCCGGTTTTGTCTGGTTCAAGCTGTACCAGTATCGTTTTTGTCTTGTTTACGATTAAATACTTATTTTCAAATATTTATTTTAAAACATACGGGGATATGAGCGGCTAGCTCTTATTAAAACTATATGGCTAGGAACCTAGCTCCCCAGCACCATAAAAAAACTTTCAAAAGTTGAAATGGAAATTTTTAAAACGCTCATTTTGAAATATTGTGAGCGAGGGCTTGCCCTCTGTTTTAAACGAGAGCAAAGGGAGAATACCCTCACCCCACCCCGTACACCCCGCACACACAAAAAGAAAAAAAGAGGATTTGAATGGCTCCAAAACAAGCGATTAAATACTTATTTAAAAACATTTAGGGAGAAGGGAATTTTGGGGAGGACTTCTGGCTTCCGGTGAAAAAATCCTGTATGGATGCCTGAAAGTGATACAACAATTTTTTGTTATTCATATTAATTTGAGACTTTTCTTTCATCATATTCAAATAATTAACATGATACAGACTATTATGTTTAAAAAAATTGTTAAATTAAGAAAATAGTTTAACTTTAAAATGATGGAGAAAAGATATATCTACATATACAAGCAAATGTTATGTTTCTGACAAAGGAGGAAGAATTGCTGTTTTCTGGGTCGAAATCTATCTATGTTGTCTAGTTTTTAACCTTGAAGTAGTTTTTTTTAGCTCTTTAGATCAAGTGGCTTCATGCCTTGTCTAGAGTGACTTCCATTAAAAAAACAACACGGATTTCTTGTTTGATGAGGCTGTCTCTTTTTAACTTTTCAATTTTTCGAGTTGTCCATGTGACCTTGCAGTCAAATTATTTGATGTAATTTCGTGGATTCCTTGTCCCATATTTTCGCGAGTACTTTTGATTTGATTGTATCAAAATCGCAATCAAAGTTTAGTTTCACTAATTTGACGTGAAACAACGAAACATTCCGGTGTGTATAACTATATTTTGTATGTTTCTGAATAGTCATCTGAAGGTTGAAGGTTCAATCCTCGGTGCGGCCGATACGAAGCATTGCAAATTACCGAAGACTTCTTCCAGTCATGGCTGACGGAACAAGAGCATGCTATCCCCGTGGATTAAATGAAGGGTTTTGTTCGATATTCCGTTCAGATTCCCGAGTTTGACACAAATATTCCCGAGTTCAAAGAGATATACCTGAAGAAGGGTGGAGGTTACAGCGGCCGAAACGTTGTGATGATAACACTCAAGATGAGAACAGTAGGCCGAACAATCGAAATTATGTATAGTTTATATATTTACTTGCTGTACTTACTCGCCGTTGCCCGGATGTAATCAATTTCAATTTTGTTAAGAATCTCTTATGTTTTTGTTTTTTTGGTAATCGCTGGAGGCCAAGTTATTAAAAGTATATGTATCTCATTTTCCGTAAACGAAAACTGTTACCATTTTGGATGTAAAAAAAACGAAGGTGAAATTTGAGTGTTATATTCACACGAAAGAAAGAAAAATGAAGAGGGTAACAGACGAGTCCAAAACTTAATAATAATAATAATAATAATAATAATAATAATAATAATAATAATAATAATAATAATAATAATAATAATAATAATAATAATAATAATAATAATAATAATAATATATATATATATATGTATATATATATATATATTATTATTATATTTAGATTTTCACTTATAAAATAGATCATTCAGTGAAGACCGGGGTTGTTCCAATTTAAATTTTAACTTTTATTTTTATTTTTTTTCCTCTTCTCTTCTTAAGTGACTACAACTATTGCAACGCCACATTGTGTATTGTCGGCAGTTGAAACCAGTATTCCAGACATTTAATTTCCCTGATGATCTGCCAAGCAAGTACCTGCTTGGTAGTGGAACACGTGTAGGAAATAACATTTAATTTGAATAAATAATATTTGTAAGAAATAATATCTTTAATGGTGATCATTGGTGTCCTGAAAGGAATGCTTTGGTAAGCCTTCATAAAATCACACACACACACACACACACACACATATATATATATATATATATATATATATATATATATGTATGTGTGTGTGTGTGTGTGTGTGTGTGTGCGTGTGTATATATATATGTAAATATTCTTATTCATACAGACATGTACAAAAAGTAGGTACAATGGCATGTCAGTGTTATCGATCAATAGTGATTAGAAACTAAGATCTCATCAGGTGGAACAAAGTATCATCCTTCACTCAGATGATAATATTGGGAAAGATTATTTCCCAATATTATCATCTGAGTGAAGGATCAGACTTAAAGCGGCTTTTTGGCCGAATAAAAATAATTATATAAATAGGTCTATTAACTATTGAGCACTTTTTTTATAAGCCCGGTTGAAAGTCTGTGGATGTCTACTTTACCCGTATTACTATGTATATATATATATATATATATATATATATATATATATATATATATAATGAATAGTTATGAAAATAAATAGATGTACAACATTGTTTATTACAGTCCCATGAATTCAATGTCAACAATGGTCTGGCGTACGATCGTTTCAAAGACGGTTAAGAATATCTTTTATTTTCTTATTTTTTATATATAAATATCAATAATACAGAAAGAATATAAACAAATCTATCTTTTTTTCTCATATATATATATATATATATATATATATATATATATATATATATATATATATATATATATATATATATATATACTCAAGTAAACTGACCGTAAATCTCACATTTATATGCATGAAAAGTAAATAGAGTTTTACTGAACAAACGGTTAATGGATGCGATTTAAAACAAATTAGTTGATATATACCAACAGTCTCTATGCTACGATTGAACACAGTATTTTAGTTTATGACCCCCCCCCCCCCCAAAAAAAAACCGGAAAAGCTTAATAAACCTGTGGCAGTCTTTCATTATAAGTATATGTACGAAATATGAATGTTGAAACGTGTAACACCATTGTTAATGTGTTCAATGCTAAATTATTCTTTGTCTTACTTCAACTCGATAACCCATTGTCTCCCTCTTTCTTTTTCCCAAAACTTCTGTATCTCTTCAGCCACACAGAAGCCGCAAATATAAATATAAATCAAATAAAAATACATAATTGCTTTTTTCTAATCTGCGTACGTAGTTTATCAGTATAGACCAGAAGTTTAACCTCGCAGCAAAAACGTTGCGTAAAAAAATAACTAAGGAAACCAAAGAATATTTAAAGCAAAATAAATATAGTGAAAGGGAATAGATTATACATGTGTACTTCATGCTTTGTATAATATGTAAACATGGTAATTGTCTAAACGTGTTACGCTTACAGCTACAAAATGTTAATCCAACGTGAGGGGGGGGGGGGTATGCTTACAAATCTCGTGGCAACAGAAAGCGAAATTATTAGTATAATATTTCGAATATACAGAATACGGTAAATTGAAAATCACTTCCGTAAAAAATGTAGAACGTCGTTTCCGCTGCTTTACCAAATGAAATGAAATAAAATAAAGTTATTGGTAAGAAAATAGCAAAGTGCAACAAGCCATGAAAATCTATATATAAGGTCTTAATGTTTTGTTAAAAACGATTTTCATCCTGAATAGGATAAACTACCTCTGGTAGGTTTTTCCATGAAGCTAAAAAAACGGACAGAGAATGTTGCCTTATTTCTAATCAAACAAAAGCGCCCATGATACATCTTTTGCTGGGTCTCGTGGAGACCATGACTTGACGCTGGGGTTAAGAAATCTTCTCGAAAGGTATATTTAGATTCTGATTGATGATGTTTTACGCAAGAAACGCGTCCCGTCCGCTGCTAACCTGAGGGGTCATCATCCAAAGACCAGCGGTCATAATGCATCCAGCTCTGCCTTAAACTGTTTGGTCGTTTGTCGGCTGACTATGACTTTTGGCGGTTTGTTCATCGGTGCAGCGACTCGAACCGAAAAGACGTATTTTGACGATTTTGCCGAAATCTTCTCATGTACTGTTTCTCTGAGTTTTCACAAAGCCCTCTCTGCGGAACTGGTGTAAATAAGATGCCACGAAGCAGATTGTAGTTTCCGCGCATGATATTAAAGGCAAGCGTGGGGTCTTCACACAACTACATACGCTCTGGCTAATACATGTATAAGGCCTCCAATCGTTGTTCATAGGATTAAGTGCTGAGTATACAGACCATCCGAGTCGCATGTCTCTGAATGTGCCTTAAGTGCTGGGTATTGATTTACTCCTCTCCAGGAGTTAGGCACAAGGCCAGTTTTTATCTTACTCCCACAAGTAAGATGTGACCCAAGGTCGGGTCGGGAAAGTGGGGTTTAAAAATTGCCTGGGCAGCCCCGTCGGCATTCCCCGGTAGGGGCGCCTCAGGCAGTAAGCAATAAACTTACTCCTCCCCAAAGAGGAGAGGCGAAGCCTGGGAGGGTGGACCTCCTAAAACTGCACTAGACAGACCCATAGACCGGCGTAAATCAAGCCCCGAAAGCCAAGACCATACCAGTCTATGGGGTGCAGTATCCATCGGAACAGATACTACACTTTGATCGTAGCCAAAAGGCCAATGGAGTGCTGGGTATCCCGAACAAAATAAATGATAAAGCTTGGATTCGACATTTCAGAATAAGCCATACCAGAGCTACGTATAGCGGTAGAATGATGTTGGCTGTCGCGCTGGAAAACGAGAAAATCGAGACTACGTGCATTATTTGCCGCCTGCATTTTATTCAGAAATCACGGATTTTTGTTACATTGACGATGTAGTACGTTTAGAAAACCATCGCACTTGTGAGGAGATGCCGGGAAAGATTGACCAGATAATCTCATTCTTCGTTAAAAATATCAATTAACAAAGCAAAAAGGTGTTTACGTGCCTCCCCACAAGGACTTTGTGTGACCCGGATAAACACAATTTTCCGTAAACAATGATAATAATAATAAAGACCATTCACCAACATTGTATACTGAAATTAAAAATGGCTGCTTGAATTAAAGGAGGGTCCCCATGTTCCGTGCGTGTGATTGGCCAACTATTTCACGTGTCACGTCGAGCGATTTCACGCTCAATAGATAAACATAAAAATAGGTTTCTTCTCAATAAACTTTAGGAAAATAAACGCATTTGTCACTTGGTAAGACTTGTGCTAAGCTTAATCCTCTTAACATGCTTCGAATCATGGACTTAATGGTAAAATAAACGTGTTTATTAAGGACAAATCTGAGCAGGGTTAAGATTAGTGCTGACGAGGTTAAAGCTCTCAATTCGTATGATGATATTTGCCATTGTATAGGTTTTTGTTTGGTAACGAGTCAGCACTTCTCAAGGCCAAATTCACTCGAGGATACGGATTAATGAAATATACTGACTGTCAGTTGAGTGATAAAGAATATTATAAGAGGATTGAAAATGAAAATTAAAATGAAGAATGTCTGATTGCCTATAGGTTTATGATAGATATTGGACGTGCAATTTGTAGTCCGCTGGAAAGCAGTTCCGGGGTAATGTGTTCCACAGATAAGAAGATCAGTATTTTCTTAATTCATCTATCATCTGATTACGTTTCTCTAAGAAAATCTCTTTATTTACATAGCGGCTTGCCGTAATAATCTTACACATTTAAAAGAGACAACAAAATATAATCCAGCGTTATACTAAACTTAATCAACGTTGGTTTCCTTAAAGTTTTTCCAATATATTTTAATCACACTAAATACATGTTAAAATTCTCGTCAGTTTTTAGATTAGCTTATGTTTGAAAAACTTCCATTTTAATTGTTCTTATTAGCCGTAATTTGCAATTAGCTCCCATCTCTTACTGTTTCTCTGAATCAGCCTCGCCTTCTCTCACTGTATCTTGTTTTACTCTCTCGATCCTATTTCATACGGTATCTCCATCACCCTCACTCTCACTTCTGTCACTCTCTCCCACTGTGTTTAATAACAGTCGACGGTAATAAAAAAGGAAATAATAAAGCGATCGAAATAGTCCATGATGAATAAAAAAATATATCAACACAATAATAATACTATTTAACCCACCGTAGCATGAGATGAAAGAGTGAAAGAGTGAGATAGATAAAGTGTGGGGGGGGGCATAGAGAGCAGAAAGATACTAATTTGGATGTTTTTTTTTAATTTATTTAATAAGAGTTACAAACTTACTTTTTCCTGACTCATATAATTTAACCCGAGCTCAATGGGTGAGCTAACGGGTCGAATTTTTTTCTGGTGTATTTATATTTTTCTGTTTGTTTATTAACGAACTGATAATCGGGTTTGGGAGAAAAACCTCCGTATCTATATTTATTCTGAAACGACATTACACAGGGTATTTTGGAAAGTACCTGTGAGTCAAAAGTAACTGGGCAGCCAAGCTACGTTTAGTTAAAATAATAACACGTATTGATATTTAGGTAATACATTGTTAAATGTACATGTACACGGAAACAAATGTCATGTATTGATGGAACAAAATGTGTATGGAGCACAATTAGTGTGTGTGCTCGAAATGCAGACAGCGTTCCTTGATTCATTTTAAAGTTCTATGGAGGACAAACATGCGCACAAGTGTGCATTTATTTCTGTATGAGAGTTCATCATCTTTTCTGTGAGTTGCTAAATATTCTTTGGCTTTTCAACGTAGACTAGTGTTTTCAACACAACCCAAATAAAAAAGACAAAAATTGTAATATCAAGTGAGAAAGGAGGATATACTACAAAACCACGACTCCGAATATGTGGTCATGAAACCAATTGCAATGTGCACCGCTTTGATGAAACAAAATCTCGAGAATACCTGGCTAATCTGCTATTTTGGGCAGAAAATTATCGTTGATTCTTATGGTATCTATCTTTACGGGCTGCATGAACTTTTTCGTTTCACTATAAATACCGGGAACACATACATCTCGATGTTGGATTCACTCCAGCACAGCGGGAATTGGGCCATTTCGGTGGCCTTTTATCTGTTGGGCTGAGGCATTAGTCCTGGATAGTTCGAGGAGATCCACCCTCCTAGACCTTTCCTAACCTCTTAGGGATGGAGTAAGTTTATTGCTTACTGCCCGAGGCACCTTGATCGGGGCTGCCGAGACAATTTTTAATAGGCAAAAGTGCTCCTTCTTTGGGGGCGCTGGCTTGACTCTCTACACGGCCTTGTGCCATATCTTCCTTCGGTGAAGAAGGAAGTAAATACGTGGAACTATCCCAATCTAATACTGGCGGCCAAGACAGACCTTCAACCACTCCCTTTATATGCTCTGTTTATACTTTCTCACGTAATCCCAATAGTAATTGTTTGTATTTCTGAGATGAGGTGGTTTCATTATAGATTTCAGTGTTCAGACTGACTTCCTCATCTTGGTTGCCATGCTCACATCGTTTCAGCCGTTCTGCCCTCCGGCCTTCATCAGGTGTCCTGTATCGAACTCGTGAACCGTCTGTTTGGACTCTCGAACACTGAAACCCATAACGTAATCTCAAGTTCTTGTTTTCTTTCCGTGCCCATTACAGGTCCACAACATTAATCATTGTCCGATATATATTAGCAGTCACAGTTCCTTCAGAAATGAACAGCTTAAAGCACAAATTCCAAGCCAAACTGTGACATCGATAGTGTTGATTTACTTCTCTAGAATTAGATAGTGATTTTCACGGAATTATGTCGTTTGACTTGGTCGTTTACAGAGGTTATTAAAATAAAAACATGCAAAGTCAAGCAAAGCCGATTATACTGTTCTTAAGTTACAATACCAACTTATTTATATTGTCGAAAATATTGTTGGTTACGATGCATGAAATTACGTGCGCTCCTATTTATGTGTCTCGTCACGAGCGTAAGTTAGACATAAAGTCGATTTTTAATGTGGAAAATTCCAGCTCTCAAAAAGAGGGCCACTGGATTGGGACAAAAATAACATTGTATCAATCTAGGATTTCTCGTTCACTGACCAATCATGACAAAAAAGATCAAGTGTTGTATCAGAACAAATACTCCACTTTAAATTATTTATTTGTGAAAAATATCAAAATACTATTTAAATTTATAAGGCCACAGAACTTTAATTGTGAATTTAGCGAACAAAAATACAGTGGTTGTAGAAACAAACAAATTAATAACAACCGATAAATAATTTAGAAAAAGAAAATAATGAATGAATGAATAATGAATTGTTTAAATTAAATAAAAGTGAAAAAATACTTGGAAAAATATATATAAATATATAAATATATAAATATATAAATATATAGACATTTCATTTCATTTAAATTGTATTACTTGTCCTGAAATAAAATTAATTTTAAAGTGTTCAAAATGTAATTTAAATGTAATGTTTCAATCGTTGTCTTTTGAACTGTTTCAAAATTTTATCAAACACAAAGAACTTTTTGGAACAAAATAATAAAATTTGAACATTCTTTTTATACAAAAGAAACAAGTTTAAACGGAATTTCTAGTAGATAATATTTTATTGCTAACAGATTGTTGAAATAAGGGTGGACATAAAGGTTCAATTTTATATATGTTCAGAATTAAAGTAGAATTTTGGGTCAGAAAAAAAACAAAACGCTTTATGTTATACAGACTTTTGTGTAAAATATATTTCAAACTTTAGGGAAAACAATAAGTATTTGTTTTTATTTAATATTTTCCTATCAAGACAAGTTTGTTATCCATCTTGAATTTAAGTCTAAACGAGTTCATGTATAGTTTTATCTTCAAATAACAAGTCTTATATATTTCAAACTTTAGGGAAAACAAGAAGTATTTGTTTTTATTTAATATTTTCCTATCAAGACAAGTTTGTTATCCATCTTGAATTTAAGTCTAAACGAGTTCATGTATAGTTTTATCTTCAAATAACAAGTCTGATATATTTCAAACTTTAGGGAAAACAAGAAGTATTTGTTTTTATTTAATATTTTCCTATCAAGACAAGTTTGTTATCCATCTTGAATTTAAGTCTAAACGAGTTCATGTATAGTTTTATCTTCAAATAACAAGTCTGATATATTTCAAACTTTAGGGAAAACAAGAAGTATTTGTTTTTATTTAATATTTTCCTATCAAGACAAGTTTGTTATCAATCTTGAATTTAAGTCTAAACGAGTTTATGTATAGTTTTATCTTCAAATAACAAGTCTGATATATTTCAAACTTTAGGGAAAACAAGAAGTATTTGTTTTTATTTAATATTTTCCTATCAAGACAAGTTTGTTATCCATCTTGAATTTAAGTCTAAACGAGTTCATGTATAGTTTTATCTTCAAATAACAAGTCTTATATATTTCAAACTTTAGGGAAAACAAGAAGTATTTGTTTTTATTTAATATTTTCCTATCAAGACAAGTTTGTTATCCATCTTGAATTTAAGTCTAAACGAGTTCATGTATAGTTTTATCTTCAAATAACAAGTCTGATATATTTCAAACTTTAGGGAAAACAAGAAGTATTTGTTTTTATTTAATATTTTCCTATCAAGACAAGTTTGTTATCCATCTTGAATTTAAGTCTAAACGAGTTCATGTATAGTTTTATCTTCAAATAACAAGTCTGATATATTTCAAACTTTAGGGAAAACAAGAAGTATTTGTTTTTATTTAATATTTTCCTATCAAGACAAGTTTGTTATCAATCTTGAATTTAAGTCTAAACGAGTTTATGTATAGTTTTATCTTCAAATAACAAGTCTGATATATTTCAAACTTTAGGGAAAACAAGAAGTATTTGTTTTTATTTAATATTTTCCTATCAAGACAAGTTTGTTATCCATCTTGAATTTAAGTCTAAACGAGTTCATGTATAGTTTTATCTTCAAATAACAAGTCTGATATATTTCAAACTTTAGGGAAAACAAGAAGTATTTGTTTTTATTTAATATTTTCCTATCAAGACAAGTTTGTTATCCATCTTGAATTTAAGTCTAAACGAGTTCATGTATAGTTTTATCTTCAAATAACAAGTCTGATATATTTCAAACTTTAGGGAAAACAAGAAGTATTTGTTTTTATTTAATATTTTCCTATCAAGACAAGTTTGTTATCCATCTTGAATTTAAGTCTAAACGAGTTCATGTATAGTTTTATCTTCAAATAACAAGTCTTATATATTTCAAACTTTAGGGAAAACAAGAAGTATTTGTTTTTATTTAATATTTTCCTATCAATACAAGTTTGTTATCCATCTTGAATTTAAGTCTAAACGAGTTCATGTATAGTTTTATCTTCAAATAACAAGTCTGATATATTTCAAACTTTAGGGAAAACAAGAAGTATTTGTTTTTATTTAATATTTTCCTTTCAAGACAAGTTTGTTATCCATCTTGAATTTAAGTCTAAACGAGTTCATGTATAGTTTTATCTTCAAATAACAAGTCTGATATATTTCAAACTTTAGGGAAAACAAGAAGTATTTGTTTTTATTTAATATTTTCCTATCAAGACAAGTTTGTTATCCATCTTGAATTTAAGTCTAAACGAGTTCATGTATAGTTTTATCTTCAAATAACAAGTCTGATATATTTCAAACTTTAGGGAAAACAAGAAGTATTTGTTTTTATTTAATATTTTCCTATCAAGACAAGTTTGTTATCCATCTTGAATTTAAGTCTAAACGAGTTCATGTATAGTTTTATCTTCAAATAACAAGTCTGATATATTTCAAACTTTAGGGAAAACAAGAAGTATTTGTTTTTATTTAATATTTTCCTATCAAGACAAGTTTGTTATTCATCTTGAATTTAAGTCTAAACGAGTTCATGTATAGTTTTATCTTCAAATAACAAGTCTGATATATTTCAAACTTTAGGGAAAACAAGAAGTATTTGTTTTTATTTAATATTTTCCATATCAAGACAAGTTTGTTATCCATCTTGAATTTAAGTCTAAACGAGTTCATGTATAGTTTTATCTTCAAATAACAAGTCTTATATATTTCAAACTTTAGGGAAAACAAGAAGTATTTGTTTTTATTTAATATTTTCCTATCAAGACAAGTTTGTTATCCATCTTGAATTTAAGTCTAAACGAGTTCATGTATAGTTTTATCTTCAAATAACTATCAAACTTCCACCTTGAAAACAACATGAACAAAAGCATCAGTATCCTTTTTTAAACACCAAACAATTACTAAATCAAAAATGAAATAATTTAAGAGAGAAATTATCACCGTCCATCTTTTTACTATCAACCACTATGACGTCAGCAAAAAATGAGACTCAATGGAACTGCCTTCTCTTTACGAAAGGCACGGTTGGGCCCAGAATGGATGATTGAAACATGCCGGCATTGATGTTGTATGCATTGGACTTTAGCTCGTCAATAACTACTTTAATCGATCAATTGGAAAGAAAAAAATGATGGTTGAGACGAGATTTCCAGATATTCTATAGGTCACAAGTTTGTGGAGCAACCCTTTGTCTCAAACCCTATCGAATGCCTTTGTCACTCTTGTTGTCCGTATTTAAAGGCTCTTACTCTGAAGACATATTTTTCGGTTTTCAGTCTTGGCATTTTTAGGGTTCAATTGTCAATCTGAAATACACACACGACTGTAAAATTTCTAACGGGCAACTCAATTAAATTGATACATGTGAGATGTGTTCATATCGCTAACAATATTCTGCCATCTAAATAGACGCCCGTTTACTTACAACAAAAAAGTATTGATTACTTTGATAGTCATTGGCATTTTGGCTTGAAGCAATTATAGCATATGTTCTACTACTACTGATAGTCATTGGCATTTTGGCTAGAAGCGATTATAGCATATGTTCTACTACTACTGATAGTCATTGGCATTTTGGCTAGAAGCGATTATAGCATATGTTCTACTACTACTGATAGTCATTGGCATTTTGGCTAGAAGCGATTATAGCATATGTTCTACTACTACTGATAGTCATTGGCATTTTGGCTAGAAGCGATTATAGCATATGTTCTACTACTACTGATAGTCATTGGCATTTTGGCTAGAAGCGATTATAGCATATGTTCTACTACTACTGATAGTCATTGGCATTTTGGCTAGAAGCGATTATAGCATATGTTCTACTACTACTGATAGTCATTGGCATTTTGGCTAGAAGCGATTATAGCATATGTTCTACTACTACTGATAGTCATTGGCATTTTGGCTAGAAGCGATTATAGCATATGTTCTACTACTACTGATAGTCATTGGCATTTTGGCTAGAAGCGATTATAGCATATGTTCTACTACTACTGATAGTCATTGGCATTTTGGCTAGAAGCGATTATAGCATATGTTCTACTACTACTGATAGTCATTGGCATTTTGGCTAGAAGCGATTATAGCATATGTTCTACTACTACTGATAGTCATTGGCATTTTGGCTAGAAGCGATTATAGCATATGTTCTACTACTACTGATAGTCATTGGCATTTTGGCTAGAAGCGATTATAGCATATGTTCTACTACTACTGATAGTCATTGGCATTTTGGCTAGAAGCGATTATAGCATATGTTCTACTACTACTGATAGTCATTGGCATTTTGGCTAGAAGCGATTATAGCATATGTTCTACTACTACTGATAGTCATTGGCATTTTGGCTAGAAGCGATTATAGCATATGTTCTACTACTACTGATAGTCATTGGCATTTTGGCTAGAAGCGATTATAGCATATGTTCTACTACTACTGATAGTCATTGGCATTTTGGCTAGAAGCGATTATAGCATATGTTCTACTACTACTGATAGTCATTGGCCAGAAGTATAGTATCTGTTTTGATATTACTCTTACACTCTTCTGTCCTCGGCCAGTGAAGAAGAAATCGTTCTAGACTGACCAAATTTAAATTTTTGCCCCAATCCAGAGTACCCCTTTTTGGCGAGCTGAATGTTCCCCACATCAAAAACCGACCTTATGTCTGACTAGGCCCTTGTGGGGAGGCAAGTACATTGCGATTGTTCGGTAACTTCGGATTCATACGGCTTACTATAATATAGTGGGGTCGGCGTTTGCACCGAACATCACTAAAAAGGAAATATATTTTGTTTATTTAATTTTATAGAAAATTCGTAGAAAATTAAAAGTATGAGAATGGAGATAATAATATGAGGTTCGGGGATTGGAGCAAAAGCACACATATTTAAACAATCTACGAGATATAGGAGTTAATGGACGAAAAAACAATTATAAAATAT
The DNA here is from genome assembly GCA_963556195.1 of Sepiola atlantica. Lineage (NCBI taxonomy): Eukaryota > Metazoa > Mollusca > Cephalopoda > Sepiida > Sepiolidae > Sepiola > Sepiola atlantica. The sequence continues at coordinate 3,520,606 of OY744516.1, read as the reverse complement.
TATGTTTCGGAATTTTCCTGATGAGGATTGATAATAAAGATTATTTGGATTATTCGGCCTACTTTTCTTATCTTGCATATTGTCTTCACAACGTGTTTGCCGATGTAACCTCCGACTCTCTTAAGATGGGTCTTATTGAACTCGTGAATCGTTATGTCGAACTCGTGAATCTGTACCGATTTTCGAATAGAACACTTCATTTACTTAACGGGAGCAGCTTGTACTCGTTCCATCAGCCATCTAATATAATTCATAATTGTATTCCTAGTATCACCCACACTGGGGATTGAACCTTGAACCTACAGAAGAATATCACTCAGAACTAATTAATACTTAGCATTTTATTTGTTACATATTGTGTTCTTGCAAGTTCAACGTAAAGACGCAAACTCACTTTTTATTGATTCATAAAACTCAACGGGTGACATAAAGAGTCCTATTTGTTATAGTTTATATATATATATATATATATATATATATATATATATATATATATATATACATATATATATATATACATATATATATATATACATATATATATATATATATATATATATATATATACATATACATATATATATATACATATATATATATATACATATATATATATATACATATACATATATATATACATATATATATATATATATATATATACATATATATATATATATATATATATATATATAAAGTTATGAAAATATATTTATAGCAATTAAGCTACACAGAGGTTCCCGCGTTTCATCCCCGGAGGAATGCATTTTAGCCTGAAGATTCTCCCTCGGGGGTGAAACGCGGGAGCCTCTGTGTAGCTTAATTGCCATAAATATATTTTCGTAGCTTACTATCTAGCTCTACTTACGTATCGAGCACTGTTTAAGTAAAACTGAAAATTAATACATAAAAAATGATATCTCCCTATAAAATTTCATAGTAATATATATATATATATATATATATATATATATATATATATATATATAGGGCTTTACGGAGCCCTCCAACAAGGAGCGAAGGAGAGGAGGGCTCATTTTATATTCAGTGGGAGTGGAACGGGAGCTACTCCATTTGGGACTAAAGAGCGGTAGTTTTAGAGCTCCTCGCTCCAAAATTATTTTTTTTTTGTTTAAACATTAGTTTTTTATTCAGCAATAAAAAGAAAAAGAAAAGAAAGTCTCAGAGTTTACTCTTAGTTATTTTTTAAGAGTATATCTCTGGTAAATGTATATGAGAGAGAGAGGGAGAGGAAGGGAGCGAGAGGGAGCAAGATCGAGAGAGTAACGCTTGAAAACATAACATTGTTATATTGACATGTTAAATTTTTGATGGGACAGTTTTCTGAAGACAGGAGACAATTTGGCACCAAATGTCTTTAAATGTATCAGTCAGTTTATAGGTGTCTTTGAAGTTATTTTCTTATAGATTTTAACTGTTTGTATTTATGACAAGGGTGTTTATTGCTGATTGAATAAATAAGCCAATTTTTTTTTTAATTTGTGTTTTTAGATAAAGAATTTTAGGTTCACTTATACTAATGGGGCCGTTGGATTTTCTCACTCATTTCGCTCGGTATTCACCCAAGTGTTCGATAAAATCAATTTTTAGGGGAGAAATGGTACATTTTGTCCTGACAAAAAATTCTAATTTATGTTTTAGCATATATCAAATTGCACTTTTATGCCACATTTTCACCTGTCATCTTTTCGGCGACATTTTGTTATTCTTAGATTCACGACTAGTATGTTTTAACCTTTTCATGTTTGCTTTTAAATTCGTTAAATTCCGTTAAAACTTGCTTTTGTAAATAGAATGTTCAAAGTTTTTTTGTGTGTGTAATAAGATGTTAAAGCAGAAAAAATATATTTAGTCCAAGGAAAAACTACTATAAAAACCAACATGGCCGCCAGCGATTAAAACCTGGAATTTAAGTTAGATTTTCAACACTTTAAAAAATAAATGAGAATTTTATTTCAGGACCAAAAATATAATTAAGACCAACAATCAGTTTCATACAAAATCAAGGTGAATACCAAGCGAAATGAGCGAAAGAAAACAGCGGTCCCTATTCTACAATTAAACCGAGGTTTAAACTTAATTAAATTAAGGAAAATATCTTTAATTTTAATTTTAAAAAGCAAATAATTAGACTTTCTGACTAATTTGTTGTCTTTTTAGAACCGAAAGTAGATTAGATATCTTTCTTTATTTTAAAATATCTATTATCGAATATTAAAATTGCAAACAGTTTTTTTTTTGTTAGAGATTTAAAATATAGACGTTTTCACCTTTTTTATTCAAATTTTTAATTTTAATACAAGTTTTTGCCCGACCTAGGAAAATTTGCTCCAGTTAATTTTTCGGGAGGGGAAAATTTGACCCGATATCTTTTCAACTCCCAAGGTCTAGGCCAGATATTTTGTATGAAATTTTAAGAATTTCTGAATTGATTATTGACAATTTATTGATATTTTTTGACCAACTTATGAAAAATATTTTTTTTATTCAATCATTAAAAAATAAACTTCATTGGGTTTTTGTCGCCCCAAATTGTACTATTGAAAACATATGGATAAATCGATTTGTTTGAAAGTAATTGCGCGTTTCTCTGTTGTAAATAATACTATACATTATACAATATAGTTAAAACAAACAAATATCAAATAACAACACGACGATTAATGTTGCTCTAGCTGTCTCTCCTCTCCCAGAGAAAGGTTTTCTTTAAAAATAAATAATGTTTAGAAGTAAAACTTTATTTACTTAAAACAAATCTAAATTCCCTTCCAAAATAAATAGAAAAAATATCCGGTCAAATTTTCCTTTCCTGAAAAAATAGGTTGTTAATGTCATGAAAATTAAAATTGTTTTAAAATATTTCAAGGATTTTTTCTATTTAATTTATACCCGAGGAAACGAAAATTTACGTATAATCCTATGCTTCGTCCGACATGTTCTATAACTCTGAAAATATTAGCGAAATTTTGTCAAATATTATCTTACGGTCTTAAACTTGAAGTGACATCCCCACCCATGTTGACGAGATCCTTTGACACCCATTCCTATCCTTCGACCACTCATTGGCAGAATAGAACGTTTATGAAAGAAGGTATATTTTCATTATGGAGCGCTGAAAAAGAGCCGTTCCTTTTTATAGGAGTTGGATCAGGAGCGGTTCCTTTTTGAAAATGGGGGCGTTGGAGCAGGAGCGGGAGTAGTTCCAAAAGTAGTGGAGCGCGTAAAGCCTTGTATATATAGTCTCGGAAGTATCCCAACCATTAAAACTATATAAGGAAAAAAAACAAAAAAAACGTGGAGTCCGAAGTCGTTCAGTGGAAAATCACTCATGTAAGTCAATTTAATTCTTACAGTTATTATATTAGTTTGATATATATATATATATATATATATATATATATATATAGTATGCGATTTTTATTTATTTACTTCTATAAGGATTCACTGAATTTTTACTCTGTCGACGTTAACCCATTTGATCACCTTCTCTATCTCATATATATATATATATATATATATATGTATATATACATATATATATATATATATATATATATATATATATATATATATATATATATATATATACAGGGTGATTCATAAGTCACTTCACTTAGCTATTTAAAATGATTACCATATGAAGCACAAATATACTATGATAATTGTTATCTTACTCTCTAATTACTTCTATTTGTTATTTTAAATTTGTTCGTATATATATTTGTTTCTATATATATTTATTTCATAATCAATCAAATATGATACAAAGAGTCGTAAATTCCTTGCAAAGAAGAATGGAGCTATGCATGCAGAAAGAAGGTGGAGATTTTGATAATTTTCTATAATCTTCAATCCACTATAAATGAATTTGTTGAATAAACTTTTTGGTTTGTATTACCGTATTTTTTAACTTCAGAATTTCAAAAATAAATGGCTAAGTGACTTATGAATCACCCTGTGTGTGTGTATATATATATATATATGTATATATATATATATATGTGTGTGTGTTTGTGTGTTTTGTGTGTGTATGTGTGTGTATTTGTTTTGTGTATAAAAACATATTGTCATCCACAAACTACCGTTTAGTCGTGTCGATATGACTAGACGTATATTGCTTTTTATATCATTTGAATTTTTAATTTCTAGTTGGGCACATTGCAACGTCTAGTAACACTGAAAAGTTGTGATACAACGCAACTGTAGATAACTAAATATTCTGTCTGTCTGTCTATCTTGCTGGCTGTCTTTCTCTCTCTCTCACTCAGTATATATATATATATGTGTGTGTGTGTGTGTGTGTGTGTGTGTGTGTGCGCGTGTGTTTGTGTGCAAGTGTATATTCCTTTGTCACTTAATGCAGTCTATAGGTTTTGTTTTCAATTGATAGCGTCGTAGCTCAAAAATGCTGTTGTCCGCCGGCTGGGCCTCTCCGAAGGGGGAAGCCTTGATTCGTGGAATCACCTTCCTTCTTTCCTTCCTCGTCGACAGTCGACCAACCGGTGTTGCACTGTTTTTTTAGCTTTGTCATTTTTGTGTTTGTTTTTAGAACAAGTAACAAATAAGTAAATAAACGTAAAATATAAAATCTCTGCTCGCTGCCTCATGTTTATTCCCTCAAGGTGCCGTATCCTTGGCAACAGTCACCATTTCAGATTGCCATACTCTGAAACTGAGGGCAACCAATTTCCCCCCCCCCCTTTTATTGCGCGCCTCTATGTGTATGTATGTGTCATCCTCTTGTTGCCAGTTACCCGCCTCCTTTTTAGCCGTTTTGCTTGCCTTGTACAGTCTGCCTACCGGACCCCTCCGTCTTGTGTCTATACCCTGCGGAATTTTACCAACTCTAATTTTCGTGTAACCTTTACATGTTTAGAGTCGCGACCCCCTAAAATAAAGACAAGAAACAAAAAAAAAAAAAAAAATAACGAGCGAAACCAGTTTTTGTTTGGTTTCTGACAGTTTCGCGTGTCGAAGAGTTGTTTTCACGAAAGAAATGCGCCCACCTAATGAAGTTGTCGTGAAAATTGTACAGGCTGCTGAACAGTGCGCCCGGCAAAATTGGAGTATCCCTTCCGGCAGCGAAACGGTGAACCAGCCGTCGTGTAACGCTGCTATTTAGCGTCTGAGATCTTTAGAGAGAAGGTGACATAGATATGAGACAGACGACGCGATGTGCCACGCAAACACAATACATTGTCATTTAGCAAATGCTTTGTTAGCGTCACTCCTTTATTGGCCATTTTTATTTGAAGACCTTGGGATGCAGTTAATGCCCCCCCCCCTCCCTTGTTCTCCTCCCTTTCCTCTACTGTTTTCCTTTGCCCGCTCCTTTCTCTCTATCGCGCAGTCATTTCCTTCACGTACGGTCAACACACATTCTTTTTAAAACCTGTATTTTGCTTGTGTTTTTTTCTTGTGTCCTAGAAAAAATAACCATTAGACAAATAAAGGGACGGTGTGTTTGTTGTTTTCATTGACGGTAAAACCACTCGAATAATGTGTTAGAAACTCTTGTTTTCGCGAGATTCTGCTCTGAGAAATAAAACAGGAGAAAAAGCGAACTTTAATAGAAACAAATATTCAGGTCGTGCGCTATACATTGATAATAATAAACGGTTGATGACAGAAAACAGTATAATGACATTTGATTTATTGTTATCATGAACTTTTTAATGTTATATATATATTTATATAAATATATACATATATATATATATATATATATATATATATATATATATATATATATATATATTTAAATATTTTCTTTGTCGTACAAAACTTTAAAATAGCATTGAAGAGACAATATTTATTATTCATAATGAATTTAAGAAATTAAAAAGATGAAAGGGCAGCTGACCGGTTTCGTACCTCGCTCAACAGAGCCAAATATATATATATATATTTTTTTCAACTTTTTTTTTTAAAACTTTTTTTTTACCCCTTTCCCTCGCTATAATTCTCATAGCATCTTTTTATATTTTTTATACATTACCTCGATATTTGGCTCTGTTGAGCGAGGTACGAAACCGGTCAGCTGCCCTTTCATCTTTTTAATTTCTTAAATTCATTATGAATAATAAATATTGTCTCTTCAATGCCATATATATATATATATATAACATTAATAGGAATTTAAAGATAAGTGAGGTATCCTTAAAGAATAATCTATCTTGATAATATAAAGCTTAATATATTGAATAGAGCAATGAATTCAGAAAATGAAAGATGAAAATAAAAATGTGTATAAATACAATATTTATTAAAACACCAGAAGTTTAAAAGCAAAGAGTTTCAAAAACTCACTACTCTGCCTGGAAGCTGAAAGTTGGCAATGACAACTTTATTATATATCGAACTATGACCGATAACTTTCTTTTTCGATCTTTTTGATTGTGTATTACTTTTCAAATTTCAATGTTACCGATAATATTTACACTTACATTACCGAATTTTATCCTCTGAGGAAAAGAGTTTTTCTTTGAAAACTCATGGGTTAAGGATAATAAAATCCTTGATTTTGAACTTCTGATTTTTTAATAAATATTGTATTGATACAATTTTTTTAATTTTCATCTTTCATCTTCTGTATATATATATATATATATATATATATATATATATATATAACGTAAAGTGGATTTGAGATTCTTATTTGAAGTGAACGGTAGGATTAATCTGTAGGTGAGTACAAAGAACTGAATTTCCTCTCTGCGAAGCTCACCTAAAAAGTATGTCCAAATAGTCCGTACGCATGTGGCTCAATGCAGCATGTCCGGTAAAATGCATAAAAAACAAAAATATTTATATTTTAACCCAATTATATTGTCTCGCCTGAAATACAAAGTTGTGTGTGTCGCAAGCTCATGAGATTTTGCCTTGATTATAAAAGGCGACAAAAATCCAGAATTTAATGCAGTGGGATTAAGAGGTCATAGCCTGTTTACCGCATTCACGGTTTCTAAAACCAAGGCACCAAGCTCGGTGTTCCTACCTCAGTTTGAACTCTTAGCACAGGCTTTTGACACATCCATGCCACTGTAACAGACCTCGAAATCGGCCAGTTTCTGTCAGACTTATTGTCGAGATCGGATCTTCGACTGGTATGTATCCGCTACCGTTACCAGATGGCAGATAAATGCCATCCATAGCGTCCACGATGCTTAGTCGTAACCGTATTTATTATGTTCTGATAATGGGTAAATGTAAAAGTTCCTGATTGTCATAAACGACTTCCCTGATGACATCGAATCTTCGATTAGTATATTGGCTGAAAACATTGCGCTCTACTCTCGTAATGTGGGTAAAATGGACGCGTACATATACGAGGCAATGGCTGAATCTTTAGAAAGTGTCCTCCAGGCTGTAGTGGATTGATGCCATAAATGGCTGGTAACTTTTAATGCCGCAAAGACAAAGCTCCTTTCTTTCAATAACTACAAGAAACTTCTTCAACCACCGATTGGCATGGCAAATAACATGCTACCTGAGAGTTCAACATTTAAACTACTCGACCTGACATTCACAGGTAACATGAATTGGAACAAATACATAGAAGACATTGCCAAGGCTGCTGCAAAGAAGGTGGGCTTTCTCTACCGTGCTAGTAAACTCCTCACACCTGACATTATCCTGTATCTCTACAAAGCCACCATCCGCCAATGCATGGAGTATTGTTGTCACATCTGGGCTGGTGCACTATCCACTCGTCTCTTTCTCTCTTAGACAAGGTTAAAAAAAGAGTCGCCAACTTGATAGGTCCCTCACTATCCACCAAGCAGCTCCAGCCCCTGTCCGATCGCTGCAATGCTGCATCATTGTTCTTGTTTTACAAATACTTCAATGAATGTGCTCCAATGAACTAGATACTCTAGTGACTCCTCGACGCAAATACACACGAACAACCCAACAATCAGCTAGGTTCTATCCATTCACTGTGGAGGTCCTCAGATGTCGGAGAGTCTTCTACTCCAGCAGCTTCTTTCATCGTTCTGCCGGTCTCTGGAACTCCCTCCATGCTCCCTGTTTCCCCGACTGTACCGACACGCAGATGTTTAAAACTAATGTAAACAGACATCTCGCTGCACAGCTTCCTTTTATGATGAAACCCTTACGTCTACAGTGGCGACCTGCCTTGTTTGGGTGAAATATCATTAAAAAAAAACTATAAAAGAAATAAAAATTGGGGTTCTTCATGAATTATTTGCACGTTTCGGAATTGTAAATTGTGTAGTATCGGATAACGGTGTCCAATTTACATCCAGTCAATTCAAAATCTTTTGCCAGTCGTTTTTAGTGGAACACCTCACTTTCTGGTCATTTAGTAAGTATATCCACTACAACAAGATAATAAAACCCGTCCAATGGTCAAGCAATGTCAATATGGATTCTCGATCAGTGTTTGAATTTTCTGTGAGGCGTTTTAGCTGCTACGCACACCCTTTACATGATTTAACTGCATTCTTAATATCTCGAGCCATGTTCTTCCAGTAGACGTAAAATCGCATGACTCTTCATCCGTGATATGTTGTGATGCCCAACATGAAACTCTCTTACAGTTATGCAATATCGTCAGAATGGTCACCCGTTCATTGTACATTACTGCATCGTCGCAGGATTTTTTTTTAGTGTTTTTCTATTATAACCTTTGTTATATGTGTTATAAATCATCGTTCATTGCCTTTGTCTTTTCTCTCAAGTGTCACTAGGAGTTTTCTTACGATAGTACACAACGTGTTTTCACCTCATCTTCTGTTCGTAAACGGGCTGTTACCGTGTCCTCAAGGGATTCAACAGATTTCGTTTTCAATCTAGACAGTCCGTCTGCATGGCTGATCTTTGAAGATGGGAGATACTCCATCTTGTAGTTATGACTTAGGAGGATGATTCCCTATCTCTGTAATCTATTCGCCGGATGCGTAGGCAAACCCTTTTACGATCCATAAATTGTTAATAAAGGTTTATAGTGGGTTTGTAATGAAAATCTTCTTCCGTGAACGAAACGGTGAAACTTTGTTACCGCAAAAATGATGCCCATCGCTATTTGCGAGTAGCTCATTTCGGTTAGTAAAAGTGTACGAGACGCATGTTCTATTGTTCATTCTGTGTAAAATACAAGCTCATATTCCATATGAAATCGCAGCGGAATCTACGACAATTTCGCCTCTTGGATCATACTGAGTTAAAAATAAATGAAAGTTGAGAATGGTCTTTGTTTTCTCAAATGCTACCTGTGATTCTGCCGCCCAAATCCAGTCTTTCTCCTTCTTAAATAGTTCGTTTAAAGGTGGCCGTGTGTTATGCATACTTGGGATAAAGACGTTATAGTAATTCGCTAACTCAAGAAAACTCGGCCAAGACGATATATTTCATTGCGCTAGTATATTAGTTATTGCGCCTGCTCTCTCCCCCCCTCTATCTCTCTCTCTTTGGGTCGGGTCTACTTCCATTCTTGTCTATTATTTGGCCCATATATTTAATTTGTTCCATAAAGAATCTACATTAATCGTAATCTTTAATCTTCAATTCTGTGTACAACTTCATGTATGTGCGCTTTATGTTGCTCCGTAGTTTGACTAATTATTAAAATCATTCAGATAGGCCGTCACAAATTCTAGACAGCTCAGTAATGCGTCCATTACCTGCTGAAAGTATGCTTCACCAGTGTTCACATTAATATTCAGATTAAATAGCAACTCAATCGGTGAAGTTAAATAAATTAAGAAAGAAAGGAACGCATAAGTTTTGCATAAAACTAAATTAAACTAAATATAGCCCACATTTGAACCCCTTACGTCTAGCAGCTGTGTTCATTCCGAAATTCATAATGATCGGTTACTTAGTTTAGGAGTGAATCATGTACATAGAAATATACCTAACTTTAAAAAGATATAAAGAGTTTTTTTTTTATTTAATGAGAATTTCGAATAGTCTATTAAGTATTAGTCAAATTGGTGTAGATAAGTTCCACGGGTTTCCTGTTCCATTTTTTTTCCTTCCTTTTTTTGCGAGTAGTCTCTCAGATTTTTATACACAATAACTTCGCGCATCTTTCAGCCACTGAGATATGCAGATATGCGTCACTTAAATCAACTTTCCAAAAAAGCTTTCCTTTATTCAGCTTCACAAGTAGTTCTTCCGGACTAGGTAACGGATAATGATAATCTCTCAATGCCTGGTTCAAATCCGTAGAAAAGTCTGCGCATACACAAATTTCTTCTTTTTTTTCTTTACGGAAACTGTTGGTGAAGCCCATTCGCTATATTCAACCTTTGATAGCATTCCCAATTTTTCGTGTCTATCCAGTTCCAAGTTGATTTTTTTTCTGGCGCGAACAGAACATTTCGCTTTTGTTTGAAGATTGGTGATATAATCAGTTTCAATTCAAATTTTACAATCGCTTTCTTGCATTTACTAAGCTCACCAATTTAAAAGTTGTGAATTTTTTTTTCAATTCTTCCTTTAATTCTTCTGCGGCAACTTTAGTTTTCTACATTCTAGCCAAAAAAAAAATGATCGGTAAATCACACAGTTCTGCATCCAATCTGTGCTGAAGAAGTTACCTGAATTATTCATTACAAAAACTTGTTGTTTCAGCGTTTTTTTTCGTAGTTGTTATCAGTTCACCTGTGAATTTGAATTCGTAAGAAAGTAGCGCACAAGACACAACGAAAAATTCGAGACAATCAACCGTCGTCCCTTCCGTCCCCTTCTTACTTTCTGAAATGTTTTCTTTTTATCAATTCATCTGGACCCTATGAACATTTCATGCACGGCACAGGCTATTTCTTTCGTTTATCTCCGAGGGATTGGCTCAGTCCATTACAGATTTACTCTCCGGTTACGTATTTTACGATTTTATTAATCAGCAATAAAGTTGGCTTGCCGATTTTCTTTCATGTCTGCAGATTTATAATTGCTATATCTGAGCCGGATTTCAACTGCATTTTAATGTTTGTATTTAATATTTTGACTTGAGAAAACTTCCTAAAATTTCAAATTTCGTCACATTTCGCGATTTTGATGAAACGTTTTTATGTTTTTTTTTGTTCTCCAATGCGTACTTGTATGCCCTACGCGATCGCATATAAAGCGTTTTTTTTACTTTTATAGGTACCATCTCTATGTCAATGCACCTGTCCGCAACTGAAACATGGTCAAGGGGGGCAGACTAATTTTCCGCACCTTAAACATGGTCTAGTTCCTTGTGACTACCAAATTTTACTGGTCAAGTCATTCTTTTCTTTGTGTGGATTTTTCTGATGTGAGACACTCCAGACTGTTCGATATACTGTGAATCATGACGCACGCTAATAAACCATTGGCAGTTCTCAGCTATTTGCTTGACTGTATAAATCTTGCTCATTTTATGGTTTGTTAAGGATTCTTCTTCTAATTTCCCAATCTGTATTCGACCGTAATCCTTGTGCAAATATGAGACATTTGAAGTTATTAGCACTTAATTCCAATAACCTGAAGTATCAAAGTGCTTATTTATTACGTTTTTAAAAGTCGTGTGACACAGGTTTGGGTGATGTTCGAATAAATTCACAATGCCAGTGTTATAAGATATAGGTCTCTAATCCTTACCGCCAGTGTTGTGGCGATGTAAGTCTTGAATCCTCGTCGCCAATGTTGTAGCATTGCAGGGCCGGTAATAATCATGACAAACACTATGGTATAATTAATAAAAGTGTATCAACACAAGTATATTACAGAAGTACACGCCATGAGTATTGTGCCATAACTGCGACCAATAACTGTGACGACGCGTAGTTGTAACTGTATTTATTGTGTCTGGGGAAGTCAATTCATTCCGAAAAAAGTAGATCAGCTTAAACTATAACACAGAGATGATTAATCAGAATTTTATTTGTGGCGCTTCCAGTGATCATTATTTTTGGAACCGTGCAAATATTAGTCTCATAATATCAATTTATTACTGGGTGATCTGTAAATTGCCGGCAATGGAATGTCCAACAGGGTTTGTTTTATCGCCGGTCTATGATGTGGGGGACACTTTGGTTATTGTCTCATTTGTATGAGGTGTGATCATTAATGAGCGTCAGACTCACCTGACCTTACCGCGCTCTCTCCGATTTTTATCTAAGGCGTTTTTTCAAAGATATTTTATATCACGAGAATTCCTGAACTGAAAAGGGCAATCACAATCGAAATCAGGGCAGTATGAAGTGAGGAGTGCGTCAGAGTTACTGACAACTTTGCATGTCGTATTAAGATGTGCTTATTGTTGGACGGCGATAAAACAAAAACTGTTGGACCTTCATGCCCGTAACTAGGTGGAGATATCCTTCATAGATTGAGGTTTATTTATGCCAAATATTGTATTACAGAAAGGATTGTGATTTTATTAATGATTACATTGGTTGGATCTTTGAGGTCACTCTATAATTTAATGAATTGTTAAAATCAGACTAAACGATCTCCAAGCAAAAATGCATAAACAAATAAACGATTCTCGAAAATCTTGACAACGCTTAGGACTCTTATGCTGGTTTGACATCTGATCTTACAAAGTGAGACATCCCAGCAAGTTAACTCGGAAACTCATTTAAATATATTTTGGCATAAGTTCGAGCGGGAAAATGGCAATAAATTTCAACGATATCTTTTTGCTTCTCAAGCGAATTATTTTGTTTTGTTCTTCCTCTTCGTTTATTTTGTGTATCTATTTTTGTTTCTTTTCTTGTTGTTTAAGTGCTTTTTTTACAATTCTTTCTTCGATGTTTCAAATCTAATATGACGAAAATAAAGTGCGCTCATTAAATATCACCAGTCAAGGCGTGGTGTGTGTATATGTGCGTGTGTGTGTGTGTGTGTGTGTGTGTGTGTATAGAGCTTCAATATTGATTGGCAGCGCACCGAACAGACGTCTGGAATATATATTTAGGCCCCGAAGACATGAAATGGCGGACCGCATTATTAAATCAAAAACGAGGCAAACTTGCTAGGACTTGTGGATACACAGTTTCCAAACGACTGAGTTTTTCGTCCTCGCTTTTGTGGATCGGGACGGGGCTGGCAAGTGTGCAAACCTTAACACCATTACGAGAACAACGCACTTCGAATCGAGAGGGTAAATGAGACATTTAAAAAAAAATAGTTTTCCACGCAAAAAAAAAATGAGAATGAAAATAATTTTTTAAAGAAAAAAAAGAAATTAAAGACGCAGAGGAGGCACGAACTCCGCACACATACACGATACACCCGCCCGGCAGACGCAACAATGTTTGCCAGAAAGAAAAAAAAACGAGTGAAGATTAAAGGAAGGAAACTTTGATAGGTTTATCGCCAACGAATAACTTTGCTTGTCCGGTAAAGATATTGAAAATATAATTTGGAAACTGGCAATTTTAACCCAATAACTACTTGTCACGAAATATAAATAATCTTTGAAGACCCTCTTCCCTTTTCTGTCTTATTAGCCAAGTAGAATGGTTGTAATAGAAATAATAATAATAAAAAGAAGAAGAAGAAGAAAAATAATATAATGATAATAATAATAACAATAATAACAATAACAATAATAACAATAATAATAATAATAAGAAGAAGAAGAAGAAGAAGAAGAAGAAGAAGAAGAAGAAACATCACTTCATAATCCCCCCTTCCAATAAATTACACCGGCCTCAGCTAATACCACACAAAAATGAACCAAGGAACAGAAATTACAAGCAGCACCATAAGCTCTTCCCCCCAAAAAAAATAGTGCCGACCTAGGCTGACACCAAACAAAACATGTGTAGAGGGTCGAGGAAGATAAGACCGAGGAGGGACAGCACAAACCAGACATCAACTAGAAGAATTCAGAAAATGTTGGAACCTTGGTGAGGATTATTGTAACCCACATCGCAGAGAAGACTAATGGTCCTTACCAGCGAGAAATCAATGGTAAGAAGCTGTTGCGATACCACAAGGTTATTTGCGATGATTATCGAAAAGAGGTGAAGAATACTGGACATCTGGGGAGGCTTGTTGTAACTCAGACTCCAGGAAATACCACTGGTTGTTGTCGGTGAGCAATCAATGACGATGATCTGTGTGAGAACTCTTAGTGAGTATAAATAATAATAATAATAATAATAATAATAATAATAATAATAATAATAATAATAATAATAATAATAATAATAATAATAATAATAATAATAATAATAATAAATTGTTATAATCATCTTTCCAATGTTACATTACCCGTTCTTTCGGGGTATCCGGTAAGATCCAAAAAGAATGATAAAGAACAGCAGGTATATGGAAGAAACTTTGGTTTTCTTTATTTCCCATTAGCGGATGTTCTACGCCGGCTTACGCACACATATGAACAAATCTTTTAACATACTTTTGTCTCATGAAAGTCCTTTTCTTGCTGAGGTCACAGACTTGGTTTCCGCTAGAAACTCGTTCATATATACATCCGATTGGAAAGTAATTTGCTCTGCATTGTCTATCCGAGTGTGAACTGAAGCAATTGTTCCACAAGCACTTTCAATTGTCTGTTTGATGAAATACAAGTCAGGGGATTCCTTCACAGTACCAACTTGCTTATCAGTCGCATTTTCAGTCAGCGGACACGAAAGCCTAACAGCAAGACGGGCTTGGGTACCATAGCCAATAAAGCTTCATCGGTGCCATAGACATCAATAAACTACCATTCCTCCGGTACTTCGATACTCATATCACCACGTGCTCAGGCTTTTCGCGTTTCTGAAACCGCCGCCTATCAAGTCTCGCTTGCACTGCGGAACTTACTCCTTTTTAACAGTTATCAAATCGCTTTCTTTCTTTCTCGATGTCCCATCCACAATGGACTCGATTCATTTTTGCAACTCTTCATTATCTTACATTAATCCTACTTGAAATGCAGCTGTCATAAATTGTTCTATTATTGAAAAGAACATTGCATTCGAGCCACAATGACAGTTGTGTTAATACTACTTACTTCAGAGCCTATCGTAGATTTGGGTGTGACAAATAATTATGTAAGTAGTTATTCTTATCTACATACGTATACGTATCATCTTTATGCATATATATATATATATATATATATATATATATATATATATATTTCAACTTTTTAATATTTATAATATGAAACTAAATACAATATAATAATATAAATACATAACACTAAATAAGAATCACTATATGTGTAAACTCTTATGTATTTTTAACTATTAATTAATATACATTTATTTGCCTGGATGTTATTATTATTATTATTATTATTATTATTATTATTATTATTATTATTATTATTATCATTATTATTATTATTACAACTACTACTACTACTACTACTATTTGGTGGAATTTATCTCTTATTCTATTTTTAAGTTCTTCAACCTGTAGAATATCTAATGATGACTACTACAAGATGTTGTTGATGGTAAGTGAGAGAAATAATAAAGATGGCAAGGACTTACAGAGTCTGTCGCAAGTAAAGCTGATTAAATTCTTTCGTTCGAAAATGAACCTCCTCAATCATATACATGTGTTTTCTTTTTACTGCTTTTACTGTTACGTGTTTCTTTACCATTTCTCCAAACTGAGTAACATCCACCGATTCCAATTTCGTCATATTGATTGTTCATTCGATAAATGTGTCTCGTACATATGGGGGAGGTATCTATGTGTAATCCTATAATGGAATTAAAGTATATTTTCTTCGGGTTAACCGCCACGAAAAATCCTAATCTCCACTGTTTACTGTCAACTGCTCACTGTTCACTGTTCACTGTTCACTTTCTGCCGCCCAGAAATCAACTGAACTCTTCAATGTCAAAAAAATAGTTCTCATAGTAATACATCCAGGACCTATGAAATTGCCTACTAAAACCCTAACCCACCTATGCAGATTGACTAGTAGTCAGCGCCACCTATGTCGATAGACTCCAAACAGCCAATCTGCAAAGGGGAGATAACTCAATTGACAGATATTGTCACTAAGGCAAATTATTACAGTATCTTAAACCACACGCCCTCATGATCATCAGAGATCATTTCACATCACATAATCATGTGCCCAAATCGGTACATTACGTTCTCTCCGCGGTCTTTGCATTGCAACTGCCTCACTTTCATTGCCCTCGAGTATGGCGCTTAAATCTCCATCGTTTACATGGACCACGCGCCTTACATCTAAAATATGCCGCAGAATATCGGCGACGCTCAAGTTGTTAGGGGATTGCACTCTAGTAATTATTCCTCTTTCCAATTGCGTCCTACATGGATTCTGGCTGGCCCTCACTCTTTGATTTCTGCAAATGTATCTCTTGGTTGCCTCTATTCAATATTAAACATTGATCTATGTGTCACTGTCTCCTTTCTCCTTGGGTGCTATGTTTAATCAGAATGTGGCCTCTTCAGGTGATATCCCTCCTCTCTCAGCTATTGCTTTCACTGTCTGATGATGTCACTCTACTATTCTATTTCCCCCGGGATAAAGGCTACCCTGTAATATCTTCTTATCTTCTATTTTTTAGCATTCTATGAAGAAGTTCTGAGCAAAAAACTGTGCCATTGTCCATTATCACCTCCATTACTTGACCCCGTTGAAGCATCACCTTCTCCAATTCCTTTGTAACCGCAGCTGCCGACTCCGCATGTTACTCCCTCCATATTGCTAGTCTCACAGGTCCACAGTCAATCATTGACAATGATGCAGCCCCACGATAGCAATTGTTATATCAATAGCAATTGTTTGCAGTCCTAATCTCATCAGGATCATGTATATTCCGTACAGGATCGATTAATTGACATCGAACGCAGTTCCTGACCACCTTCTGAACGTCGATCAACTTTCAGCACCAAATATAATGTTCTATTCACTCCCATGTGGCACATGCCATGCAACTTTTCTAGTTCTCCGGTTCCTAGAAAACATACCGTGCCCTCTTTTTTTCTCAAATAACCACTGTTTGTTTATTCGGGTTAGCGCATCCATTTTGTTTTTCTCTAAAGGCACAAACACTGTCTTTATTCGCAATCCGAATTCGGATTTTAACTCGTTATGTATTCCCAATCTCCGCTTCCCAATCATTTCTTCATCACTCTTGGTGTGTATTCTTCCACTCTCTCTCACTGTAGATCTCGGCCAACTTAGTACCGTTGCTGAATCCGTTATTATCTTGATGTCTCTTAATCTCCATTTGATAGCTAAATTGATGCCTTTCAGAACAGCATCTAATTCGGCCACATTAATATTATTAAAATCATCCTTTTTTCTCAGCGATGCTGTATCTTCCGCCACCAAACCACCAATCGTCACAACCACGCCTGTTGCAATACTGCTTGCATCACGCCACACCACTCCTATTTGTGTTTCAGGTATGTGCCAAGCACCACTAACAGGGTCCTCCTTTTCTACATCAGCTAGAATTACTTTGACAGTTTTGCCATTAACTCTGCCCCCCCCAGTCTATTCGACCTGCTCTTCTTTCTACATAACTGCACGCCAGTCGCAGCCATGCAGCAACTGGAAAGTGCCCCAACAATTTACCGTCTACTCGTTACCTCTTCTGAACATCAACTCACCCATCTTTCCTTTCATCAACTTAAGACCCAGCGATGCTCCGCCGTCCGAGTATTCTGGCGGCTTTGTTGTTAGCCCAAATCCCTTAAGATGTTCCACTTCCTCTGTCGATACGTTTGTCACATCCCTATTATGTCATCAATGTACGAATCAGTGACCTCTTTTGTCTTATTTATTTTCATTAACACCGTTTTTAGAACGGCCGCTATAATCTTTGTTACAACGTTAAGTCCAAATCCTAACCGTGTCAGACAGAAGGTTCTTCCTTCATAGCAGACCATCTGGTACTGTCAGAGGTCATTCGCCACATGTAGCTGCAAGTAGGCAGACTTAAGGTCCACAATTGCAGTTCTTCCTGCCAATCGCCTCCATTTTCTCGTTTTTTCATCATACACATCTATTATATCGCTCCCCGTATGATATGCTACAAAAAGATTCAATTCCCGAAAGTCTAACACTGGCCTGACTATCTTTTGTGGCCTGAAACAGTGCCATCAACGGTTACACACATTTTCCTTAACCTTTCTATGGTAAGAGAATACTGTCCGCTATCCATCTTTCCACCTCCTTCTCAAACTATGAGTTCTTCCAGGGAATTCTTGTAATATTTTACTTGGTTCTACTATCCCATCCATTTCCATTTTACTGCCCATTTCTTTCCATCAACATCTGCTTCAAAATCTCGATTGTCCTCGATTTTGAAAATGTTCGGCTGATGGGTAGCTACGGCACAGTATACTATATATGTGTGGTAGCTGTTGGAGTGCCACAGATAAGTAATCTGGGATTCCTGTGACGAATGCCAATTTGGCCGTATAATCTATCCCTCTCCCTAGGTATCTTGATATTGATTACTCATCTACAGGTAGAGATCACGCTCATCTCCGTGCAGAAAAAGTGGCATAACACTAGCAAGGTTTTGCACTTTCTGTAGTTTTGCCACCAGTTTCACTTTTCTCATCCACCGACTACATAATATTCTCTACTAAAGAGCGATATCACATCTTTGCTCAACTTTAAATTTCCGGACTCCATAGTCTCCTCTTCACGCCGAAATAGCTTGTAATCCGATAATGGCAATCGACTGAACCCTTCAATGTCCAAAGATTAGATCTCATAGTAATAAATTCACCACCTATGAAATTGCCTACTAAAACCCACCACCTATGCAGAT
Organism: Sepiola atlantica; assembly: GCA_963556195.1. Classification (NCBI taxonomy): domain Eukaryota; kingdom Metazoa; phylum Mollusca; class Cephalopoda; order Sepiida; family Sepiolidae; genus Sepiola; species Sepiola atlantica. The sequence continues at coordinate 3,501,854 of OY744516.1, read as the reverse complement.
TGACTACTAGTCAGCGCCAACTATGTCGATAGACTCCAAACAGTCTATCTGCAAAGAGTTGATAACTCAATTGACAGATATTGTCACCAAGACGAATTATCACAGTATCTAAAACCACACAATGTTCATCTGTTTAGGTTGGGAATAGGAAAATGTATTTGAATGTGAAAGTTTTATGTAGTCTACTGTCTAACTCCGCGTCTCTATGTTTAAGTTTCACCGTGTAGCTGTGTCTCGTTTTGGTTTATTCGGCAGTCCAAAAACTAAGGCCGAAACATAATTGCGTCTTATATCAATATGATTATGAAAATCATAACAAATAAAAATTCTAAAACAATGAATACGTTATTGTAGAGTTAAAAGTAATTGCCCCGTAATAACAATTGGATAGCAATTGCATGCATAAGGATGTGATTTCCAAATGTGTCGCTAAATTTGGTAGTAACCATGATACTACTACTACTACTACTACTACTACTACTACTACTACTACTACTACTAATAATAATAATAATAATAATAATAACATCTGTAGAATCAGCAATATAAATAGTGATGACAATGATAGCAATAACAATAATAGGAATACTGAAACGAAATCCTTTACATACATTGACTCAACGGAACCCCAAATTAAACATAGTATTTCGACACATAATAGCTATTTTTCTCTTCATAAAACATACTTTGGACATTAAACACAAACAAACCACATACCAGATAGAATGAAAAACCTTATAAACCAGGTTTATAATATGGATGAAGAAAGGTTTTAATCAAAACCAGAAATCTAAACAAGAAATCCGCAGACATGTCCGCTTGTTTGCACAATAGAAATTCCAATTTAAATTAGTTTAAATAAATTAGAACGCAATTTGGGAATTTTTGAGATGATGATTGATAATTTGTATTATTTGGATTATTTAAATTACTGTTCTCATCTTGGATGTTATTATCACAACGTTTCAACCGATATAACCTCCGAACGTCTTCAGGTTCATCTTGTCGAACTCGAGGATCTACACTTATGGGATGAAATAAAAAATAATAGACTGATAAGCAACGTGTAGAGTAAGACGACTCAAAGAACCAGCACATATATTGCGCCACAATTACGCAACGTGTAAACCTAGTACATAATTTGATACAATATACAGGGAGTGACGGTAGTTAAGTTGATAGCAACGCCGATTGACAAGTTCGGTGTGCCAAGTTCGAATCCAGTCGGTTCTATGGAATCACTTTCCCTTAGGGATGTTTGCAACCATTACGTGGCCCCTCCTGTAAACATTCCAGCAACAGAATGAAGCCGTTAAATTTACTATGTTACTAATACCATATGGTACACAAGTATTGTCCATTCAGTCATTGCGATCATGATATTAACAGATGACAAAGGCAATGATACAGTGTGAATGGATGGAGCGGAATATCCCAAGAAATCGGGCAATTTAATAAGTGGCTCGTGTAAAGTACAAAAAAATGCGACCTTGAAGACTGTGAGTAAGTCTCTAAAATCATGAGTGACACCAAGGACCTAATACCACATGCTAAATACAGACAGATAATCCAATATTATGCAAGCTACCGCACCTATACAGTCTTCCTAAGATTCACAAAGACATTATTATATTAAGGCCCATTATCAGCGCTCGAGGTTCCGTAGGCCGATTCCTGGTAGATATAATCAAGACACTCATTAGAAAATCTCCATCATATATCAGGATTTCAGCTCACATCGTGAAAAGAAATCAATAATGCTCCTATTTATCTATACCAGATGGTGATTCTGGACGTAGTAAGTTTGTTCACGAACGTCCCACCGATGAAACTCTGACTGTGATATGGGATAAATGAACTAAAGATACATAAGTGGATGAACGCATCTGCATCACAATACATGATCTGATGGAGATGTTAACGTTAATGTGTATAAATTACATACTCCGTTATGTGAACACACATATATCGACAGCAAGAAGGTCTGACTATGAAATCACCATCGTCGACAGTACTGTATAATGAAATACTTCGGGAAACTGGTATTACGATCCACATGACTAAAACCATCAATGTGATTGCAATAGGTGGATGACACGTTTATACTTTGGTATAATCAGGGGTATTTTCATCCATTGCATGAAAATGTGAACCCAATCACTTCATCGGTATGGTTGACGATGGAAAAACAACATTATAACAAATTGCATTTCGTAGATGTGTTAATAACTCGCACTGATAAGGAGTTGAGGTCATCCGTATGTCGAAAGTCAACTTTCACTGGACAATATCTCAATTCCAATTCTAACCATCCATAGACTGTGTAGAAAAGAATGTTCCGTCGCTTACAACATCGAGCAAAAGTAATGTGTAGTAACACCAATACATAACAAGATGGGATGGGCATCATAATAGAAATCCTCTACCGAAACAATTATCCAGACTGCATGACATCAGCTCAGAGAAATCTGGATTGAATATCAGAAGAAACAACACGAAGACCCACCACAGTATGTCGGTCATACATGAAGGGCTTGTCTGAAAAAAGGTCAAAGAATGTGCCATAAATATTACATCAGAACAGTATTCAAGAACGACTCAACTCTCTGAGATCCTCTTGTGCGAGCCAACCCCTCTACAGGAAAAGTAATTACAAAGAACTCTGTGTGTGCAATTTGATGTAAGTGTGGAAAATACACAAAGGTCAGATATGCCGGCCACAAAAAAGCAAGGCTAGAATAATACCAGAAAACCCTACAGGAAGATATATTGAAAAGTCAAGTATGACTGACTACATATAGAGGGACGAGGGAAAACATCTCCCCTAATATTACGAAGTAAAAATTATGGCCAGTGAAGATGGAGAGTAAGATGAGAGAAAAAAAAACAGCGCATATGTTAGCGACAATGACCTCCTACTTATGAAGCCATTGTTGCTCAACAGGTTCAATCCTCAGCACGGGCGATACTATGAATACAATTAGCAATTTCTTAAGATTTCTTTATGGCTGACGGAATGAGAGTAAGCTATCCTCGCGAATTAAATGATTCTGTTCGAAATTCCATAAAACATCACGAGTTCTAAAAGACGCACTTGAAAAAGGTGGGAGTTTACATCGGTCGAAACGTTGTGAGAATAGCACCGAAGATGAGAACAATAGTCCGAAAAATAAAATAACCACCTTTTTCATTGTGCACTAATGTTAACTTAACTTTACAATAACATGACATAAATACTTTTATTAATAACTGTTTTGCAACACTACTATAATAGCAAATAAATATAAACATATGTGTATATATATATATATATATGTATATATATATACACATATGTTTATATTTATTTGAAGCTCCTCGTTAAAAAAACGTAGAGCACTGTAAAATGGTAGTAGTAACACAGCGTAGCGTCACTTGCTTTATATGCATCGTTCCTTCACTTATAGAAGTTTGAATGTCTGTACGCTTCGCCGCCGTTAATATGTTAAAATTATCATTGTTTATAAGCTGTTCAGAACTGGCCTAGCGGTTAGCGACGTTGGACTGGGGTTGGAAAATACTTGTAGTCCAGGGTTTCGAATCGTGTGACCGGTGGTGAATAGTCGTACTTCTATGCTGATGAGTCTTGATTGAAAAGAGACGAAACGTATACGTCCATAGATGAAAAATAAACAATAACAAATATTTTATATATATATATATATATATATATATATATATATATATAGAGAGAGAGAGAGAGAGAGAGAGAGAGAGAAAGAGAGAGAGAGAGAGAAACATATATACATACATATATATATATATACATACATACGTATATGTGGATGTGTGTGTGTATTTATCTCTATGTGCATAACTGCCTTAAAGCTAAAATATGTATTCCGGTTGAAATTAGTAAATTACTAACGGCTCGAATCCACACACAACAAAACCTCTTCGTAATAAATAAAACCTAACCAGTTCATACTCTCTTTTGAATAATTACTAAATTATATACATCACTTGAATTTACAGTATAATAGGACGGGTATATGCAATACATTCAGCATTAGTTTTAAATTTTAATGTTCTTTATTTCTTTGAAGGTTATGGTAAGGTTTCCGTGGCAGCCCCTAAATGGTAAAATTTACAAAAAAAATAAATAATGTGCCTATATTACTCACACTATTTTCTATGATAGATATTCAAAAATTCATAATGATCCGTTCATTAGTTTAAGAGATTAAATGTTTTGGGGAAAGAATTTAGGTAAACGCACTTTGTAAATGGTAGAGTTTACAACAAATATAACATGCTCGTGCGACTCACCTGGTTACCAAATTCATCATGTTCAATTTTTTCTAAGGAACATTTT
>OY744516.1:3325000-3495000 GCA_963556195.1 Sepiola atlantica | reverse complement strand
CACACACACACACAACCACACACACACAAACACACACACACAAACACACACACTCACACACACACACAAACACACACACACACAAACACACACACACCCACACAATCAAACACACACACACTCACACACACACCCATACATACATTTTCACATATGCATTTCTCATCATTATGCTTGTATTACCGATCACCAATGAAAACACGTGCAAATAATTATTTGATTTTTTTCTCGGATTTACATTTATTTTCTTAACTGAAGAACAATTTAAAAAACTATTTTCCTTTTCTGAACTGCTGTCGGCCCCAAATACGGAAGCACCACAATTACTAAGCACAGGACCCAAGATCTCCGACCCCAAGTAGCAGTCAGCGTCTATTTTCCTTTCGCTTTTCATTCATTCTGTGTATTTTTTTTTGTAATTCATTATTTTATATTTCTTTCCAAAAATTCTCTCGTGCATTTTGTTTCGATATTTCGTTTCGTTTTGTTTTCAGTCCGTTACTTTATTATATTTTTCTTTTCGATTTTCGTTTCAGTTTTGGTTTTTGTACGGAATTTTTTTTAACTATTACAGCTAGAGCGTGTTATTGCGTCAGAAATTTTTACAGATTACGATGTTTACGTATAAAGGACCCTGATTTAAACAAGCTACCACGTAATTTTACTATCGGAGAATATCAATCGAATGCTGGGATTATAAAGCGAGATTACATTCACAATGTTAACGATCCCATTTCTAATTGTCTTTGCTTTGGATAAATTCTAAGCAAGCCAAGAATAAAGTGGACACACCGTTTCGCGTTAGACCAAGCCTAGTCAGTACAAGATAAGTGACCATTTGAAATACCAATGTCGTCAAAATTATATTCTCTCAACATGCGACTGGACACCACTTGTGAATTTAATAATTGTGAGAAACGTTTTGATTTCAAATGATTTGTTTAAAAGTATCCTACTGAACAGCCCGAAGGAAGGTGCAACTCGGGTCTAAGATTTTCCATTGAAAGCTGGTTTTGTGTGTATGGACAACGTTGTATGTTTGATTATGGAAAAACCGTTATATATATATATATATATATATATATATATATATATATATATATATATATATATATATATATATATATATTGTATGTATTTAGGCAGCATTTTCTCATTTATGCAAAGATTGTTAAAATAATAGAATTCGTCTGTTTAATTATACCATTTTTTATTTTTTAAATTTTACTGATGGTCTTTTTTGTATTAAAATCAAAAAAAAAAAAAATGTTCTGCGTGTTTCACATGGTTTCACGGACGTTTTCGATTTTTCGTCGAATCATCCTCATGTGTTAAACACAAATGAACAAAACATCTGGAGAAAGAAGAGACTTTTAAAAAGACGCCGGGGAAACGCGCATAGAACGTTTTCCGCATTGTTCCAGGAAGTCGTTGAGATGTTAAAGCATGTGAAGCTAGGCGGTAGCACTTGATATATTCAAAGCCTTTGACAAGGTCTACCATGAATATCTTCGCATGAAAATTAATTCGTACGATATCACTGGACTAGTACTTAATATAATCAGAATCTTCCTAGCAAAAAGAAAAATCCTGGTCGTCTTCGATGGCCGTTCATCTAACGAACATGACATTAACATGGGGGTGTCCAAAGAGTCGATCCTTAGACCTTTGTTATTCCTGATTTTCATAAACGACATCCCTGATGAAACAACGCTCTATTCTTGAAATGTTGGCAAGACACACGTACGCATATCCGAGGCAATGGCTGAATTCTGAGAAAATGACCGCCAGTCGGTTGTGGAATGGAGCAGACAATTGACCGTTACATTTAATGCTACTTAGACAAAACTCTTTTCCTTTAACAATCATAAGAAACTTTTTCAACCACCGATTGCTCTGGGTAATAGCAGCCCACTTGAGAGTCCAACATTCAAACCCCTCGGCCGAACATTAAAGGTAACAGGAATTGGGACAAATACATAGAACTGCTAAACCTGCTGCAAATAGTTGGACAACAAAAACTTCTCCACCCTTCCAGTATCCTATACCCTTTAAAATGCCACCATCTGTCCATGCATGGAGTATTTTTCAACATCTGTCACAGCATGGAGTATTGTTGCTACACCAGTCCATGCATGGGTAGTGTTTCAACATCTGTCCATGCATGGAGTATTTTTCAACATCTGTCCATGCATGGAGTAGTGTTTCAACATCTGTCCATGCATGGAGTAGTGTTTCAACATCTGTCCATGCATGGAGTAGTGTTTCAACATCTGTCCATGCATGGAGTATTTTTCAACATCTGTCCATGCATGGAGTAGTGTTTCAACATCTGTCCATGCATGGAGTATTGTTGCTACACCAGTCCATGCATGAGTAGTGTTTCAACATCTGTCCATGCATGGAGTAGTGTTTCAACATCTGTCCATGCATGGAGTAGTGTTTCAACATCTGTCCATGCATGGAGTAGGGTTTCATCATCTGTCCATGCATGGAGTAGTGTTTCAACATCTGTCCATGCATGGAGTAGTGTTTCAACATCTGTCCATGCATGGAGTAGTGTTTCAACATCTGTCCATGCATGGAGTATTTTTCAACATCTGTCCATGCATGGAGTAGTGTTTCAACATCTGTCCATGCATGGAGTAGTGTTTCAACATCTGTCCATGCATGGAGTAGTGTTTCAACATCTGTCCATGCATGGAGTATTTTTCAACATCTGTCCATGCATGGAGTAGTGTTTCAACATCTGTCCATGCATGGAGTATTGTTGCTACACCAGTCCATGCATGAGTAGTGTTTCAACATCTGTCCATGCATGGAGTAGTGTTTCAACATCTGTCCATGCATGGAGTAGTGTTTCAACATCTGTCCATGCATGGAGTATTTTTCAACATCTGTCCATGCATGGAGTAGTGTTTCAACATCTGTCCATGCATGGAGTATTGTTGCTACACCAGTCCATGCATGAGTAGTGTTTCAACATCTGTCCATGCATGGAGTAGTGTTTCAACATCTGTCCATGCATGGAGTATTGTTTCAACATCTGTCCATGCATGGAGTAGGGTTTCATCATCTGTCCATGCATGGAGTAGTGTTTCAACATCTGTCCATGCATGGAGTAGTGTTTCAACATCTGTCCATGCATGGAGTAGTGTTTCAACATCTGTCCGTGCATGGAGTAGTGTTTCAACATCTGTCCATGCATGGAGTAGTGTTTCAACATCTGTCCATGCATGGAGTATTGTTGCTACACCAGTCCATGCATGGGTAGTGTTTCAACATCTGTCCATGCATGGAGTAGTGTTTCAACATCTGTCCTTGCACGGTGTATTGTTGCAACATTTGTCCATGCATGGAGTATTGTTGCAACATTTGGGCTGATGTTCTAACCGCTGGTCTATGCCCTTAGATAGAATCCAAAAAGGGCCTCTAATCTAAGAAGTCTCACCCTGTATACAAAGCTCCAGCCCCTGCCCTATCGTCGCAATGTTGCCGCATTTATGCCTCCTCTATGTAAATACACCCGACCAACCCGACAATCATCAAAATCCCACCATTTCACTGTAGAGGTCCCCTGATGCCGAAAAGCCTTCTACTCTAATAGCTTATTATTCTAGAACAGCTTGCCTTATTGAATTCCCTCCCTGCTCCCTGTGTCCTAGACTGTACCAACTTACAGAAATGTTAACGTAATGTGAGCGAACATCACTCTGCATAAATCTAAACTTAGGGTAACCTATTAATCAGGCCCCTAATTCTCAGTAGTCCCTTAAATAATTTTAGTGGCAATGTTCCGTGTTTGCAGTGAATATAAGTTTTTAAAAATCAAACTGCTCTGTGGTTTCGTTGGAAATAGATTCCGATTTTGCTTTAACGACCACCAGTTTTATGATGTGTTTTGTTGTAGAAATGAATCTGATTGGATTATTTGATGGAATTACATTTGAACGAGACTGTCTGCAAACTTATTGTTATCAAACTTATTTTATCAGACTTATTGTTATCAAACTTATTGTTATCAGACTTATTGTTTTCAAACTTATTGTTATCAGACTTATTGTTTTCAAACTTATTGTTATCAGACTTATTGTTTTCAAACTTATTGTTATCAGACTTATTGTTTTCAAACTTATTGTTATCAAACTTATTGTTATCAGACTTATTGTTATCAAACTTATTGTTATCAAACTTATTGTTTTCAAACTTATTTCATCAGACTTATTGTTATCAAACTTATTGTTATCAAACTTATTGTTATCAAACTTATTGTTATCAAACTTATTGTTTTCAGACTTATCTCCTTTTGACTGATACCCTCGTTATCTTTCTGGGGTTTACTCTGCCCAACATAGAGAGGGTGCGCTTACTAAGAAGTAGCTAAACTCGTTCCATGCATATGCAAATATTTAAAACAGTCTCTGTTACTCATCCTACAAGACCGTTGGGTATGTTTAAACAGTCTGCCATCTTGGCATAGTTTTAAAGGAACTCTTCCAACAGTGATATTAAACCCCCTTGTTCTTGTGGCAGTCGTCTAGACAATAACCGACACAAAATAAAGTGAGTTTTATCTATACATTATACACGTATTCTTTTCTATCTACGATCCTAGCAACACACATTTGTCCCTTAAATGTTAGACATTAATGTATTCTTTTGTATACTAATGTATTTTCCTTGTTTATATATAATATCATATATGGTAGCACCGTACACGTTTTCGTTAGTCTTCAACATACTGTTTGTGTGAAAAATAATGTATGAAAATGCAATTGTTTCTTCATTATTTTCATTTCGCTTTTCACTTCATAGGGGACAAGAGGAAAGATCGTCCAGGGCATATTGATTTGTTAACTGCAGAATCCTAACAGTTTATTGAGGCACATAGATTATTTTATTAAACCCATGCATACGTGTGAGAACTCAAGACCTCCAATAATTGCGCAATTACAATTTGACTGAAGTCCTAATAATATTCTAGACACTGTTTGCCAAATTAGCATCAGAACTAAAAGTAAGAGTTTCTGGAGAAACCCTATCCAATATTATATGTAAAATTAAACGAGACACATATAATAATCAATCGAATTCTGATAATGTCAAAACTATTGGAAAACACTCTCGATCTATTCAAAATAAGACTCCACCCTCATTTCGCGTGGAATATGACGGTCGATCCCATTCTTTCTATGTGGCCATTAAATGCAACGCAAAGCAAGTTACAAGATGTAAAATTTACACAAATATGGTCATTTCTCATAATACTGTTCCGTTTATACTTCACATTAAGCCAGGATAAACGGTGTAGGGACATATAGATAAGTTTAAGGTGTCTTATTTGATCCCATAAGAGAAATATATTCCATTGAGGACAACAAGAAACAGTAGCTGTAGAGATATTTATACCTGCATATATATTTTACCCAATTTAAAATCATACCTTGTTACTGACCTCGGGTGGCCTCTGTGTGTGTGTGTGTGTGCGTGGTCTTAACTTTCCTCCAAGGTTGTCTGATATGGTTTCTTAGTTTAATTATTCAATTAATTTATTCAATGAGTGATCGTCTAGTAGCTGAAATGTAAAATAGAGCGAACGAGAGAGAATTAATTATAATGTAAGCGCATATCTTAATTATTTACTGTTTGGTCAGACCATCCTAAAAAACGCGTTATGTTTAATTCAAGCTTTCACCAAGTCTGGGTGTATATCGACGGCCACGCTCTCTGTTTCTTATATATAACGTCATCTCCAACCGATTCATCGGCTTTCTGTACTCACACACTCAGCAAGTTCTATACTGTAACTCTATATAGGTTAATAATTGCTACTACAAGTATATATAATCCCATCCTATTAAACAGCTGCAATGTTGGGGACCACATAACAGACATGAACGCAGAAATGAAAGGGTCATTTCAAGTTAACACCTGCTTGGACATACATAACTACCTGTATAATCATGTCGGTGATTAGTATTTTAGTAGGAACAAAGAATATAAATGTAGAAATAAATTGTTTTCTGAACACGAGAGGTCAAAGGACTTGTATCAGATCTTCGACCTGGGTAAATTAACTATTGTCTGGTGCATATATTGACCATTAAGTTAGGAGACAGAATCGTTTTTATAAAACTAAACTAACACTTACCGGCATAAGGGCCTCAACTGGCATCCATCTCATTGAGGAGTGCTTGTTCGAATGAATGAACATTTATACACTAAAATGGCCACTTGTTAATCTCAACCAATCAGAACACAGAGAATGGACTTTCCCTTCTGAGCATAATGGAATATTCTAGCCTTGTTATAAACAGGCATTTTATGCTGCTCAACAGTCTGACTAATCTTGCTGCTCAACTGGTCGTACAGTTGAGCCTTAAGCATCGATTCTATAGTTTTGGGCAGAAAATCAGAGAGGGAATATAGTATCCTTAGAACAGAAGTCTCTCATATGATATGACGTCACATGTGAGCAAAAGGTTGGCGTGGATGAAGCTTCTTCCTCAGTCTTGGAGAGAAGCTACCAAAAACGAAGCGTTAAAATGGACTAACGAATTAAGTCTTTAAAGCTTACGCATTATAGACACACGCACACACACACACTCTCTCTCTGTCTCTCTCTGTCTCTCTCTTTGTATCTCCCTCTTTCCGCCTATGAAGTAATTAATTGCAACGTGATTAACGGGCGCGGCCTAATTAGCCTAACGTTATATCAAACCTTCTGAATAATCGTGTATCAGAAAGTACGAGAAAGACAGGACGAATGAAAGGCACGTTGGTGTGTCCGGGTGGTGTTGTCCCACATTAACATAAATTAAAGTTGCGTGAGATAGCAGAAGAGCTGAATATATTAGAAAGAGTGTCTTCATGATGTGTATGAACATTTGTCAATGAGAAAAGTATGTTCGAAGTGGGTGCCGCGTTTGCTCGTAGGTGATCAAAAACAACAACGTGTCGACGATTAATAGCGTTGTTTTATCTTCAATATGTGACAATGGATGAAAGTTGGATCCACCAGTTCACGCCGGAGTAAAGTCAGCAGTCAGCTGAGTGGACGCCAACAGTTGAAAACCGTCCAAAGCAACCAAAGTCACAAATATCAGCAGTCAATGTTTGTTAACTTCCGTATTTTGAGATGCGCAAGGTAGTTTGCCCTTCGATTACCTTGAGAAAGGAACAACTATTAATATAGAATATTATATAGCATTGTTCGTGTTTGAAAGAAGGAATAAAAACGCGGGTACAAACGAAGAAAGCATAATGAAAATGCACCCTGTCACAAGTTGATCAGGACGATGGCAAAACTGCATGCGTTGCACGTCGAATGCCTTTTGCACTCACCCTTTTCTCCAGATCTGGCCCTCAGCGACTACTCGCTTTTTGCAGACCTGAAGAGAATGCTCCAGGGAACGAGATTTGGTTCTATGGTTTCAAATGAAAAGGGATATAAAAAACAAGGATATTTTGAGGCCAAAGGGAAGTTGTTCTACAAAAAAGCATGGAATTGTTAGAAAAGCGTTAACACCAGTGTATCACCCTAGAAAGATACTGTGTTGGTGAATAAAATCACGTTTTGCCCAAAAGTTTTTGTTAGATAGATCCGTAACTTACTGAGGAATATGTTATGCAATGTTTACTTCCTCCATATCGTAGGACGATGTGGTACAAGTCTAGGAAGGTGAGAGATAGACAACGCTAACGAATCAGAAAGGTAGGGTAGTCTGACCCCGCACAGTAGTTTCTGACCTCTAAAAGATATACCGTAAGGCCTGGGAAGGTGCACCTCCTAGGACTGAACAAAAAATTACCCCAGCCCGACATAGCAAGGCAAGCTGATGACACAGCCGTCCACCCTCCGTTTTATTAATTGGCGGGCTAACTTGACGACTAAATTAATATTTGAATACATTAATACAATGACCAGCTGCGGGACCATATGTCTTGTTCTTTATTCGTAGTAACTCTTTCGTCCAACTTTGCATATCTTCACGGCGATTTTGCACCACTTTTTTTTGTTCGCGAGTACATCCTTAGACGTCATTATGTCAGAGGGGTCACGTTACTTTTTACGCTTGGTTTAAATGTCCCTTTCCTTTTGCCCGTGAACAACTTTACTCCGACTCGTTTCGTTTATTCATCTGTTTTGGTTTTTGCATTTATTTTTTATTCTTTCGTCCTTTTTCTAATAACAGATGTTTTATGTTTCGTTTCACTAATTATTTTGTCCGTTTTAGCAGAAGTAGTCACTCATTTTCACGTTAAGTGTTTTACCTATGCGCTATTTATGTCAGTGGGGCCTCGTCAGTTCTTTTGCAACCATAAATTTCACCCTTTCTTTTTGCTGCTCTTTCTTTTCAACTTATTTTTATTTTCTTTGTCAATAGATATTAAACAAAAGAAATATATATGAATAAGTTACCCCCCGTGTCTCCTAAAATATATTATCTACCCTTGTCAATTGGGTTAACGAATTATCTAGCCCCATTTCATTGCGCAACAAAATTCTCTTTGACCAATCACCAGCCACTTAATTTGACTGGATGAATGTGGAAAAACTCAATCACATCCGCTTCATAATGTAGTCGTCGTACGGATGAGACGCATTTACTCAACCGCGCTTGGGAGACCTAATTAGGGAGGCTCTTTCCCAAATTCTGCTAACACAACATAACACGGATATACAGGGCGGTGCAAAAGTCACGCATTAGTTTGAACCAGTAACAACTCTCAAATTTAATCAAATTTTCTCCTTATTTTTCAGAATATTACAGATATAAACATTGATAATCTATCATGGAAAAATATAGCACTGAACACCGAACTAAATTAATTGAACTTTACTTCCGAAACCATCGTTGAATAACCTTAACCCAAAGAGCCTATCGTCGGCATTATAATGTCAGACAATTTTCCAGTCAGACCACAATTGATCGTCTTGTGACCCGATTTCGGCAGCAGAGTTCAGTCAGTGATCTTCCACGATTTGGCAGACCACGTTCAGTACGGACATCGGAAAATGTAGCACTCGTTGAGGATAGTATTGCTGAAAATACAGACACCTTAACTCGAAGACGAGCCACTCAGATTGGGATGTCCAGAAGGTCACTTCACAGAATTTTGCGTGAATTGCATCTGTTTCCATACAAAATTCAATTGGTACAGGCATTACAACCCACAGATTTGCAATCACGCGTAGCTTATGCTGTTCACATTCAGCAATTAGCCAGAGAACAAAATGAGCTGATAATGAGCGACGAAGCCCATTTTAATCTGAACGGGTTCGTAAATAAGCAAAACTGCAGAATATGGGCCATTGAAAATCCAAGAACCGTTCATCAGCGTGAATTACATCCACTTAAATGTACCGTATGATGTGGTGTTACCTCGGAAAGAGTGATCGGTCCATATTTCTTTGAAGACGAAGAAGGTGTCGCTGTGACGATAACTGCACAGCGATATCAACAAATGATTGAAATTTTTTAAGGCCAGCTGTTCAGGACAACCAAGAAATTTGGTTCCAACAAGATGGAGCTACTGCCCACACTGCCCGACAAAGTATGGCGCTCTTACGAGGATTGTGATGCGAGCGCTTAATTAGCAGATTTTCTGATTTTAACTGGCCTTCATGTTCACCGGATTTAACAGCCACTGACCGTTTCCTTTGGGGTTATCTTAAGGAAAGGGTATATGTGAACAAGCCTACAACGATTCAAGCGCTTAAAAACAATATCAGACATGAAATCCAAGAACAAGAGCCAGTTATTCTAAAGACTGTAATGGCAAATGCCCTAACTAGAGCCCGTCTTTGTGAGGCCGAAAATGGTGGCCATTTAAAGGATATTATTTTTTAAACCTACTGCAACAAAATTACCAAGTAAATGTATTATTTTTCAGAAAAGCCTAGTAAATTACTTTAAACGTTGTAGTTTCTATCACCTAAACAAACCAATGCGCAACTTTTGCGCCACGCTGTATAAGCACAGTATCAGTTCAGTTTGTCTTTTAATTTAGCTGCAAACACACTTTGAAAAACATTTCGAGAATTATGATTTGAATCTCTCTTTCTCTTTCTAAAGAAGCTTTGAGTCATTAAAAAAAAAAAAAAAAAATTTTTAAAGTAAAATGCAGTTTAAATTCCCAGACAAACCAACTAAATCCAAAATATTGCAGACTTTACATTCGTTGGAAAATTAATAAATGAAAAAATATAAGTAAAATAAAAAAATAAATAAATAAAAATAAAAAAGGGGGGTTAATTATCTAAGAGTGAAACAAAAACAGGAAACCTTAAGCGTCTAATATTAACACGGGGATCATTAATCTCTGCCTTGTGTACTCTTCTTTATTGCGTCTTTATTTCCGTTAAAACCGCACAGTAACAAGCACAGTGTCAGTTAAGTTTGTATTTTAATTTATCTGCAAGCACACTTTGTTCGAAAGATATTTCCAGAATTATATTATATATATATATATATATATATATATATATATATATATATATATATATATACATCCTTTATCCCTGTCTTGTGTACTTTTCTTCATTGCGTTTTTATTTCCGTTAAAACCGGATATATAAGCACAGTATCAGTTAATTCTGTATTTTGATTTAGCTGCAAACACACTTTGTTTGCACGACATCTTGATGATTATAATTAATATATATATATATATATATATATGTATATATATATGTATATATATATATATATGTATATATATATATGTATATATATATATATATGATTAATCACTCTCTTAATTCGGCTTATATTTACACAATTCTGCAAACGAGACCTTGCAAATTAGCTTCATAGACTTTGAAATCGATCAAATAAGTTCAATATCCAAATCAGATACATTGTTAGATATTGCTGGGTCCGGCACTTCGTGTTTACTCGGTTGAAAAATATTCGTCGTCAGAAATTAACAAAGTAATCCATAAAGAGAATGTATTAGACATAAAGGGGCTAGCTGAGGTGATTTTTTCAAGTCAATCAGGCCTGTGTAGGAACAATAAGTTCACCGGAAGTAAAATTAGATTTGATTGACAGCGTGAAGCTGGTTAGCGCCTTCGGATCGAACATACATCTTATTTGAGATGTCCTGAAGAACATTAAGTTTAACAAAGCCATGCACTTGAAAGTAAGTGTCTCTTTGCCTTTCTTCGACCCTTTTTTCCTTTCAGTCTAACAAGAAAAACATGGTCGAATAAATCATTAATTATTTTGTAAAGGCCATTTTGAGTTGATTTATCATGGTAAATTAGTGTTAGAAGAGTACAATCGACTTTTGATTGTATGTGGTCAAGCAAGATCACTAGGGCACACTTGGGCACAAGAACGTCCGAAATGAACAAGGTATGTTTTAAATAAATAGATATTTAACAATTGCAGAGTATTGATTTACTCCTCTCTTTATCTTACTCTTATTCCCACAAGGTAAGATGTGACCCAAGGTCGGGTCGGGAAAGTGGGGTTTAAAAATTGCCTGGGCAGCCCCGTCGGCATTCCCCGGTAGAGGCGCCTCAAGCAGTAAGCAATAAACTTACTCCTCCCCAAAGATGGGAGGCGAAGCCTGGGAGGGCGGACCTCCTAGAACTGCACAGGACAGACCCATAGACCGGCATAAACTAAGCCCCGAAGGCCAAGACAATACCAGTCTATGGGGTGCAGTATCCATCGGAACAGATACTACACTTTGATCTTAGCCAAAAGGCCAAGCAGAACAATTGCAGAGTAGGTTGCATGATATCTCACACTATTACGTTAACCTAAGCACTAATAGCGTAAAATAGGAAATATGAAGAACTAAGATTCCGAGCGTCGCTTAAATATTCTCTCGTGTTCCAGGAATCGGTTTGGTATTAAATAACATAATAGTTTTATAAACCTTCAAATAACCGAAACAATAACAATTATTCATTTATTTATTCCTTTAGAGGAATTCCTTTTTCTTACCACTGTTACAAAGAACTTTTTTCTCACGCCGTGTGCCTTAGAGAGAGAGTTTCAAGGCTGGAGTTTCTTCCACATTTGTCATGGACCTTCTTCATAAAACATCAAATGTTATTTATTTTATTCATTATTTTCAATCCTCTCATAATATTCTTAAGCAGTCAACTGACAATCTATCCATCTCATACGCCCTTATCCGCTAGTGTTTTTTTTTAATCCTTGATTAGTGGTTCCTTATTAGTGAAAACAGATTTTCCCGGCTATAATATAAATAGCTGTGTTGAAAAGAACTTGCTTTTTACCAAACAGCATTGTTTGAAAAAAAGTTCTTAATTCATTGTTTTGCAATGGATTTACATAATATGTATCGGCGAGGACTACAAAATCGACAGGCCGAGTTCAAACACTATTGGATCGGTTACATTCATTGATGAACTGATTAAGATACAGTATCACATGTTCTGCAATGTATTGCAATGATTCGTTTGCAATTGGTATTTTCCTTAAGCATTAAATAAGGCTTGATATGTCGTACATCGTAAAGAGTGGCCCTTTGGTGTACTTTTGGCAGCCTCATAACTCTCGCTTCATTTATATTTTGTCCTCACATTCTATAGGGGATGTTTCTGAAAAAGGAGGAATAATTGCTGTTTTCTAGGTAGGCTTGTTGTTTTGAATGGGTTGTATGTGGAACATTTTTCATTCTCATTTAAGCGTCAATATGTCTATATTATTAACACGTATCTTTTGGTGTTTTTTGGCTTTGGGAAGTGATGACTTATTATGGAAAATCATTCAAGATCGTATAATCTGATGTTTTGGTAAGTATGACAAAGTTATCTCCCTTTAAAGTATTATCACTATGGGAGAATAGGATTTTGAAGGAAGCATTGTACCTTCTTGAGAAAAACGGGACACGGGCCTCATCTCGATATAAAGAGAGTTTCCAAATGTCGTTAGAATACAAGAACCCGTCACTGCAGACCCTTCCAGCAGTTGCTTGTTGGTTACTGGACTGAACAGGCCATCTTGGGCTCGCCCTTTACAGCCAAATGAACCATGGAGCTACTGTAAGTTTTGTTTGCGTGTTTGCACGACTTTCTTCAATGACAACTATGTGCATTTAATTGTATTTGGGACTTATGTTGATTATATGTTCAATCTACCTTATATGTCTCTTTTTTCTGAAAGTAAACTGTTAATAGATGTATATTGTGTTAACCAAGCCTTTTTATCATCATGTGTTGCCGACACGCGTATACTGTCCATGTAACGCTAGAAATACCTATTTGGCACACACGTTTCTAGAGTAGTCGTTTGGGTTCCCTCGTGACATCTTGATTGAATTGGAATAGTCAATATTAATATTCGTCATCCTTTTAGAAAGACTCTTTTTTTCTGTCGTTTCGGTTTTTTGTTTAATTTTCTTTCTTTCAGTCAACCCTGATTTGTTATTTCTGTCTTGACTTAGACTTCTATTCCCCCTCTTCTCCCCTCTTCATATTATTACTCTATTCTTTTTATCGAGATGAGAGAGGGGGTACTCAAAACTAACTATTCCCTCTACTAACCACTATGGCTAGAAAAGAATGTTACTTTCTGACAATTCCTACCAATCACTTTCTTTACATAACTTTCTCTTTATTATATTCTTATGTTCAGCGTGGTTCGATTAGATGGCCTTTTGTATTAGCATAAACTGAACGGCCTTAATATGGCGGCTAAAGTCAACATTCGTGAAGGTTTTATGCTTTCTTGTCAACTCGTTGCATAAATCAACATCACAACCGAGAATAGAGCCAGCCAGTCGAATGTTGTATATCATGGTGGAAACTATCCCGCGTTTCCTAGAAACGAGAGCTATAAAAACATGTTTATATTATACAGCTTAATCGGCTGTTAATTGACGTCTTGTTTTCATGGCGCCCTGAAAAGAACGTGTCATAGAACCAACACAAATTTCTTTTATTATAAATCAACGTTCACCATCCATAAATTATTCCTGGATACGACGTGCACAATTGTCTGTAACTCTGATACACCCTGCCTCTCTTGCCACTGATTTGCGTTTTAATGACCCTATATAACTCAGGAATAACTAGGGGATTTCTTTGATAAACAATATCTTTAAGATAACCCCACAGATAAGAAATATTGGGGGTAAAGTCCGCTGAGTGTAATAACAATTTAGGATCACACGTCCTACTGATGAGACGATCGCCAAACTGTCCCCGAATATCATTGAACAGTGATGAAATGTAGACTATTGGAGATTCTCTGACAAAATGTTGGTTGTTAAGTCAGGCATAGACTTAAATTTATTTATACCCAATAATGTTGGATTGCTGAAAGGATTATAAATGTTATTACAGATTCCATTTTTGGAGATCACCCTGAAAATAAAAAATCGGGTGGTTTAATGCTTACACTTGAATAAGTTGGTGACGAGTTTTAGCCTAGGTTACGATAGTTTGAGCAAATGCCTGCCACGAGTCACCTGAAACTGACTGCTGGTTAGGAATGGTTGTTTTCCAAGCTTCGCAAGTCAATCTTTATGATATATTTGATGCGGGCTTGTAAATATAAGGTTAGAATAGGAAGTTTCCATGAGAAAGTTAGAATTTTGTACAGTAAAATTTTCCATTAAAAGTTGAGTGTGAGTTACGTGTCCTGGTCGTCACGTCATGGACATAAAATCAGTGTGACGTCGCGAATAGAGTGTCAGATCGCTTTCTTTTCACTGAATCGACGAAGTGAGCCAATAGGTTCATGGATAGCTACTCCAACCCTCAATGAAGGAAGGATAGGAATTTTATAAGTGTATACATGTGTACTGTCAAGAAGAAAATAAAACCCTACAGGATTGTTCAAACATAAGTGAAAGTGTGCTGCTATTTTTAACAACGTTTACGAGAGATGTTACTAAAATTAAGACCTAGACGTTTATAAAAAGGGAGAGAGATGAAATGTATTACTGCTGCACGTTGTCTACCAACGTCTTTCTGATGGGTTTCCGTCCGGATAATCTACGGGGATCAAAGCATCGGTCATCATAGTGGAACTGTCATCTTTGGTGACGTCATAATAGGTAAACAGATGGTTATTAACCCTGGAGCCTTACGACGACACGGAAAGGAGGTCATGTAACCGTTCACTTATATTTTAGAATCACTTTCTACGAACGATATTATAAATACGATCTCCACTAGAGATGAAAAATCTCAGAATTGTCGCAATTTTAAATGTGAAAAATCCATGATGCCAAATCTTGGAAATTTATGATTTGACTCAATGTTTCAGTATTTATACAAAAATACAGGGTAATCCCCAAAACTTTGCTTTATGATCGTTAATAAAAATTAACAATTCTTTCTGCAATTCACCCGTATTTCGATATGATCTTGCGCTCCTATGTTTCGATGACCACTTCTGTCTCCACCGGTTGCTTTGTCAATCGTTTGGTGCCCACGTTGCGTTTAAAAGATCTGCATAACTATGGTGTTGATGAAACTTACTTTGCGACTAAACATAACTTTGAATAAACTAACTGGCTCGATTAAACTTTTAAATCATAAATAAAAATGATTATTCCAAATTATTGTTTTGATAAGTTACCCATAATTTTACAGGTGAATTTTTTGTTTTGCTTATGTGAGCTTTAGGAAGTCTCCTGCTGAAATTTTGAATCCTCCATTTTAAATGATAAAAACTGGAGATATTTGTGTTTATACACTCTTCATTCAAAAATGTGTTCAGTCCACTTTCTGTGAATGCACTATTCATAATTAATAAAGCAACTGGTAAAATAGCTCATTGTGTCACACGCGTTACTCTGTAGTAGTTGGCTTAACTTGTTCATTCTATTTCATTTCAATATTTTTATTATTCCTTATGAATATGTAGTAAATTCCCATGTCTAGAATCTTTAATTTTATTAATGTGAGTTAATAGACGTTTGTTTCCCCAGGACATTTCTCTATACTTAAATTACACAAAATACATGCTACAATATAATTTGGTTCTGGAACTGAGTTATGTCTGAAAAAATCCTGCTTTAATTCTTTTAATTATCCGTAATTTATTATTAACTGAACCAGTCACCCCTCCCTCCCTCCCCCTCTCTCTATCTCTCTATCTCTCTCTATCTCAATCTCTATCTCTATCTCTCTCTTTCTCTCTCTCTCTCTCTCTCTCTCTCTCTTAGCTATATATGTATTTATCTCGAGTGCTATCAGTCTTGATTTAGCAACTATCTAGTATTTCTTAATGTCTCCGTGCGAATATTTTACTAATGGAGATTTGATATATTTGTGTCTAAAGCCAAAACTATACTATTACTATTTCTAAATGTGTAATTGAATTTATTATACTATTTTAGACTTATTTATTATCGTTCAATGTTCAATTCAGGAGGGTAGTGTAGTATCTATTTTGTTGTCATAATACAACCCCCAGGCATTACCTCAACCTTTTGGGGGATGGAGTAATGTAGTCTCTGTTCTGTTGTCATGAGACGAACCCAAGACATAACGTTCTCTTTTTGGGAAAAGTTTAATATATTTTCGTACAACATGTACCATCATCCTCTGCATTATCTCCTTTTGGGGGTGAAGGGGGGTTGTAGTATCTTTTAGTGGTCATGATACCTAGATATGACCCTCTCTTTTTTTTGGGGGGGGGGAGGGTAGTGTAGTATATGTTCTGTTGTCATAATACTATCCTGCCAGTCATTACTTTTTGGGAGATTGTAGTGTAGATCTGTTATTTTGTCAGGAAGCCAGTGTTGTATATGTTCGTTCGTTATACATACTAACAAATATATGCAACCTAATGGAACATATTTTGCTAATATATTTAATTCTTTTTTAATTCCTTAATTAACCGTAATGCATAATAATTTGAATAAGTTACTAATCTTAGCTATCTATGTATTTCCTTCGGCCCTCCTCACTCTATGTTGATTCAAACACTCTTTAATATCATTCAATTTCTCTGTGAGCATTTAGAGAAAGAGTGCCTCTCTTTTTCCGGCATCGTCATCTCATTTAGATAGTGTGTCTGTACACACCGCTAATACTATGTAAATTAAATAGTAAATACTAAATATCTTTATATAAGAATAATAAAAACTAATGAATCACAATAGAATAAATAGAGGTAGTGGTTGAAATTCAACGGATAACGGGTACATCTTGCTGTTATACTAAAGCTGAGTTAATCACCGTTTGTTTCTCTATGGCGTTTCCCATACACTTTAGTACAACACAATACATGCTATAATATACCTTTCTTCTCAGATTGAGATATGTTTGTAAAAAGAAACTGTCAGTTTAATTCGTTAAATAAGCTGTAAGTTGTAATTAACTGGGCATGTCACCAATTTATCTCTTAGCTATCTATCTATTTCTCACTCTATTTCTCTCTCTCTCTCACACACTGTGTGTTGGTTCAACTACCTTCTAATAGTTTAATGTGTCTCTGAGTATTTAAATAAAGTGCGACTCTTGATTTCAAAGTAATTCATATAGTGCGTGCGTACACACCGTAAAAACGTATGTAAATTAGATAGTCATATCATAGGTAGCTTTACTTTTATATTATTCATCTAGAAATAAAGAGACTTATTACTTTTTGTTATGCCAGAATAATTTCTTACACTGTATATCACATCGGCATGACGACATAACTACCGAGAATTGGCACCGCCAGCTCAGAATTTGTTCAGCAGAAAACGGTGAAGTGCGAAAACCAGTCCCCTGTGTATTTTACACATACGAAAATGTGGGTTAACACATAAGAACTTGTCAAAAGTGATTTCTTTCATTTGAAAATGTGAGTCTGTTTTTTAATACAAATGTACTTATTGGTCCCCCGATTTATAAAATCGGGAGACCATCCGTCTGTCCGTCCGTCCGGATTTGTCTCCGCAACCATCCATTGAATTTCTCTGAAATTTTGCATGAAGTTGTAACTTTGTTCAGGTTAGAAAGTAACATTCTCTGATTTTTGAAAAAAAATCTGGTTAGCCCCCCAGGGGGTCAAAAGGCACCGAAATTGCAAAAAATGACATTTTTTGCCCCATAACTTTTCATCCATCCATTCAATTTCTCTGAAACTTGGACAAAATGTGGAGGCAATTGTTCCTAATCGGAAATAAGTATCGCTGACCTTAGAAAAAATCTGGTTCGCGCCCCTAGGGGGTCAAAAGCCCCGAAAATAGCAAAATTTTAACCTTTTCTCCCATAATGTTTGATCTATCCCTTCAATTTTTCTCAGACTTGGCCAAAATGTAGAGGCAATTGTTTTGGATATAGAATGAGCATCCTTGACCTCAGAAAAATTCTGGTTCGCGCCCCCAAGGGGGTCAAAAGGGGGTCAAAAATGCCCCAAATTGCCCAAATTGATTGCATTTTACACTCGCCATATCGAGTCACATACAGAGGGGGACCACGCACCCGCGGCTTATTATAATTAGAATTATTTCTTTTTTACAAATACGCAAAGGAAATATTTTAACAAAACCTCCTCCTCATGTAAAATATGGCTTTCTAAATAATAACCTTGGTACTTAGAAAGCCATTCTCATAATGGAGAGGAGGAAGCTTATTAACTATTCTGTACTTTCACCTAACAATTTAATAAGCAAAAGAAAATGTGTTTCGTAAATAAAATGAATAGTTAACAAAGCCACTGGGTAGAACATAATATAATGGGGACTGATTTTCACATTTCACTGTTCTTTGCTGAACACATTCTTAGCCGGAAGTGACAATTCGTGGGCGTTATACCGTTATACCATAGCACCTTATGAATTTCCGACTAAAATCAAAATGGAACACGGATACATCAAGTATATATATAAATACATATATACACACATATGTACATATATATATATATAAATACAGATATACACACAAACATATATACATATATATATATATATAAATATACATATATACATATATATATACATAAATACACACATATATACATATATACATATATATAAATATACATATATACATATATAGATACATAAATACACACATATATACATATATATATATATACATATATACACACATACATATATACATATATATATAAATATACATATATACATATATATATATATACATATACATATACATACATATATATACATATATATACATATATATACACATATATATATATATACATATATACATACATATACATACACATACATATATATACATGTATATACATATATATATATATATATATACATATACATATATATATACACATATACATATACATATATATATACATATATATAAATATTTTTTCAAATGTTGAATTTTGACTTTTCTATTGCCAACTTACATATCTGTATAATTCCTCTGATGATAAGATCTCGATCTTTGAAAAGCCTTGGCTTAAGGAAAGAATAATAAACATAATTTTATTGCAGAATATACCTTGCATTGAACAATCGAAGTTTGATATAAATTTGGACATTCGTGCATTTTTATCACTCTTCGTCCATCTATCTTTATATATATATATATATATATATATATATATATATATATAGAGAGAGAGAGAGAGAGAGAGAGAGAGAGAATTATAAAAAAAGAAAAAAACTATACACACATTAAGGTTGTATACATTATAACTTATTTCGACCCCTTAATTAGGTCTCCTCAGATGTATAAACAACCACGTCAAAAAAACAATTTTTATTTTTTTGACGTGGTTGTTTATACTTGTGAGGAGACCTAATTAAGGGTTCGAAATACTTTATAATGTATACAACCTTAATGTGTGTAAATCTTTTTTCCATTTATAATTCTGTTTTGCTCTGTTTAAATTACATTGAGCTCTGTTATTCGGATTCTCAACACAAAATTGAAATCTACACACACTATATATATATATATATATATATATATATATATATATATATATATATATATATATATATATATATATATATATATATAAGCGAGTCCTGAGTGTGGAATACGCACACCACCCAAAAAGAGAATGAAAAAGGATAAAGAAGAAAACAGAATTAAAATCGCCGGTTTCTTTTGGTTTGAAGTTCAGTCCCGGCGTCTATGTATCTCGGCGCTGTAGTTTTGTCGGCGATTGTCAAACACGTGAATCGAGTGGTGTAATGCCTCTAGTCCCCTTTGGCGAATTCCACCCTTCTTATGTACACGATCGATTGGGAGACTCAGGATGATCAGGTAACGGCCTGTAACAACTGGCCACTCGAGAGAGTCGTGATGGAGCTTTATTGACAATGAATTCGCGTAATTAGCGGAGACCTTCGCTCAGCGGGCCGGGTAATCAAGCGAGGTGTGAGATCCCCCGCGGCAGGTGCCCACACGGAACGTCACATTCCAGCGCCCGGGGGTGACTGACCTATATATGCCTTGCAACAAGGGCCCCGAGGCGATGGTCAAGCCAACGGTAATGGGAAATTGCTTGTCGGCATCGACGGTGTTGACACTGCTCCTGTGTCAATTACTACCACTCCTGTATATATATATATATATATATATATATTTGTGTGTGTGTGTATGTGTGTGTGTTTCTCTCTCCTTTTGTTTAAGTTTCATTCTCATGCTCCTCACCAATTTGTCAATCAGTCGATTTGTATTCGCTTTATCTCCCTTTTCTATTCTTTATTGTTTCGTAATTCATTTCCTGTTAATCTCACGATTTCCTTTCTGATAACTTATTTGCCACCGTCTGTCTGTTTTTCTCATCAGCTTTCCGTTCATTCTCCGTTCCTTTGCCCTTAGTATCCTCACTATATTCTCTTCTTTTTTCTGTCCATGTTGCCCCCTTTTCACCCATCCTTCTTTCCATGATACACTTAGAATTGTTTTCTTTCTATGTTTCTCCTCTCTTCCCTTACGATTTTATCTTTTCCATTCTTTATTCATCTCTCTCTCTCTCTCTCTCTCTCTCTCTCTCTCTCTCTCTATATATATATATATATATATATATATATATATATATATATATATATATGAAGCAATCCAACAAAAGATATAAGCGTCAACTAATATCTTATAATTAGTGAAACATCCGGATAAAAAAACTGAAGCTCAATATACTGGATAGAGCATTAATATTATAATATAAAATGAAGTAATAAAATAAGGTGTCAATCAAATTTTATTAGAATTCAAAGTTCATGCAAAGCATCCTTAAGTCCTTAGCTCATGAGTTTTCAAAGATAATTCTTCTCTTCAGAGGACCATTACCGCAGTTATACTACTACAGGCAATAAAATTACGCTTTGAAAATATATAAAATTATATACACAAATATATAAAAAAATACATAACATCAAACATATCAATCCAAAAACATACTTTTGTTGAATCCATACAGTCCATCCAGGTCATATAAGTTGAGAAGCATAATCAGGAAGGACATTACTCCAAGATACAAACAGCAGTCCAAATATGTGAAATTGAAGGGGCCGGCAAGGTTATCCATTCGCGAAATGTGTCCATATTCAATGTTAATGATAAATAAATAAATAAATCAATCAAAATAATACAAAAAGTCCAATCAAAGTTCCGAGATCCCAACATGTGCAAATCCAATCAAATCCAAATTCGTTGTTAAATTAGAAAACCAGCTAAATCCGAATTGAGCAAAACAAGACGGACTCCCATCACATCTAGCCAGAAGAGCGAAAAATATATAAGTGATCTTCTCACCAGACATGACAAATCCCTAACGAACAGAAGGCGATATTAAATTGTCTACATCTCAGAATGACTTCAACGGGTTCAGGAAATGTCTGTCCTACTTCCTGTTTGACAGGTTCAAGAGAAGACAGCAACCCACAACCCCGCCATCCATCCCACCCAAATTAGGTTTTCACTGTCTGGGTCAGTAAGCTTATTCCATGTCAAAAGGGAAAGGAGCTAAGAAGTTAAAAAGTTAAAAGAAAACTAAAAGGGAGTTAGGAAAATTAGGTCAAGTCATCACGTACCCATCCAAAAGTATTACTTAAAATCTGGCTTACAGTAAAAAACCGACTTAACAAATCTAGCCCCATCAAGTAATTTAGAATATTTATGAAGTTAAAAATTACGAAGTTATTAAATTCCAATAATTTTATAGTTTAATTCAAGATTTAATTTTTAAGATTTAATTTTAACAGGCTAGAAATTATTAGTAGTTTAATTTAAGATTCAATCCCATCAGCCCAGGAATTCCAACTCAAGGCCTGACATTCCCCAATTAAAAAAGTTTAACCTGCCCTAAGGTTTAATTTTTCCCAATTAAGATTTAATTTTCCCAATTACGAAGTTATCTAAATAATTATAACTTAATAATTTAATAGTTTAATTTAAGATTTAATTTTATCAGATTAGGAAGTTTAATTTAAGGTTAATTTAAGGTTAGGTTTGTTCAATCAAGAAGTCCAATCCAAATTAGGGCTTAATTTTTCCTAATCTAGAAGTTGTAAATATATTCAAGGTTTAAGGTTTAATATTTCCCAATTAAGAGGTTGTAAAGATATTGTAAAGATATTGTAAATATATTTAGAAACTGAAAATTTAGGTGTATACATTTAGAAACTGAAAATTTAGGTGTATAAACCCTTACAACCTCGGAGTCTAAATCCCTTAGGCAAAAAAGATTAAAAATCAAAAAGGACCCATCTCGAAGTCTGGACACCCCCGGTTTCATTGCTAGCCCAAACAGCTACGGCAAAACTAGTGGTGGTTTCCATATAGCATATTTGAATTTCCTTCTGTGTCGACATTTGGAGACTAATTCACTCCTAGAATTTATCAGATTTAAATGTTTAGGTGCAGTAGCTATCATTACAGCTTCAGAGTTGCATAGACCACAAGATCTGGATCCTGGGCTGTAGGAGTTTGATTTTTTTAAGATAGACCATTTTATATTGTGTGGAATATTATTTGATCTTAAATTTTTAACTAAAGTGGTCAGGGATGTACTGTTGTTACCGACATCGTTATTGAAGGAGTAGTTATGCATGGAAATGCGGGATTTAATTAAATTTGCTGTGGCCCCAATATATGTGTGTACCCTAGGATTTACCCTTATTCCCGCGCCATTTATATTCCTATTCACAGGTCTATTTCTATTTACTGTATTTATATGATGTGGATTAGGTTGGTTGATTGATTGTATATTATTGTTATCGTTACCTTCCATTGGGAACTCATTACCGGTTTGCTGAGGTAGAGGATGGATATTAGAATTGTTAGGTCTAGAGTTATGGTGCAAATTAGTTGTGGTGCTCAATTGTGGAATTTGATTAGGGGCTGTATTTATGTGGTCTCTAGGATTCATTATATAATTATTTTGCTCAGTTACAGTACAAGCATATACAATATCAGAATATGTGCATCTATTGTCCAATGGGCAATCACTGGTGCGCCTGCAGTTGCATGTATTTATAGGATTGGAATAATTAGAATTAGATTGGATATTTTTTATTTTTTTGCTATTTGCTGAGATTATTGTTTGGGCTATATTTGGCATAGTAGAGTATGAAATTTTAATTGAATTCTTATTGAGTATGGAGCTATATTTATGTGGGTATTTAAAAGAGTTTTCCAATATTTTAAAGAATTCCTTCGGGATATTGGTTTTAACGTTATTATTGAAAGGTGGGTTAAACCAAATATTATTTTTCCTTCTAAGGCGTTTACGTGCAGTAGGTGTAGGGCTATCTATATGTTCTTGATTTTCATCAGGTATGATAGAGTGCCTTAGAAGTCTATGGTTATTTACATTTCTTTTGGTTCGGTTCCTATTGCTAGTTGTCATATTATGTGTAATAATATTTACAGTTCTATCATTCTCTTTGTTTTGGTTATAAGTTATTTTTTTAGAATATCCAGAGTTGAGCAATGCATTGTTATAAAATTGTGCGTTTTGGTTGAAAATGTTTTTATTGGCAGAAAGCTTAGATATTCTATTGGAAACAGACGGTACTATTGAATTAATTATAGCTTTCGGGTGGTTAGATAGTTTATGTACATAGAAAAGAGTTAGATTGGGTTTATGGAAAGGGCTATATGATCCGTCATTGAGGTTAAGGGTGATATCAAGGAAGTTAGAAGTTTTTCTCTCCGGATCAACAGTTATGGAAAGGCCGAAATTTCTGAAATCATTTTATATTATAATATATATATATATATATATATATTTCATGTAACCACATAAAATTTTATAAGGATATATAATTTTATGTATCAATTTTCAGTATTTACTACAACAGTGCTTGATACGTAAGTAGAGCTAGATAGTAAGTTATGAAATATATATTTATGGCAATTAAGCTACACAGAGGCGGCTAATATATATATATATATATATATATATATATATATATATATATATATATATATATATATAGGGTGGGCCAAAATAAGGGTCCTATCTTTAAATTTGAATAACTTGAATTTGAATAACTTCCACAAAATAAAAGTTAAACTCACCAAACTTTATGTGTGTGTAGACTGACCCTTCCGAGATTTTTTGAAATAAACAAAACAAATTTTAGCCGAAAAACACTTCTTAAAACTTACAAAAACTAAAGTATTGTTTATAATGAGGGTACGTTCCTTAGGGCTAATACGGCTCATGCTTGCTTCGGAAGGGGTCCTTTACTTATTCTAAAAAAAAAAATTTTTTTAAATCAATAAATAAAAAAGTTATGAATTTTTAAAAATAGGACCCTTATTTTTGCCCACCCTGTATATATATAAATATTTGTTATTGTTTATTTATCTATGGACGTGTACGTTTCGTCTCTTTTCAATCAAGACTCATCAGCATAGAAGTACGACTATTCACTACCTGTCACACGATTCGAAACCCTGGATGGCAAGTATTTTTCAACCCCAATCCAACGTCGCTAACCGATAGGCCAGTTCTGAACAGCTTATAAACAATGATAATTTTAACACTTTTAGAGGCGGCATTCAACTTCTATAAGTGAAGGAATGATGTATATAAAGCAAGTGACGTCACGCTGTGTTATTATTACCATTTACAGTGCTCTACTTTTTAACGAGGAGCTTCAAATATAAACATTTGTTATTGTTTATTTATCTATGGACGTATACGTTTATATATATTGATAATGTTTCTATTACAGAAGATCAGAACAACATCAGTACTGTCGGTTTCAAATCATGACAAAAGCGACCTCCATTTGTAATACAAATATTAATATTACGCTCTTTTTTTTTCTTAATAAACGAGTACTTTTCTGGTATTCTCTCCCACTAACCTTACATTGATATATATATATATATATATATATATATATATATATATATATATATATATATATATATATATGTATGTATATATATATAACATTTGTCTATATATATATATATATATATATATATATTAATTTAACAAATTTAAATGCATTCATAAAATTAACTTAAAACCAATATTTTTCAAAAGTGCCCAATAGAAAACAGAGCTTTATAAATATACTTTATATGAAGATTTAAAATAGTTTACACAAATCTGTTTATGCTCGGTGCATACCGACGTGACCACAATTAGAGTTAAATATGTCATGTGATCAACTTGTGTATGTATGTGATAATATTTAGTAATGATATATAAGTTATCTTTTTTTCATGCGTGTTATGATGTGTGTATAAAATTATATTCTGTTATGCATGGGTGTTGCTTGTGTCTATGCGACCGCGCTAATGTGTAAGTCTTTAGGGTGGTATAGTGGGGAAAAGGTGTGTCTTGAATGTGGCTTGTTATAATTAAGGGTTATATGACATGTACATGACACTACCCTCTACTCTCCCTGTTATATCCGTAAGCAAAGGCTGCCATTTTCAATTGTATAATACTGACCCAGCAATGCTTTGAAATGAACGACCCATTTTATTAAACTACGACCACGCCAATTCTTTCTTCGTTCTACAACCAGAATTTGAATTCATAACCGCCAACGACATCGGCGTGGATACACCATAACAAGGACATTTTATCAAAGAAACAAAAGGAAAAAAGTTTGTTTATTTTTTTTTTGTGTTTTTTGATGAAAAAAAAATGACAAATGTTATTCCAAAAGTAATAAGATTAAGGTAAAAACAAAAAAATAAATTAATCTTGCATTGATAAAGGCTTCTATTTTCAATTTTATAATACTGACCCAGCAATGCTTTGAAATGAACGACCCATTTTATATATATATATATATATATATATATATATATATATATATATATATATATATATATATATATATATATATTAAAGCAGCAAATCATCATTGATGCAGACCTCGTTGAAGACTACGGAACTTTCTCTTAGTGTGATTTTTTTGTTAGTGTCTGGGCGAGCGAGTTTTCTGTTTTCGGATCTTAATTTAAATATTGTAGCTCCGAGTGTTGTTTCGTCGTCCATCTCTCGAGCGCTTTCGATCTTATTATTATTATCGTCATCAGGAAGTGTTGTCTTATCGTTTGTATGTGTGCTTTTTATCGTTTTTTTATATACATTAAAATATCACTTTATTCTGGTTCTAACGCCCTATCCGCATTCCATAATTAACATATATATATATATATATATATATATATATATATATATATATATATATATATATATATATATATACATATAAAGTGCACAAAGACAAACGATAAGATACAACCTCCTGATGACGATCGAGAGATCGAAAGCGCTCGAGAGATGAACGACGAAACTCTGAGCCACAATATTTAAGTTAACATCCGAAAACTAAAAGCTCGCTCTCCGCGTCGAGAAACTAACAAGAAAAATCACAAAAGTAGAAAGTTCCGTAGTCTTCAATATATATATATATATATATATATATATATATATATATATATATATATATATATATATATATATATATATAGTCTCGGAAGTTTCTCAACCATTAAAACTATATAAAAAAAATATATATATAAAAAAAAACAAAAAAAACTTATAGTCTCAAGTCTTCCAGTGGAAAATCACTCATGTAAGTCAATTTATTTTTTACAGTTATTATATTAGTTAGTTTCTAACACTATTTTAAGGGATCATCAGTTGTTTACCATGAAAAACTGTTTCGGGAATTTAAAAACAAGACAGTATTTAATTTCATGGCTTCCCAGCAGAGTTGATCAGACCCCACTTCCCTTAAAAGACAAAAACATAAACGTTCCTTATACTAAATCTACGTTTTGTTCCATATATATATATATATATATATATATATATATATATATATATATATATATATATATATATATATATATATATATATTCTATATATTAAAGTATTTGTCCGTGACAATTTCTCTTCTTCCTCTTTTTTCTCTTTATTCCATTATCACTCACACCTTCCTCTGGTCGGATTGAAGTAAATACCCATCCGCCTCTCTTTATTCTCTAAGTGATAGGATCCTTTTTCATTCCTCGGTACATTCGTTTCAGGCGACCGACGATAAACCAATATCTCTCTTGAAGCAGGAGATAATGCATGAGAGGTCGGCCTCCTTGAACCGAACAGAACCACATAAGAGCGAAGTTCCCCGTACTAGGTTGTAAGTATATTTCAAACTAGCCTGCTAAACTTTTAGTATTATTGGAGGACCCGAAAAGAACGCCAGAAATTGAATCGTTAATAAACTTTACAACTATTTCTGTAATCCAACCATATTTGGTGCAATTAAACTTCACTCTATGCTTGGCTTATTCACCAAATGTAAGTCAGGAATGTCGAACGGTCTTTGTTTTATCGGTGTTCAGTGATATGCAGGGACACTTTAGTGTTCGTATAATCAGTAAAGATTATGTCCTTAAATGGGCTTCACACTCGCAAAACATTAAGCCTCAGATTTGTATCTGTTGGATTATCTCAAAATATTGTCTATCAAAAGAATCCATAAACAATTCCTGAAATGAAAGGGGCCATTGCAGCCCAAATCAGGAGAGTGCCAATAGAGGGCAGTGTCGGAGTTATTGCCTATTTTTCACGTCGTATCCGGGTGCTCATATCATTGAACGTCGATAAAACAAAGACTGTTGAATATCAATAACTGAAACTTGGTGGACAAGTCACGCATAGACTGATGTTTATTTGTATTAAATATTATTGGATGGTAGAAAGGATTGTGAACTTTATTAACGATTTTATGGGTGGAATTTTGTAGGTGATGCCTCGTAACTAAGTATCGGTTATCTTATCACAAGCTTTATTGGATAAGCTGTTTGGCAACGTGCGGTTGTTATTTGATATCATTTGATTTTTCAGTAATTGTTTGATACTTACTCGACGTGGCCCGGGAGTTTTTATTATTTTCATTTTTTGGTTCGCTTTTTTAAAACAATGCTGTTTGTTTTAATTATTTAGATAAATAAGACTATTATCTTCATCTTGGTTGTTATTTTCACAACATATCGGTCGATGTAACCTCCGACCTTCTTTGGGTGCAATCTTTCAAACTTGGAAACATAGACTTACCAATCAGTTTTAAGTGGCAGTCTTCTGGAGGTTGAAGGTTCAATCCTTACTACAGATAATAATTACTAACAATAACATACAAATTGAAACCTTTACCTGACGATGAGTTAGGAGGCGATAAACACCTACCCCTGTGGATTAAATAAATAGTTGGGTTCCAAATTCCATATATGTGCCAGAGTTCAACACAAACATTCCTAAGGTCAACAAGATGCATCTGAAGAAGGTCAGAGGTCACATCAGCCAAATCGTTCTGAAAATAAAAACTAAAATGAGAATAGTAGTACGAACAATATAAATAATACAAATTATTAGTCTTCATCTCAAAAGTGAGAGAATATGCCGTTTACTTTTTATCAAATTATGTTTGTTTTTTTCTAAATAAGATTGCATTTGTTATTTTCACCACGTATCGGCCGATGTAACCTCCGATGTTCTTTGGGTGCAATCTTTCAAACTTGATTACATAGTCTTGTGAAGTAATGGTTAAGGTCGTTGATAACCAATAAGTTCGAAGTTACAGTCTTCTAGAGGTTGAAGGTTCAATCCTTATCACAGGCTATAATAACTAAGAATAACTTAATTAATTCACACCCTTACCTGCACATGGCTGATGAAACGAGAACAACGTATCCTCATAAATTAAATAAAGTGTTCAGTAACAAATTACATATAGGTTTACGATTTCGACAGAAAGATTCTTAAGTTCGAAAATGGTCGGAGGTTACATCGGTCAAAGCGTTGTGAAAATAAAAACGAGGATGAGAAAAGTAATCCGAAAAATCTTAAAAATACAAATTTACAGTTTTCATCTCAAAAGTTACTTTTTATCAAATTATTTTTTCCAAAAAGGATTTTAAAAGTTAAATTTAATTATTACGATATCATTTGGTCATTAAATTATTAATTGTACCAAATTGTTTAAAAACTTTAACTAAAATGATTACGATATCATTTGGTCATTAAATTATTAATTGTACTAAATTGTTTTAAAACTTTAACTAAAATGATTACGATATCATTTGGTCATTAAATTATTAATTGTACCAAATTGTTTAAAAACTTTAACTAAAATGATTACGATATCATTTGGTCATTAAATTATTAATTGTACTAAATTGTTTTAAAACTTTAACTAAAATGATTACGATATCATTTGGTCATTAAATTATTAATTGTACTAAATTGTTTTAAAACTTTAACTAAAATGATTACGATATCATTTGGTCATTAAATTATTAATTGTACCAAATTGTTTAAAAACTTTAACTAAAATGATTACGATATCATTTGGTCATTAAATTATTAATTGTACCAAATTGTTTAAAAACTTTAACTAAAATGATTACGATATCATTTGGTCATTAAATTATTAATTGTACCAAATTGTTTAAAAACTTTAACTAAAATGATTACGATATCATTTGGTCATTAAATTATTAATTGTACCAAATTGTTTAAAAACTGTAACTAAAATGATTACGATATCATTTGGTCATTAAATTATTAATTGTACAAAATTGTTTAAAAATGTTAACTAAAATGATTACGATATCATTTGGTCATTAAATTATTAATTGTACCAAATTGTTTAAAAACTTTAACTAAAATGATTACGATATCATTTGGTCATTAAATTATTAATTGTACCAAATTGTTTAAAAACTTTAACTAAAATGATTACGATATCATTTGGTCATTAAATTATTAATTGTACTAAATTGTTTTAAAACTTTAACTAAAATGATTACGATATCATTTGGTCATTAAATTATTAATTGTACTAAATTGTTTTAAAACTTTAACTAAAATGATTACGATATCATTTGGTCATTAAATTATTAATTGTACCAAATTGTTTAAAAACTTTAACTAAAATGATTACGATATCATTTGGTCATTAAATTATTAATTGTACCAAATTGTTTAAAAACTTTAACTAAAATGATTACGATATCATTTGGTCATTAAATTATTAATTGTACCAAATTGTTTAAAAACTTTAACTAAAATGATTACGATATCATTTGGTCATTAAATTATTAATTGTACAAAATTGTTTAAAAATGTTAACTAAAATGATTACGATATCATTTGGTCATTAAATTATTAATTGTACCAAATTGTTTAAAAACTTTAACTAAAATGATTACGATATCATTTGGTCATTAAATTATTAATTGTACCAAATTGTTTAAAAACTTTAACTAAAATGATTACGATATCATTTGGTCATTAAATTATTAATTGTACTAAATTGTTTAAAAACTGTAACTAAAATGATTACGATATAATTTGGTCATTAAATTATTAATTGTACTAAATTGTTTAAAAGCTTTAACTAAAATGATTACGATATCATTTGGTCATTAAATTATTAATTGTACCAAATTGTTTAAAAACTTTAACTAAAATGATTACGATATCATTTGGTCATTAAATTATTAATTGTACCAAATTGTTTAAAAACTTTAACTAAAATGATTACGATATCATTTGGTCATTAAATTATTAATTGTACTAAATTGTTTTAAAACTTTAACTAAAATGATTACCTGCAAAAAACCTTTAAAATATTCAATCTCTTATTACATATTGATTTGCTACGAATTTACAAGCATTTCGACAAGTTTAATGCGTTCTAAATCCCTTCTAATTCCGAAGAGACTTGAAGTAATTCATTCGTTTGACAACTATTAGCAAAATATAAAAATGGCTAACTTTCTAGGAAAAAAGCGACAGGCATCATACTTCATTTCATTCGTAATTAAATTATTATTTATTAATTGATTCTATTTTATGCTGTTGTAATTTTTATTTTAATAAATATTCAAGTAATAGTAAATCAGAAAAATAATAATAATCGAAGTGGAAAACAGACTAAATTACACCAGAGGTGGTTACATACTTTTATTAATCTAATATAGTTTATAATCTAATATAGTTTATAATCTAATATAGTTTATAATCTAATATAGTTTATAATCTAATATAGTTTATAATCTAATATAGTTTATAATCTAATATAGTTTATAATCTAATATAGTTTAAAATCAAATATAGATTATAATCTAATATAGTTTATAATCTAATATAGTTTATAATCTAATATAGTTTATAATCTAATATAGTTTATAATCTAATATAGTTGATTAATCTAATATAGTTTATAATCTAATATAGTTTATAATCTAATATAGTTTATAATCTAATATAGTTTATAATCTAATATAGTTTATAATCTAATATAGTTTATAATCTAATATAGTTGATTAATCTAATATAGTTGATTAATCTAATATAGTTTATAATCTAATATAGTTTATAATCTAATATAGTTTATAATCTAATATAGTTTATAATCTAATATAGTTTATAATCTAATATAGTTTATAATCTAATATAGTTTATAATCTAATATAGTTTATAATCTAATATAGTTTATAATCTAATATAGTTTATAATCTAATATAGTTTATAATCTAATATAGTTTATAATCTAATATAGTTTATAATCTAATATAGTTAATTAATCTAATATAGTTTATAATCTAATATAGTTTATAATCTAATATAGTTTATAATCTAATATAGTTTATAATCTAATATAGTTGATTAATCTAATATAGTTTATAATCTAATATAGTTTATAATCTAATATAGTTTATAATCTAATATAGTTTATAATCTAATATAGTTTATAATCTAATATAGTTTATAATCTAATATAGTTTATAATCTAATATAGTTTATAATCTAATATAGTTGATTAATCTAATATAGTTTATAATCTAATATAGTTTATAATCTAATATAGTTTATAATCAAATATAGATTATAATCTAATATAGTTTATAATCTAATATAGTTTATAATCTAATATAGTTGATTAATCTAATATAGTTTATAATCTAATATAGTTTATAATCTAATATAGTTTATAATCTAATATAGTTTATAATCTAATATAGTTTATAATCTAATATAGTTTATAATCTAATATAGTTGATTAATCTAATGTAGTTTATAATCTAATATAGTTTATAATCTAATATAGTTTATAATCTAATATAGTTTATAATCAAATATAGATTATAATCTAATATAGTTTATAATCTAATATAGTTTATAATCTAATATAGTTTATAATCAAATATAGATAATAATCTAATATAGTTTATAATCTAATATAGTTTATAATCTAATATAGTTTATAATCTAATATAGTTTATAATCTAATATAGTTGATTAATCTAATATAGTTTATAATCTAATATAGTTTATAATCTAATATAGTTTATAATCTAATATAGTTTATAATCTAATATAGTTTATAATCTAATATAGTTTATAATCTAATATAGTTTATAATCAAATATAGTTTATAATCTAATATAGTTTATAATCTAATATAGTTTATAATCTAATATAGTTTATAATCTAATATAGTTGATTAATCTAATATAGTTTATAATCTAATATAGTTTATAATCTAATATAGTTTATAATCTAATATAGTTTATAATCTAATATAGTTTATAATCTAATATAGTTTATAATCTAATATAGTTTATAATCTAATATAGTTTATAATCTAATATAGTTTATAATCAAATATAGATTATAATCTAATATAGTTTATAATCTAATATAGTTTATAATCTAATATAGTTTATAATCTAATATAGTTTATAATCTAATATAGTTTATAATCTAATATAGTTGATTAATCTAATATAGTTTATAATCTAATATAGTTTATAATCTAATATAGTTTATAATATAATATAGTTTATAATCAAATATAGATTATAATCTAATATAGTTTATAATCTAATATAGTTTATAATCTAATATAGTTTATAATCTAATATAGTTTATAATCTAATATAGTTTATAATCTAATATAGTTTATAATCTAATATAGTTTATAATCTAATATAGTTCATAATCTAATATAGTTTATAATCTAATATAGTTCATAATCTAATATAGTTTATAATCTAATATAGTTTATAATCTAATATAGTTTATTATCTAATATAGAGTATAATCTAATATAGTTCATAATCTAATATAGTTTATAATCTAATATAGTTTATAATCTAATATAGTTTATAATCTAATATAGATTATAATCTAATATAGTTTATAATCTAATATAGTTCATAATCTAATATAGTTTATAATCAAATGTAGATTATAATCTAATATAGTTTATAATCTAATATAGTTTATAATCTAATATAGTTTATAATCTAATATAGTTTATAATCTAATATAGTTTATAATCTAATATAGTTTATAATCTAATATAGTTTATAATCTAATATAGTTTATAATCAAATATAGATTATAATCTAATATAGTTTATAATCTAATATAGTTTATAATCTAATATAGTTTATAATCTAATATAGTTTATAATCTAATATAGTTCATAATCTAATATAGTTTATAATCGAATATAGTTTATAATCTAATATAGTTTATAATTTAATATAGAGTATAATCTAATATAGTTCATAATCTAATATAGTTTATAATCTAATATAGTTTATAATCTAATATAGTTTATAATCTAATATAGTTCATAATCTAATATAGTTTATAATCTAATATAGTTTATAATCTAATATAGTTTATAATCTAATATAGAGTATAATCTAATATAGTTGATAATCTAATATATTTTATTAATAGTATATGTCTTTTTCTTAATTAACGATATTTTCCATATTTTTTTTGTTTCATTTTTATAATTAACAATATGATGTTATTTAGTCTTCCATATTTATGCCAATCCGTTTCCTTATTCTCTGGACACAGTATCCATGATTTATTTTTCTCTATTTCGCACATTTATCTATCTGACCAATTACATTTTGTATGTCGATCTATCTGTCTGTGTGTCTGCCTATAACTCACCCTTTCTCTCGCTCTCCTTCTGTATAGGTTACCGCACACACACACACATATGCTGGGCACACGGTTCGAACCCCAATACGAAAGTCATATTTAACGCACACCGATGTGCCCACCACGCATTGTATGGAAATAAGAGAGTAAATTAACGTCTTAATGGCAAATTTGGCGTCCATAAGCAAGCCGTCAAGAGAACTCAATAAGTGGAGCCTAGAATGTAAATGACGATCTGTTGTCAACTTATTTACAGCGCTTTATTTAGCGAGCCCTTTTAATAATAATTTATGAATAATATTTTTCAAATTTACTCACATATATATATACATATATATACACATATATATACATATATACATATATATACATATATATATATATATACATATATATATACATATATATACATATACATATATATACATATATATATACATCTATATATATATACATATATATATGTATATATATATATGTATATATATATATATATGTATATATATATATATATATATATATATATATTATCCATTTTCTTTAAATTCGAGCATGCCTATGCTTTCTTCGTTCTACAACCAGAATTTGAATTCATACCCGCCAACGACATCGCCGTGGATACACCCATCACACGGAAATTTTATGAACAAAAAAACAAAAGGAAAAAAGTTTGTTTATTTTTGTTTTTTTTGTTTGTTTTTTCAGTTAAACAAAAAGGACACAATACTGGTCTACTCTGACGATAGAATATTATTCCGAAATTAATAAGATTAAAGTAAACAAAAATGTATGAATCTTGCATTGATAAAGTCTTCTATTTTCAATTTTATAATATATATATATATATATATATATATATATATATATATATATATATATATATATATATATACGACTTTCTAAAATAAACTTCTTATTAAGTTGTTTGAGCTAAAATGACAAAATTGAAATGTGCTTCGCACAACCGAACAGATTTTGGTAGCCATTTTGATGTGTCTATATTTATAAGAAACGAAGCGAAATTGCAATGTTTATATAGAATTTTCACCACTAAAGTAGATGGAGACTGAGTTAGAATAAATATTTTCAGAAATATCAAAGCGAAGAAAATTTTATTCATGCCACTGACATGGTAGAAAAATTAAACGAAAAGTAGGCTAGTTCGAATAAAATATCGATACGGTAGACGGATTACGTTTTGAGTATTTTAAATTCGGCGAGACAACTATCTTTTTTCTCGTTCTCTTTCTCTCTCTTTCTCTTTCTCTCTCTTTCTCATATATATGTATATATATATATATATTTGTTTGTTATTTTATTATTTTATCATTTTATAATTTTGTGATTTTATAACGCGTTTCGAGCTTTTTTTGCTTACTCTCATCAGATATATACTCCATTTGGAAATGGAATATATATCTAAAGAGAGCAATCAGGAATGCTCGAAACGCGTTATAAAATCACAAAATTATGAAATTATAAAAAAATAAAATAACAAACAATGTTCGAAAAAGGTGTTTTACAAATGTTGGTAGCCTAACTTCTTTAATAATGCATTTTTCTTTCGATGGAACTGCACTTATGCTGTATTTCCCTTCTACTCTCTCTCTATCTCTCTCTCTCATATATATATATATATATATATATATATATATATATATATATATAATATAGTAAGCTATTAAAATATATTCATGGCAATTAAGCTACACAGAGGCTTCCGCGTTTCATCCCCGGTGGGAATCTTCAGGATAATATATATATATATATATATATATATATATATATATATATATATATATATATATATATATATATATATATATATTTTGATTTTGTTCCATTAGTTGCGACAAAACAAGTTTTGTTTCATTGGTGCAAATAGCGACCAACTCATCGGGCGGGCGAAGGAATTCAAATGGCATAAATTTTAACTTCAACTTTAACGGGAGATTGAAAATTGAAAATACATTGGAGGGGGAGGGGGACAGAGTTGGGGCTTTGTCTATAACGGTGACATGGGACATGAGAGGGGAGGGGGGAGGACCCCAACAAGTCGTGTTTCAAATTATTACGTGGGAGGTTTTTCACGTGTCTGTGCTGTGATGATCTCAATTTCGGCCGGGGTGGGAGGAAGGGAGATGGAGCGACGGCCAGAGTGAGTTAAATTTAAAATGAGAATAAAATTATGATTATAACCGTCATTCCTATTTTATTTTAATTCTAATAAGTAATTATCATGTGGATAAAAATGTTTGATAATTTTAATTTAGGGTATTAATTGCTACTTTTGCATTTTATTTATTTTATTTTAATGTTTTGTTTATTATTTGTAGTGAATTTTGTTGTGATTATATATATATTTTTTAAATTGTGATTATATTATACCGAGATCAATACTAGTGGAATCATTTTATAAGAGAAGTTTTCTGGTGTTACCAGTTTTATCATTAACAAAACCGATTATGACAAAGTTGGTCGCTATTTGCACCAATGAAACAAAACTTGTTTTGTCGCAACTAATGGAATAAAATCAAAAAATATATATTTTGCTCTGAATTTTCATTGAGCACTCTCATAAACCCGGTTTCAACTTCCTTCGGATTCATACCCCCTGGATATTTGTAACAAGTTAATTATATATATATATTTTTTTTTTTGTGATTGTAATGTGCTTTCTGTAAAATAGACGCCTATATATATAATTACTATATATAATTACTATATATAATTACTATATATAATGACTATATATAATTACTATATATAATGACTATATATAATTACTATATATAATTACTATATATAATTATATATATAATGACTCTAGCTTTCATATAATTATTCACAACTCATTATATTGTTTGAAACTGTTTTGCTTTTTTAACTTTTAAGTAAACTGTGTTTTTATATAATTAATTTCGTTATTGCTTTCCCTCTATTTTAATACAAACCGTATATTTTCTTTATTCTTTTATTCAATTATATCAATTGTTCCATGTTATTATATATTATTACACTAGAGCTGAGTTAATCAACGTTTGTTTTCTTAAGGAGTTTTCCTTTATATTTAAACCACACAAAATGGAAACTAAAATATTTCTTTGTTTGGGGACTGAGTTAGGTTTTAAAATTTCATTTAAATCGTTCAAATTAGGCGTAATTTGCAATTTACTCGCTATCTCTTGTAAAGTATCTGTATATTTCTCTCACCCTCTCTCACTCAATATTGTTTGATTCCCGTTCTTATTTCATACAGTGTCTATTCAATCTCGCTTTCGCTGTGTGTTAACAGTCTAAGCTAATGAAACTGACTATAACACACAGGATTTGAATAGTCCATTATTAACAATAAGAAATATCATCACAAATACTAATGTTATTTAACCCATAGCCGGAAAGATAAAGAGAGATATAGAGAGAGGGAGATATAAAAACCAGAAAGACTATTTTTTTTTTTTTATCATTTTTAAAAAATTTAACTGGCTTTGCAAACTCAATTTTTCTAGATTCAAACAATTAAACCTGGGTGACTCAACGGGTTACCTTTTTTCAAGTTTTTCATGGAATATTTTTTTAAATCCATTAAAATTCTGGTAAAATTCTGAGCGAGAGAAAGAGAAGCGTTTGACATGCGCGTCTTAATTAGATTCTCGCCGTTTTGATTAGAAGTCAAAGGTAGCATTCCGA
Organism: Sepiola atlantica; assembly: GCA_963556195.1. NCBI lineage: Eukaryota > Metazoa > Mollusca > Cephalopoda > Sepiida > Sepiolidae > Sepiola > Sepiola atlantica. The sequence continues at coordinate 3,456,903 of OY744516.1, read as the reverse complement.
GATCGTCTCTTTGCGAGAAATATGTGTGTTCCAATGTTGGTTAAAGAATTCAGGGACGAAGGTCGACGCTTTTCTCACGAGATCTAGTTGACTACATAGAGTGCGCGCTCTATCAGACTCTTGGTAAGCATTCAAGTCACATAATTCCCTGCCGGCTACATTATATCAGAGATGCTTAAAACAGCAGTGTAAAGAAGACGTGTTAACTACATCTTATCGGGGAGCGAGCAGTCCGCCTTAAAAGTGACCTTAGCGGTGACCTTCTGGAAATCAAAAAGACATGTTTTCATATTGTGCCCCCAAATAGCAAAACTCACCGCACAACCACGCACTGCTAAAACAAGAAACCTATTCTATATTTTCTTACTGCAATAATAATAATAATAATAATAATAATAATAATAATAATAATAATAATAATAATAATAACAATAACCACAACAAGAATAATGATGATGATAATAATAATGATAGAAAAAAGGTTTTCCTCTGTTTTATGATTAAGTTATCGAGGCAGGGTGCCAAGTGTTTGAGAAGGCCCCCGGGCCGGGTTCTGCGTTCGTCTGATCCGCTGCCAACTTCGATGAGCAGTGTTTTGACATAAGGACAGTCAGGGTTAAGCTAGGTGCTGCATAATTGAACTAACGGTTCAAGCCGAGAAAAAACAACGCCCAATTCGCGATCAAGTGCACGCATTCTCGCCAGACACACCCAAACCGTTTCTCGTCTCTGTTATTTCTGTTCTTCCCCGGAACCATTCAAGTTCGATAGGTCGTCATTTCGGATACGCCGCCATTGAAAGAACACTATTTATTGAATATCTATAAATTAATACTGATGTATCTACTTACGTACCTACGTACGTCACGCTTTTTATTAGCACTAATTTTATAAAAGAAAGTCAGTTTTCCCCGTATTTTTATGATCAATATATTTAATATTACAAGCTACAAAATAAGTATGTCCCGTCAGTCGAATAGGCTAGATATTGGTTCGTGTTTTTAAACAAAAATAATATGTTCAGTAGATGTCATCGATTTTAATATTTAATCCTGATAAATATTTGTGTAGTCAAAAAGCGGAAGGAGGGTTTAATTCCTAACTTTGGTGTACTTTCACTGTTCTCATCAACACGTGGAAAATGTTCTTTCGTTTACTATTAATACGTCCTCACTTTTTTTTAAAGCGGTTAAACTATACTCGACTTTTGAGGGAAGGATTGAGAGAAAGAGCAGTAGGGGCATTTTATAATTGGTATTATAGAATAAATACAATCAATGTATCTGTCTTTTAAGCAAATAAAAAAACAAGAAGTGATATTCATTCTAGAGTTTTAATGGCTAAACATTACCGTGTAGTTGTTTTTACGCACAGAGTGAGAAAGATTAAGAGGGGGGATTTCATAACTATTATTATTATTAACTAAAACCAATCAATGTGTCCTTATTTAAAACAAATACAACAAAACAAACAGGAAGTTATCTACGTTAGCTTTATTAACGTAAGCTTGACACGGGCGCTTAATTGTTGTTAAGAAAGGGGAAGAGATAAAAGGAGAGAGAGAAAATGGGAGAGAGAAGACATATTTCCTAATTATCATCATAATTCAGTATAATAATGTATAATACAGTAAAGTCAATCCCCCAGCATGCATACATAATAAGATAATAACCAAAACCTTCGAATGCTAATCTGTTCAGCAATCCAATTAGCCTAAGCTATCATGCGTCTTTCTAGAAATTATGCATTCATTTCTTCTTCTTTTAATATTTATTATATTTTCTACAGATTACTGGACTCTCCCAAATAAACCTTACAAAGAGAAGGTGTCCTCCATTTTTACTCGCTACTATTTATCTATTCGCGCCGCCACCAGATTCACCGTGTTCTTATTTTTTGGAAAAAGAATTAAGCAAACACCGGTTATTCCTGAATACTTAACGAACACTTCACATTCGTATTTTTAAAAACAAAAAATGTTCGCTAAGAGCTTAGACGTCTGCGACAGTAAGCTTTTCCGATTACTTTTTTTAATAACATTTTTTTATTCTCATATTCTTCATGTTAAACAAAGAACATTCACCATTTATTCAGATTTAAACGCTACATTCTGTTCGCCGTTCTGTCAGTAAATTTCGTAAATATTTGTTCAGATTACAGAATAGAGTGGAATATACCAATTAATGAATCGCTTCTCAGGATTTTATTTTTAGTGTAATTCTAACTTATTAGGGCAGTTAAGAAATATATTTTTAACGCTAAACCAAAGTCCAAATGGTAAGCTCGTACAACCAGATGTAATGGCCTTAAAGAGTTGACCCCCAGAAAAAGAATAACGCACAATTTATCTCTAACAATAGCAAACAAAATGGTCTCAGCTCGATATCGCTTCGCAAAGTAAGTAAAGAGTTGGTAGGTCATAAGGTGAATGCGGTATTTTGGTGAGAGTGTATAGCATAGAGTAAGTCGAAAGTATTTTGGACAAACGATATGACTATCGACTCCAGAAATAAAGATTTGTTGTAAAAACTGTATGACCTTTCCCCCAAAAACGATTAGCGCTTCATGCCTAAGTTTAATGAATTTTATTCATAAGTGTTTTGTAAACACGGAACAAAAACTTGCGTATTTATTCATTCATGAAATATTAATATTTTGGTAATTTCGATACTAATTTACTTATCTTTTAAATGAGAAATAAATGGATAGAAAAAATTCAATTCGCTTGAGCGATGATGCTGGGCTCTTGAAAACAATAAAATAGAAAATTTGCCTTTGATATAGCGTGACGTGGCGAGAAGAGAGTAGAGACAAGAGGAAGGAGAGGGAAGGAGGTTGATGGAACCAGTATTATCGTTGTTGTCGTCGTCAACAACAAAAGCAAAAAACAGGAAGTTATATTTCGAATTTCAAAATAATCATTTCGAATTTTTAACGTTGTTCATTAAATCGATGTAATTAATGTTTTTACTACTACTACTACTACTACTACTACTACTACTACTACTACTACTAATATTAATATGATAAAAAGTATTCGATTTATGTAAAGAAAGTAGAGTACAAAAATAGAAATGAATTGTGCATAATATTAATGTATTTGAGAGTGTTTATAAAATTATTATTCAAATGAAGCTTCTTCGTCAGTGTGTTTTGGCATATTCTGTTGAGTATATATATATGTTTGCAAATATATAAATGTAAAATTGAAGTAAATAAACGTAACGTGTTTTTATATGAATATATTCAGGATTAATAAAAAAAAACTATTTCGCATTTATTCATTTCGCCGATGTATACAAGTGCTTTTTCTGAAACGACATTATATTATGAATCTTGCCCTTCCCAAGCCCACCTATACCTTACATTTATTTATGTACTAATATTATAGTAAATGGCGGCGGTTAAGTTGGTAACAGCTCGGACTGATGACCTGGGTGTGCCAAGTTTGAATCCACTCGATTCCATAGTCCCACTTTCATTTAAATATGTTGGCAACCTTCACGTGGTCCCTTCTGCAATAATACCAACAGAATCACGCCGGTCGACAAAGTCGTACTATGCTGACTCGTACGAATTTACTTTACTTTAGTTATACAAAAACTATTTTGAGTCATAACAGGTTGGTGATATGAAAAAAGTTAAAAAACAATTCTCCCTCATTTAATAGTTTAATGTGCCTTCATAGCTAATTGCTAAAAAGAGAGTCGAGTATTGATTTACTCCTCTCCAGGAGTTAGGCACACGGCCAGTTTTTATCTTACTCCCACAAGTAAGATGTGACCCAAGGTCGGGTCGGGAAAGTGGGGTTTAAAAATTGCCTGGGCAGCCCCGTCGGCATTCCCCGGTAGGGGCGCCTCAGACAGTAAGCAATAAACTTACTCCTCCCCAAAGAGGGGAGGCGAAGCCTGGGAGGGTGGACCTCCTAGAACTGCACAGGACAGACCCACAGATCGGCGTAAATCAAGCCCCGAAGGCCAAGACAATACCAGTCTATGGGGTGCAGTATCCATCGGAACAGATACTACACTTTGATCTTAGCCAAAAAAGAGAGTCGAGTAGCAGAGTGGTTGTTTCCTTTCCAAATGGCAGTAATACTCTGCACAGATCAACAATATAATTTTGAGACATTCAATAGGTTAAACTGTTTGTTTTTCTTTTCCTTCTTTTTCTTTTGTCACGAACTCTGCGGGAGATACGCGGTGTGCAATATTTTACGACGTTCCAAGTAGATAATAGCACAGGTCGAGTTTTACAACCGATGAATTCAAATCTGAGGTGGACGTCAAAGCTTCGCCTAAACCGAAAAGCAAATAGAAAAGGCGCCAAGATGGCGAATTTCTAAAGCATTTAAGAAACTTTAATACGAAATCAACGTCTTTTTTACTGGTTATATTAAGTATAACATTCCCGTATAAAGTGGACTTTTCAATAAATGTCTCATCAAGTGGCAAAAATGACTGTTATTCATTAAAAGCTATTATTCGTTTTGCGGTTTAAGTGGTGCACAACCGGAGAGTCGCGACCCACATTAAAGTCGCGAGAGTATTTCCGGGTTTTTTTACAAAAGTATATATTATTATACTAAAGTTGACTCAATCAACGTTTGTTTCTCTAGGGTATTTTTCCTATGCATTTTAATTACTTAAAATGCACCCTAATTCAGTTTTAGGAATTCAGGTATTTTTCAAAAGCAAATCTGTTCCAAGTGTTCATATTAGTCTTAATATGCAATGATTAATCAGTTTCTGTCCATAACCCTCTTCGTCTCTCACTGTACTTTATGAGTGACCCCGCTATTGCTTTTACCATGTATATCACTCTCGTGGGTGGGTCTCTCTCCCTTGTCCCGTCTCTCTCACTCTGTGCTTATTAAAATGTAATAGATCTGACTATTAAACAGAGGATTCGAATAGCGTAAGTACTTGTATACTCTTGCTAATAAATTGGAATAGTCCATTATAAACAAAGGTGAATACAACCACACGTAGTAACAATGTTTAACCCGTAGCCGAGAGGAAGGGGGCAATAGAGAAAGACAGAGAGAGAAAGAGAGAGAGAGAGAGAGAGAGAGAGAAAGGAATAGATTTAGCGATGCAAACTCATGAATTCCAAAATTAAACAATATAACCTGATTAAATTAGTGACCCAACGGGTTCACATTTTTTCTAGTATGTTAATAATTCACATATGGTCACATTTTCATTTTGAGTAATGAAATTGATTTACTTTAGTAAGGCAAGGGGGAAATTCGACTGGTCACACAGTAACAAAAGAATGTGATCATAAAACTGCATTACCTGTGCAATTCTGTCCGCAGCCCGTAATTCTCAGTGAACAGTTGTGTAATTGACCACCGGTCAGTTAGCGAGAAGTCTACGTGAGCAGACAGTCAATTTTCTTTAATTATTTCTTTAATGTGGTCACTAGTAATTCCCAAAATACATTATTTGATTCTTGTGTATTTATTAATCTAATTCATTGTATTTATTATGAGAATCAGTAAGATTTATCAATAAACTCACTTCTTGGCCTTTTGGCTAAGATCAAAGTGTAGTATCTGTTCCGATGGATACTGCACCCCATAGACTGGTATCGTCTTGGCCTTCGGGGCTTGATTCCGTCGGTCTATGGGTTTGTCCTATGTAGTTCTAGGAGGTGCACCCTCCCAGGCTTTGCCTCCCCTCTTTGGGGAGGAGTAAGTTTATTACTTACTGCCTGAGGGAATGCCGACGGGGCTGCCCAGGCAATTTTTAATGACCAGAGTGCTCAACTTCTCGAGTGCTGGTTTTTCTAATCCCACTTTCCCGACCTTGTGTCACATCTTACCTTGTGGGAGGTAGATAAATAAAACTCACTTCTTGGTCTTTTGGCTAAGATCAAAGTGTAGTATCTGTTCCGATGGATGCTGCACTCCATACTGGTATTGTCTTGTCCTTCCGGGCTTGACTTATGCCGGTCAATGGGTCTGTCCTGTGCAGTTCTAGGAGGTCCACCCTCCCAGGCTTTGCCTCCCCTCTTTGGGGAGGAGTAAGTTTATTGCTTACTGTCTGGGGCGCCCCTACCGGGGAATGCCGACGGGGCTACCCAGGAAATTTTTAATGGGCAGAGTGCTCACTTTCTCGGACGCTGGCTTTTCAAACCCCACTTTCCCGACCCGACCTTGGTCACATCTTACTTGTGGGAGTAAGATAAAACTGGCCTTGTGCCTAACTCCTAGGGAGGAGTAAATAAAACTCACTTTTGGCCTATTGGCTAAGATCAAAGTGTAGTATCTGTTCCGATGGATACTGCACCCCATAGACTGGTATCGTCTTGGCCTTCGGGGCTTGATTCCATCGGTCTATGGGTCTGTCCTATGTTGTTCTAGGAGGTGCATCCTCCCAGGCTTTGCCTCCCCTCTTTGGGAAGAAGTAAGTTTATTGCTTACTGCCTGAGGCGCCCCTACCGGGGAATGCCGACGGGACTGCCCATGCAATTTTTAAACCCCACTTTCCCGACCCGACCTTGGATCTCATCTTACTTCTGAGAGTAAGATAAAACTGGCCCTGTGCCTAACTCCTGGAGAGGAGTAAATCAATATTCTTCTATTTAAAGTATGAGATGTCATTTGTCTCTTTAAATCTATAAAGCAAAAAGTAAAATATATTTATTTTCTGAAAGAATTTATTTAAGACAACAAGAAAAGTTAGTCCATTTAATCTGCACGTCTAGCAACGAAAATGCTATTTCAAACATATTTGTGACAGGCCAATAAAAATGCTATTTCAAACATATTGTGACAGGCCACTAAAAATAATATTTCAAACATATTGTGACAGACCAACGAAAATGTTATTTCAAACATATGTGTGACAAACCAATAAAAATGCTATTTCAAACATATTGTGACGGACCAACGAAAATGCTATTTCAAACATATGTGTGACAAACCAATAAAAATGCTATTTAAAACATATTGTGACAGACCAACGAAAATGCTATTTCAAACTTTGTGTGGTAGACCAATAAAAATGCTATTTCAAACATATTGTGACAGGCTAATTAAAATATTTCAAACATATGTTTGACAGACCAATGAAAATGCTATTACAAACTTATTTGTGACAGACCAATGAACATTCTATTTCAAACTTATTTATGACAGACTAATTAAAATGCTATTTCAAGTATATATGTTTGACAGACCAATGAAAATGCTATTTCAAACATATGTCTGACAAACCAATAAAATGCTATTTCAAACTTATTTATGACAGACTAATTAAAATGCTATTTCAAGTATATATGTTTGACAGACCAATGAAAATGCTATTTCAAACATATGTCTGACAAACCAATAAAATGCTATTTCAAACTTATTTATGACAGACTAATTAAAATGCTATTTCAAGCATATGTTTGACAGACCAATGAAAATGCTATTTCAAACATATGTCTGACAAACCAATAAAATGCTATTTAAGACTTATGCATGACAAACTAATCGAAATGCTATTTCAAACATATGTGTGGCAGACCAATGGAAATTCTATTTCAAACATATGTGTGGAAGACTAACAGAGAGTTTGATTCTTATAGAGATATGCACATGCACTTACTCAAATTACTTACTTTTATTTGTCACTGAAGTAATTTAAACTACACGCTTTTTTATGGAAATAGTTCAAGACAAGGCATAAAGCCACTTGATTTAAAGAGCCAACAAGCACAAACATAGTTACCGCAAAGACAGGAGATACCTATTGGCCTTAGTTTTGAAAATACTAAGATAATAGGTAGGAGGAAAACAGTCAGTAGGAAGAGAGTTCCATACGCCTGCGGTTCTTGGAAAGAAGCTACTGGAATAGGAAGCTGTATTACAATGAGGTAACAAAACAGCGAATTGATGGAGACCACTAGACCAACGAGTCAAACGAGCTGGTACAAAAGAAGCGGGTAATAGATCATATATATCTGAAGAATACATGCCATAATAGTATTTATAGAAAAGACTGAGACTAGCAACATCACGTATATGAGAGAGGGGTGTAGAGAAGAAGAAATGGGTACGGTCAATCAAATAACATATACGTTTCTGCACCTTATCAAGAACCCTCAAATAAGACAGCGATTCACCACGCTTAACAACGAAAATGGTGTTTCAAATTTATGCATTATACATCGCCATGTTATTCAAATGAAAATGAAAAAGATCCATTCTTAAAACTTGACCTGAAGCAACTTAACCTAATAAGGCAAGCTGAAACATGTATGCACACATGTAGCTAATAATGTTAGTATAAATGCAATTTACACTAAATAAATAAATATGTTTGACTTACATCGACAAGTCGAGGTTTCGACCATTGCTCCCTCTTCGCAACCAAATCACTATTTAATTATTGAAGTAATTAAAATAATTTATTGGCTCCGTGGAGGTCGCAAGATTAAAAGCTCAATGTACGCCAAACAACCCATATATGTATAATCTCGACTTTAGTATCGAACATGATTGGATCAAAAGAAGACCAAATTTTTACACCTAGCAATAAAACTCTCTCCTTTAGGTCTATCTGCAGACGTATTAAGTTGCGTCATTTCCTGCTCTAACAGTGAAATTAAAATGCCGATTTCAATATCACGGAATCGCTTTTAATATACTGATCATGTGTAGGCAATCGAAGTAGTAAGATTTACTAATTTACATATTGTTTTGAAAAAGACATCTCATTAATAATTTATTCTTCTCCGTTGATTTTCAACTAGTTAGTAATTGTAAATTAACGACACGCATCACATTTCGCGGTCAAACAAACAAGTCACGGAGTACCCCCACCCCTTTACAAAAAAAATACTGGGAGCATAGATTTCTTGGTTTGTCAATTTTCACGTATAAATCTCCACACACACGCGCGTGCACACGCATATATATATATATATATATATATATATATATATATATATATATATATATATATATATATATATTTGTTATTGTTTATTTATCTATGGACGTATATGTTTCGTCTCTTTTCAATCAAGACTCATCAGCATAGAAGTACGACTATTCACTACCTGTCACACGATTCGAAACTCTGGATTACAAGTATTTTTCAACCCCAATCTAACGTCGCTAATCGATAGGCCAATTCTGAACAGCTTATAAACAATGATAATTTTAACAAATTTAAAGGCGGCGAGACATACATGCATTCAACTTCTATAGGTGAAAGAATGCTGCATATAAAGCAAGTGACGTAACGCTGTGTTATTACTACAATTTACAGTGCTCTACTTTTTAATGAGGAGCTTCAAATATAAGTATTTGTTATTGTTTATTTATCTATGGACGTATACGTTTCGTCTCTTTTCAATCAAGACTCATCAGCATAGAAGTACGACTATTCACTACCGGTCACACGATTCGAAACCCTGGATTACAAGTATTTTTCAACCCCAATCAAACGTCGCTAACCGATATATATATATATATATATGAAAAATTAATAAAAATATGAGAAGAATGTTGTAGTTTGCTTGGAGCATTGTGTATAGTGTAAGAATAATTGTTTGGAGGCGATAACAATGCGTTGTTAAAGTGACACATATACGACATGTGGAATCGTAAAAACAAAGTGACAATATTGAAAAGTCAATAATTTTCAAAAAAATTTATTTTATTTACCAGTGTATCGTTGACCGTGGTGTTAGGTTGGAGTGTGTCCTTTTTATTATTATTTGTTTTAATTTTCGAGGGAAGCCACTCGTTGGAGTGTGTGTTTGCCAAAAGCCGGGGCCGGAAATGCTGGTTTGTTTTTAGTAGCAGGTCCGCAGAGGTTTGTTTATTTTTTTTTTTATAATTTATTTTTTTTTTTTTATAACCGTTGCTGTTTGTTTAGGTTAGTAAATATACTGAGTAATTTTTTTATTTTTTTTTTTTAACTTTGTTGTTTGTTTTGGTTAATAATTATACTGAATAATTATTATCTCTGTGGTAAAGCCGGGTAACTCGTGTGAGTCAAGCTTTGTTTGTGGGAGTTATGTCCCTTTAGAGTTTTAACTAATTTCGACTCGTTTCATAAATTTGTTTACCGTGTGGGTGTAGTAGCAGTGGGTGGGTGAGAAATCCTGGGCATGGGAGTGGGTCGTCGTTAATAGAGCCTTTGGTATATATATGTGTGTGTGTGCGCGTGTGTGTTGGTGTATGTATATATATACGTATATGTAAAATACATACATGCATACATTTTTATGTTATTTATTTATTCATTTATATTTTTTTTATTTATTTTTATATTACTTTTTTTTCGGTTCGATTCTATATTATTATTTATCTATATTTTTAGATTTTGTTATGTGCAGTCGTGGTATATAATGGTCGGGATTTCTAGTTAATATTTGTGTTTGTAAGGCGGGTAACATGTGCAACCACGTGTCCGAGTTAGCAGCAGGTGCAAGTGGCTGTGTGTGCACCAGTGTCAGTAATTGGGCTAATAATATGTGCCTAACTAATTTTATTTAGTGTTTGTTTTCGTTAATAGTATGTCCGCATAGTATCATAGATGTTTGTTAGTATAATGTGTATGATGGTGCTTGTCGTGTGTGATTATATTAAGAAGTTGGAGTTGAGCTCGGCTCTGTTGTTTAATTTAGGGGATAGCTTTCTAATTAATATTGATTCTTTAAGTCTGAGATTGCCCTGGTCTCTTTCGCTAGCTAGTATCTTGACTCGTATGTCTTTGGTGGGATTGTGGCCATGTGTTATATGTTTTTGGAAGGATGAGGCCTTGGTGGTTACGTGTTCCTTAATTCGTATATGCAAAGGTCTCACTGTACTGCCGATGTAGAATTCATTGCAAACCGCACATTGTATCTGATTTATAGCATATGTCCAGTTGCATAAACCTGTGTTGTTGATGGGGCAGTTTGCTAGGGTGCAAGAGTTCGTGTTGAAAGGTGTTCTAGGTTTAGATAGGTGTTGTCTTAGTGTAGGTCCGGAGTGTGTGAGTTGAAGGTCTAAGTGTTCTTTGCGGATGGCTTTGCGGATTGCCGAGGTTATTCTATCGCTAAAGTGTGGTATTTTAAGGAAGCATGTGTTAGAGGGAGTTTGTTTTGGGTGTTTTCTAGATGTCTTATTGTAGTGTCTGATGTTTGTAGGGTATCCATTCCGCTCGAGTATCTGTTGGAAGTGTCTAACAGAGGATGTCTTGTCGGTTTCCGTAGTACATTTGCTACGGATGCGGTTTGCTTCGTTCGCAACATATCCTATTTTGGCTTTGGTAGGGAGGGCCGATTTATAGTTTACGAAGATATCTCTGCAGGCAGCTTTCTTGTAGAATTTGGTGTGAATGAGCCCTTCATCGGTGATGCAGAGCGTGAAGTCTAGCAGTGAGAGGGATCCGGATGTCTTAGGGTTTTCGATTGTGAATTGTATTTTGTGGTCTGTATTCTTAAAGCTAATGAGGATTTTGTTGGCTTCTTCGCGGGATGATGTGAATATATATATTAACGAAAAATACGTCCTATCAAGAGCGACAAATAATGCAATTTTTCCATCTTAATCATTCGGGAAATGAAAAGAATCGAAATAGTAGTAAGCAAAAACAACAAACGCTACAATCACCAATAAAACAAATTACATAAAAATACATTAAATATATAGGTGATAAAATCGTACATATTTCTAGGCAGGGCGTCGTAGTCCAATGGTAAGACGCTGCACTATCGACATCACACTATCGAAAGTTCGATCCTTGTCTAAGTTAGAAATCCTGATGGCGGCTGTGAGCCAGAAACACGTTTCCACGGATTACTTTTATGCACGTATAAAATTAATATATATATATATATATATATATATATATATATATATATATATATAGTCTAAAGAAGCTTTGAGTTATTTTAAACAAAAGGACAAAAAAAATGGAAAATGCAGTTTAAATTCCCACAGAAACAAACTAAATCCAAAATAGTGGAGACTTAACATTCGTTGGAAAATTCATAAATAAATAAAATATATAATAGTAAGTAAATAAAAAGGGGGGGTTAAGTATCTAACAGTGAAACAAAAACAGGAGACCTTAACGTAAGCATCCAATATTAACACGGGGATCATCAGCTGTTTACCATGTAACTGTTTCGGAGATTTAAAAACAGGACAGTTATATGCATGGCTCTCCAATGGTACAGATCAAACTACCATTTCCCCAATCAAGTCTCGAAATAATTCAGCTTAAAATGTTGCTTATAAATAATAATAATAATAATAATCAAAATAATAATAATAATATACTACCCTTAAGACTACCGTGCGATATGGTAATTTGCATATCAAATAAAATTCTTTATAACAATAGTAATACTAGTAATACTAGTAATAATAATAATAATAATAATAATAATAATAATAATAATAATAATAATAATAATAATAATAATAAAATGTTATCTAAACACTACACACAAGAACCATTCTGCGATATGGTAGCTAGAAATAAAATTATATAGGAATTAAAGTTGAATTAAAAAAAAAAGAAGCTTTAGCACCTTTGGTACCAGAAAGGCAAATAGATAAGAGGAAGGAAACCTAGCCATACAGATCTAAATACCCATATATATATATATATATATATATATATATATATATATATATATATATATATATATATATATATATATATATATATATATTTCAGAGAAAACATTTTAAATCAATGAAACGGGCGGGTGGAGACAAAAAATTCTTAAATGTTCCTTAAGACCTTATCGTTTAACCCTCTAAGAGGAAACGTCAGAATGATGACTTAACACCTAAGAAAAACTGAATGAGATATGAGGGGAAAAATTGTTTAAGTTGGAGAAAACGATTGAGAGAGAAAACAACGTAAATTTCTCAACGTTATGGTGGATTTGAATCATTAAACATCTCCGACTGATGCTTCAAAATCTTTTGTCTACACAGGCTAGGTCGAGAATTGTTAATTACCAACGCCTCAATAACATTGAGATGGTAGTTCGGCCTGGCACTGTGTAAAACAGAAAACCACCTATCGGAATACGTGTTAGAAAAACTATTTGTACTGACCAGGTGATTATCGATGGCTGATTCTTGTACTTGAAAGTTCCAGGATGATCTCGAAACCTTGTGTAAACGAATATTACGTGGTATGTGTTGGGATATTCTAATATCTCATCTTTGGGATGTCTTGCCAAAGTAGTCAGCCCAACACTGACACAGGAATTTATAAACAACAGAATTATTTTGAATCGCTTGCAAAACATCCTTACGAAAAGAAGAGAAACGGTTCGAGTCGTGTAAACTACTCTCAGCATGGTTGTTGGAAAACAACGTTGAGTAGAAAAAGAAATCCTTTTGTCAATGTCAAGGTCGTCAGAACCTTACCATGGAAGTTTCAAATAAATAGGGAATCGTAGCGTGCCAATAAATTTACCACGATTAAATATAGCAACTTTGCGTGTAATGGTGCTTTTTATGATATTGATTGGATATCCATTAGCAAGAAAAATGTTAGTAATTTTACCAATTTATCTCATTCGTTTCTTTTAGTTTTTAATGCATCATTCTGACGTTTCGTCTTAGAGGGTCAGACTATAAGGCCTTAAGGAAAATTTTAGCACATATAAAGAGGTGTACTAAAAGCGAACTTTTAGGAAAGGTAAAACTTATTGTGAAGAGTATACAGCTCAATATCCAGGATAGAGCAGGTAGATATGAAGAAGAATGGAAAGGAATTAGAGAAGCAAAAGCCAAATCAAAATTCAATTCAATTGCTCAGAGCAAGGTATATTCCGCAAAAAAGCAATTTATTCAAGTTAAATTTTCCTTAAGCCAGGCTTTTCAAAGATCAAAATCTTATCATCAGAGGAAGTCGCTGGGATAGATAAGTTGGCAATGGCCAAGATTTAAAATTTGAAAAAATAAAATAAAAGTTGTAGGGAAAGAAACGCAAGGCAAAACTCTGCCCGAATGCAAGCAAATGTCCGATTGTTAAAAGGTCCGGTGTCGAAAAGTCCAGCGGAGAGAATAAGATGTAGATAGGTAGGTCGTTAAAGGCACGAGATGTAATGAGAGAGGTTTCAAAGTTAAATTCCAAGAAGCCACAACTTCAGGTACGGCGAAAATAGAAAATCCAAAAGGGTAAAAAGTCCAATAGGAGGTACGTTTGATGATGCAGGCAGGCTCAGAGAAGATTGAGGTGGAAAATATTCGCCATTAAAAACACTTCCTTCATATATATATATATATATATATATATATATATATATATATATATATATATATATATATATATATATATATATATATATATATATATAGGAAGAGACGGTTTGGAGTCATCAGAACTATAATACAAAATAAAATATTTCCAAATTGTCGTGGAAATGTGAATTAAATGCATGTCCAAGTGATAGTCATCTGAAGGTCGAAGGTTCAATCCTTGGTGCGGGCGATACGAAGAATTTCTGACGTAATAAGTGCATGCTACCCACGTGGATTAAATAAAGGGTACCGTTACAAATTCCGACCAGATTCACGAGTTCGACAGAAATATTCCCGAATTCGAAGAGATATACCTAAAGAAGGCCGGAAGTTACAGCGGCCGAAACATTGTACTGATAACACTCAATGTGAGATTTGTAGTCCGAATAATGAAAATTATGCATATATATATATATATATATATATATATATATATATATATATATATATATATATGTGTGTGTGTGTGTGTGTATATATACAGGGTGGCGCAAAAGTCACGCATTAGTTTGAATCAGTAACAACTTTCACATTTAATAAAAAGTTCTCCTTATCTTTCAGAATATTACAGATATAAACATTAATAATTTATCATGGAAAAATATAGCACTGAACAACGAACCTAAATGATTGAACTTTACTTCGGAAACCATCGTTCAATAACCTTAACCCAAAGAGCTTATCGTCGGCATCATAATGTCAGACCACAATTCATCGTCTTGTGGCCCGGTTCCGGCAGCAGGGTTCAGTCAGTGATCTTCCACGATCTGGCAGACCACGTTCAGTACGGACACGAAATATGTAGCACTTGTTGAGGATAGCATTGTTGAAAATCCAGACACCTTAACTCGAAGACGAGCCACTCAGATTGGGATGTCCAGAAGGTCACTTCAAAGAATTTTGCGTGAATTGCATCTGTATCCATACAAAATTCAATTGGTACAGGCATTACAACCCACAGATTTGCAATCACGCGTAGCTTATGCTGTTCACAGTCAGCAATTAGCCAGAGAACAAAATGAGTTCATCCATCAGCTGAAAATGAGCGACGAAGCACATTTTCATCTGAACGGGTTCGTATATAAGCAAAACTGCAGAATATGGGCCATTGAAAATCCAAGAACCGTTCATCAGCGTGAATTACATCCACTAAAATGTACCGTATGGTGTGGTGTTACCTCGGAAAAAGTGAGCGGTCCATATTTCTTTGAAGACGAAGAAGGTGTCGCTGTGACGATAACTGCACAGCGATATCAACAAATGATTGAAATTTTTTAAGACCAGCTGTTCAGGACAACCCAGAAATGTGGTTCCAACAAGATGGAGCTACTGCCCACACTGCCCGACAAAGTATGGCGCTCTTAAGGGGATTGTTTGGCGAGCGCTTAATCAGCAGATTTTCTGATTTTAACTGTCCTTCATGTTCACCGGATTTAACAACCCCTGACCTTTTCCTTTGTGGTTATCTTACGGAAATGTATATATGAACAAGCTTACAACGATTCAAGAAGCTTAAAAACAATATCAGACATGAAATCCAAGAACTAGAGCCAGTTATTCTAAGGACTGTAATGGAAAATGCCCTAACTAGAGCCCGTCTTTGTGAGGCCGAAAATGGTGCCCGTTTAAAGGATATTATTTTTAAAACTTACTGCAACAAAATTACCAAGTAAATGTATTATTTATCAGAACGGCCTAGTAAATTACTTTAAATGTTGTAGTTTCTATCACCTAAACAAACCAATGCGCGACTTTTGCACCAGCCTGTATATATGTATGTATATATATATATATATATATATATATATATATATATATATATATATATATGTATATATATATGTATATATATATATATATAGTAAGCAGTGAAAATATATATGGCAATCAAGCTACACAGAGGTTCTCGTGTTTCATCCCCGGGGGGAATCGTCAGGCTAAATGCCTCTGTGTAGCCTGATTGCCATATATATTTTCACTGCTTACTACCTAGCTCTACTTACGTATCGAGCACTGTTGAAGTAAATACTGAAAACTGATACATAAAAAATTATATCTCCTTATAATATTTTATGTGGATACATGAAGTACTAATATATATATATATATATATATATATAGAAAGAGAGAGAGAGAGAGGGAGAGAGTGAGAGAGAGAAACAGAGAGAAAGAGTGAGAGAGAGAAGGGGGTAAAGTAATAACAAGCGGGTTCCACTGTTTATAGATATATAATAAAGACGACGTGTATATTTGGTATATAGCTTTCCAAGTGAATGTCTATAGTTTCTATTAAATTTATTGATAAATCTACAGCAATTTCTCATATTAAACATTTCGTATTACACCGTCGTCTGAAAAGGCCTACACGTGTATACACAGGCGCAGCGGCGTGCGACAACAATGAATATGCATAAAATATAATTTGAGAGATTCATAATATGTGTGCACATCTGCGTGTGATGTGATCAGCGTTCTAGAAGTCCCGGGTCGCCATCACTATATGAGTATGAAATTGTGGGCGAGACGCCACTGTGCATGCTCATTGGTTTTAAGAAACGTCGAATTCTCAGGAACCTTCTGGCAATAATCTCTTCTTATTATTAACTCCAGATTCAATGAATGCCAAATAAAGCGAAATAAAACAAACAAGTCGGACAATAAAAATCCAAAAATGAACAAGAAGATTTTTGACGGCGGATATTCCATTGTCACGAGTTTACGCTTCTCTGGAACTCGGAGCTCACTCACCGGTGTCTAGCTCAACTAGGCGTACATCAACACGTATATGATACCGCTGAAGACAGGTGATACTTTTAAAGACATAACCCCGCTACTGCCATTTGAGTCAAGATCAGCTTCAGCTGCAGGAGGATATCTGCTCAAATTCCGACACTGAAAGGGCTGATTGTTCAAGTCAATCCCTCGATTGCCAGAATGATGCCAAGGTTCAATCATCGCTGCTCTGAAAAAGGCTATAACAGTTCAATCGACTTGTGTAAATACCGTAGACTGCCCGGCAATTAAAGGAAAATAGAACGAAAATAACAAGGAATACATGTTGACACTTACACTTTATTACCATAATGAGACGTTTTCTTTTCTATTCCTTTCTGCATTCTATACCGATTTATACATGTTTTCTTCTTTTCTTAAACGTTCCAGTCCAAGACGTTTTCTTTCTGTTGTGATGGGATAACCTGACTTCCCCATTCACGAAATAGATGGACTCGTGGGACTATAAGAACGACTACAGTAAGCAATCGATGCATTCTGTCGCACGTATTCTCTAGTCGGTCTGCCCTATTACATATTCTGTATTCTGTTAACATATCTTCTAAGTAAAAGATATATATATATATATATATATATATATATACAGGGTGGCCCAAAAGTAGGTTTACAGTTATTAAACTATTTTTTATATGGTTGAAGTTACTTCGAATAACCTAGTTAAAAAAACTTCAAATATTAAATTATAACTGTAAACCTACTTTTGGGCCACCCAGTATATATATCCGGAAATAAACCTATTATTTTAAAGACCTTCCACTCGGGTTATTTATCATCATATTTTCAACAAGATATATCACATTCTTGCATTTAAAAAAATATTTTTTGAAAAGTTTAATAGCATTTCATGGTGAAATCGTTTAAAGACTTCTCACTGTGAGCGACGACTGTTTTCTTTCGATTCTATTTTCGACCATTCCACTTTCGCTAATGTCTTTGATGTTTAACAGTCCGGCTTCAATTTGTATGCCTCCGTTGTCATACTGGAGCTCGTCAATATCTGTCCCATTTGACGATTCATGATAAGGTTCAGAAACATAGCTGTAACATGATTGGCCTCACTCTTTCTTCTTATTCGAACCCTTGTTGTACAGACGTGATGTTGCTAGTCTCAGTCTTTTTATAAATACTATTATGACATGTGTTCGTCAGAATTGTGTGATCAATTCCATGATTCCTTTTTCACAGCTCGTTTAACACGTTGATCTAGTTGTCTCCATTAATTCACTGTTTTTTCATAACTTTATTGTAATACAAATTTTTATTCTAGCTTATTTCAAAGATATGAAAACTTGTGGACTACTCATCCTGCTGACTGTTTTCCTCCTACCTAAAGCATGTGTCTTTTCAATACATTGGTCAATACGCACATGTCTTTGTCATAGTCATATTTTGTTCTTGTTCGCAATAATCAATAAAAGAAAATTAAAAGAAGAAAATAAAAAGCAACGTCAACGGTTGGTGTTATTTTTTTCCTTGGGTCATGAGAAATGATGTTTCTTTAACACGCGATAGTTCAGTGCCTAATTATTCTAGTGACAAAAAAATCAGACTGAATAGAGTATCAAACAACGATTAGGTTTCTTTACAAACAATACCGAGAAGTAAAATAACGACAATTGTATTTGAGGATTTGCGAAAGCAATAGGTGTTTCTTATTATCAGAAATGATGTTAATAATTTAGATATGAAAAATAAAATTACTCACGTAATTCTATGATATTGCATGTATATTAGTGCCAAGAATGGCGAAGCATCATTCTTTCCGTCATATCTGACGAAGAGTGTCCACTAATACATATATATATATATATATATATATATATATATATATATATATATATATATATATAATAGTGAATAATTATATCTCTATGCTGATGAGTCCCGATAGAAAAGGACAAAACGTATACGTACATAGATAATAAACAAAAAACAAATATTTATTATTTGTAGCCCCTAGAAAACTCTTTAGATGGGCACTGTAAGTGTAGTATTAACACAGCATCACGTTTCTAGCTATAAATGCATCGTTCCTTTCATTAAGTTGAACGCTCTTATGACGTGAAGCCGCCGAAATAAGTGTTAAAATTATCGCTGTTTATTTAGCTATCCAGCGGTGGTGGAGTGGTTCGATGTGTCGGGATTTGAGTTGTAAAATACTCGTAGCCCGGGGTTTAATAATTATATCTTCATGCTGATGAGCCCCGATAAAAAATGACGAAACGTATACGTACATAGATAATAAACAGAAAACAAATATTTCTTATATATATATATATATATATATATATATATATATATATATATATATATATATATATATATATATTATATATATATTACACTGACGAAAGCGGAAGGATCGCGGCCGAATATTTTGTTAGGAAGACCGTAAAGTGTTGGTATGGTGGAGTCGTATGAAATGAGGGAAGTCTATTCTTTGGATTGTTTAGTAGAGATTTTGATAAATTTTTCATTGATTTTGTTGGTAGTGTTAAGATCGGTGGATTTATATGTTGAACCGTCATTGAGTATATCCATGATTTTGTTATGGTAATCACTTTTGTTGAGGATAACAACGCCACCTGTCTTATCAGCAGGAGATATAACCATGTTTGGTATGGCGGCTAAATTAAGTAATGCTGTAACGTATCGTTTGGGAAGGGTTCGTTCCTGAGGTGTGGTAGAAGCGGCGAAAGAGAGACCTTGTAGAAATCCCGTTTTCTAATGGTATATTAAAATCAGAAAAATAGATACATTTCCCATAAATCGTCAACGTATTTCCTGGAACAATGCGAAAACGTTCTCGCGCGTTTCTTCGCTGTCTTTTTTTTAAAAGTCTCTTCTTTCTCACGCTTTTTTGTTACTGTCTATAGTGATTTCTCGCGGCCGTGTCGGTCTGGGCGTTAGGCTCGTGATTCTAGGATGATTCTACGAACTATATTCGAGCCCATACGACCGCTTGCAACCACCACTCCTGCATTGATGAAACTGGAAACCCGAAACGACGTCGTCCGTAGGTATATAACACTTTAATATTTAATTTAAAATATTTATAGTTAATATATATATATATATATATATATATATATATATATACATATATATATATATATATATATCCTCCTAAAATTCCAAGCTAATTTTTGGTGGCCAACTTGTAACTCTCTTGACTGCAAATCAGTGGTGACTTGTGATCGGCGTTCGCGCCCGTCGACCGTCGGGAATAAGCTTCCTGCACTGAAGATTGCGTAAGCATGAAACATCGATATCTGTAGGTAATAAATAATTAATATATATATATATATATATATATATATATATATATATATATATATATTAGTGATTAGACGAGTCCAATATTTTCCCGATTCCGATACAATTACTGATTCCGATTCTTTCAAAATTTCTAAATATTGAGTCATTGAGTTGTTTTTTTAATTGCTAGATTACCGTAAAATCTCGTGTAGGTTGCATATATTTTTGCAAAAGTAAAAATATATTTGTATGGACGTCATACATTACACGACTAGATTTATCTAATTATTATTTTCTCAAATTGATTTAAAATAGTGAGCGAACTAAAGATTTATTTCTCCTTTTTTTTGCAGTAGTTCGTCGTAAGATGACAACATATTATTTGTATTTTTTTCATTTAACAATTTAATATAGACGACTAGCAACTTTTTTAGTAAAATTAATTGTTGTAACAGATTAGTAAGTTACTTATTTTAAAGTGAAAACACTTCAAAGAGAAAAGGAAAGAAGAAAAAGGGACAGAAAACAAACAGATTATATAGTGTATAGCTTTGATGTTCATTTCTAACGAAACACCTGTTTTTGTGTTCAATAAAAGTGTTTAAATACGTTATATATTTTTGTAATTTATTTTGTTATATGTTTTTGTGTGTATTGAAAGTGTTTAAATATGTAATATGTTTTTGTAATTTATTTTGTTATATGTTTTTATGTGTAATGGAAGTGTTCAAATATGTTATATGTTTTTGTAATTTTTTGTTATATGTTTTTGTGTTTACTGAAAGTGTTCAGATATGTTATATGTTTTTTTCTTATATGTTTTTGTGTTTAATGAAAGTGTTAAAATATATTATATGATTTTGGTGATTTATTCTGTTATATGATTTTGTGTTTAATAAAATTTTCTAGATATGTTATATGTTTTTTTTGTTATATGTTTTTTGTGTTTAATGAAAGTGTTCAAATATGTTATATGTTTTGTAATTTATTATGTTATATGTTTTTGTGTTTAATAAAAGTGTTCAAATATGTTATATGTTTTAGTGATTCATTTTTTATTTGTTTTTGGTATTAAGGAAAGTATTTAAATATGTTATACATTTTGATAATTTATTTTGTTATATGTTTTTGTGTGTAATGAAAGTGTTTAAATATGTCATATGTTTTTGTAATTTATTTTGTTATATGTGTTGGGTTTTAGGAAATTGTTCAAATATATTATATGTTTTTGTAATTTATTTTGTTATATGTTTTTGTGTTTAATGTAAGTGTTCAAATATGTCACATGTTTTTGTAATTTATTGTGTTTTTGTGTTCAATGAAAGTGTCTAAATATGTTATATATTTTGGTGATTTATTTTTTATATGTTTTTGTGTTTAATGAAAGTGTTCAAATATGTTATATGATTTTATAATTTATTTTGGTATATGTTTTTGTGTTTAATGAAAGTGTTCAGATATGTTATATCTTCTTTTTGTTAGATGTTTTTTGCAGTTAATGAAATTGTTCAAATATGTTATATGATTTTGGTGATTTATTTTGTTATATGTTTTTGTGTTTAATAAAAGTGTTCAAATATGTTATATATTTTGGTGATTTATTTTGTTATTTGTTTTTGTGTTTAATGAAAGTATTTTAATACGTTATATCTTTTTGTAATTGATTTTGTTATATGTTTTGTGTGTATTATAAGTGTTTTAATATGTTTTATGTGTTTGTAATTTATTTTGCTATGTATTTTTGTGTGTAATGAAAGTGTTCAAATATGTTTTATGTGTTTGTAATTTATTTTGTTATATGTTTTTGTGTTTAATCAAAGTGTTCACATATGTTATATGTTTTTGTAATTTATTTTGTTATATGTGTTTGTGTTCAATAAAAGTGTTCAAATATGTCATATGTTTTTGTAATTTTTGTTGATTTTATGTATTAGTGTTTAATGAAAGTGTTCAAATATGTCATATGTTTTTGTAATTTATTTTGTTATATGTGTTTGTGTTCAATAAAAGTGTTTAAATATGTTATATGTTTTGGTGATTTATTTTGTTATTTGTTTTTTAGTTTAATGAAAGTATTTATATACGTTACATGCTTTTGTAAATTGATTTTGTTATATGTTTTGTGTGTATTGAAAGTGTTTAAATATGTTATATGTTTTTGTAATTTATTTTGTTGAATGGTTTAGTGTTAAATAGAAGTGTTCAAATATGTTATATGTTTTTGTAATTGATTTTAGTATATGTTTCTGTGTTAAATGAAAGTGTTCAGATATGTTATATGTTTAATGTTTTTTATATGTGTTTTGTGTTTTATGAAAGTGTTCAAATATGTTATATATTTTTTAATTTATTTTGTTATATGTTTTTGTGTTTAATGAAAGTGTTCAAATATGTCATATGTGTTTGTAATTGTTTTTGGTTATATGTATTAATTTTTAATGAAAGTGTTCAAATATGTCATAGATTTCTGTAATTTATTTTGTTATATGTTTTTTTGTTCAATAAAAGTGTTTAAATATGTTATATGTTTGTGTAATTTATTACGCTATATGTTTTGTGTGTATTGAAAGTGTTTAAATATGTTATATGTTTTTGAAATTTATTTTGTTATATGTTTTTTTGTGTTTCATGAAAGTGTTCAAATATGCTATATGTTTTTGTAATTTATTTTGTTATATGTTTTTGTGTGTAATGAAAGTGTTCAAATATGGTATATACTTTCGTGATTTATTTTGTTATGTGTTTGTGGTTAATCAAAGTGTTCAAATATGCTATATGTTTTCGTGATTTATTTTGGTATATGTTTTTGTGTTTAATGAAAGTGTTCAAATATGTTATATGTTTTTCTAATTTATTTTTCCAAGCAGCTTACAATAACAAAAACTCAAGATCAAAGAAAAAACTTACGCTAAGTGTCAACTTCTCACTTATAGACGTGAAAATATAAATATTCACTGAATTATTAAAAACTGATTGAACTCCGAATCAAGCCTTTCAAAATGGTCCAAGTTTTCCCTATCTTTTACCTATCTGTTTTAAGATTTTACCGATGTGGGGTAACGGACAAAAGTCAACTAGAAAAAATCCAAATATTATTAAAAACAAACCGGCAAAAGCCCGACAGCATAAAATAATTTACTTTAGTAAGATTAACAACATGTTTTATATCTAATGTTTTCATAATTTAATTGTCAATTACGTTTGTCAGTATCTTTCTCTTGGTAAAAATGTTTTACCTGATGTTTTATAAATGCAACTGGATTACCTAGCTAATTTGTGCAAAGTTTTATGTTGTTACACGAGTAAAATGTTTATGTTATCATATGTTTATGTTATCATATGTTTATGTTATCATATGTTTATGTTATCATATGCTTATGTTATCATATGTTTATGTTATCATATGATTATGTTATCATATGCTTATGTTATCATATGTTTATGTTATCATATTTTTATGTTAGCATATGTTTATGGTATCATATGTTTATGTTATCATATGCTTATGTTATCATATGTTTATGTTATCATATTTTTATGTTAGCATATGTTTATGTTATCATATGTTTATGTTAGCATATGTCTATGTTATCATATGCTTATGTTATCATATGTTTATGTTATCATATTTTTATGTTAGCATATGTTTATGTTATCATATGTTTATGTTTTCATATGTTTATGTTATCATATGTTTATGTTATCATATGCTTATGTTATCATATGTTTATGTTATCATATGCTTATGTTATCATATGTTTATGTAATCATATGTTTATGTTATCATATGTTTATGTTATCATATGTTTATGTTATCATATGTTTATGGTATCATATTTTTATGTTATCATATGTTTATGTTATCATATGTTTATGTTATCATATGTTTATGTTATCATATGCTTATGTTATCATATTTTTATGTTATCATATTTTTATGTTATCATATTTTTATGTTATCATATGTTTATGTTATCATATGTTTATGTTATCATATGTTTATGTTATCATATGTTTATGTTATCATATGCTTATGTTTTCATATGATTATGTTATCATATGTTTATGTTATCATATGTTTATGTTTTCATATGATTATGTTATCATATGTTTATGTTATCATATGTTTATGTTATCATATGTTTATGTTATCACATGTTTATGTTATCATATGTTTATGTTATCATATGTTTATGTTATCATATGTTTATGTTATCATATGGTTATGTTATCACATGTTTATGTTATCATATGCTTATGTTATCATATTTTTATGTTATCATATGTTTATGTTATCATATGTTTATGTTTTCATATGATTATGTTATCATATGTTTATGTTATCATATGTTTATGTTATCATATGTTTATGTTATCATATGTTTATGTTATCATATGCTTATGTTATCATATGTCTATGTTATCATATGCTTATGTTATCATATGTTTATGTTATCATATGTTTATGTTATCATATGTTTATGTTATCATATGCTTATGTTATCATATGCTTATGTTATCATATGTTTATGTTAACATATGTTTATGTTATCATATGTTTATGTTATCATATGCTTATGTTATCATATGTTTATGTAATCATATGTTTATGTTATCATATGCTTATGTTAACATATGTTTATGTTATCATATTTTTATGTTATCACATGTTTATGTTATCACAAGTTTATGTAATCATATGTTTATGTTATCATATGTTTATGTTATCATATGTTTATGTTATCATATGCTTATGTTAACATATGTTTATGTTATCATATGTTTATGTTATCATATGTTTATGTTATCATATGTTTATGTTATCATATGTTTATGTTATCATATGCTTATGTAATCATATGTTTATGTTATGATATGCTTATGTTATCATATGTTTATGTAATCATATGTTTATGTTATCATATGCTTATGTTAACATATGTTTATGTTATCATATTTTTATGTTATCACATGTTTATGTTATCACAAGTTTATGTAATCATATGTTTATGTTATCATATGTTTATGTAATCATATGTTTATGTTATCATATGCTTATGTTAACATATGTTTATGTTATCATAATAACGGTGCACGGTAAAATTGGCACAGGTTAAAACGGAACAAATGAATAAATTTAAAAAATTCGACATAAAGATTCCCGAGTTTGACAAGACGCACCTGAAAAGGGTCAAAGGTTACATTGGCCGAGAATTAGTAAGAATAACATCCAAGATGAGAAAAGTAGTCTGAATAATACGAATACACAGTCTGTTGTTTTCAAGCAAATAAAATCGATTCATCTAAGTCTTTGCGAGCTAGGCTCCTTTTGTAATCTTAATTAGGAGCTAAGCCCTCTTCAATATTTGAAAATTAATATTTTTCTTTTGTTTTGTTGTTTTCAACCAAATAACATCCAATCCTCTAAGCGTCTGGGCAGGGGGACTAGGTTTGGTTGTTTGGTTTGGTTTGGTTGTTATGTTTTATGGTATATCAACCTTTTTTCGGATCAATTCATGCCGGATACGGTTGTATTGATAACAGATTTTTTGCTTCAAGTTTGATATATCTTCAAATATTTATTCATGGTGTTTTGTTTGGTTGTTTTGTTTTACAGCATATCAACCTTTTTCGGGTTATTTAATGCCGAATACAGTCATATTGGTAAAAGTTTTTTTCTGCTTTTTTCAGTATCATGGATGTGATTGAATATCTGATAATTTTTAATATTAATATTGCACTCTTGTTTGAGGAAGGTTTCTTGGAGACAAATAATTGTGGGAGATTTGATTTTAAACCGCGACAATTCCATTGGATTATTTTTCTCCCATGGTTAATAGTTTGATTGGTGGTGTTTTTTGTTTTGTTTGTTTCTTTTTTTCAGAGTTTTCATCTTATGTTATCATCACCACAGTTTACTCATCCCATAAATTTATCAGGGTCTTTTCCCCCACATTTTCCACATGCGTTTCCTCCGTTACATTTGTTTTCGTAATGTCCATATTTCTGGCATTTGTAACACCGAAGAGGATCAGGGATATATTGTTCAACCTTTTCAATTGTATATCCTATCTTCATTTTTGGTAGAATTGTTAGCATATCAAATGTCATCACGTATGTGTTTGTTTGAATTATCTTGTTTTCTCTTTTTATAGAGATTCGCTTCACCTCGATTACTTCTTGGGATTTCAATTCTTCTTTTATTTCTTCTATAGTACATAAGGAGAGCTCTTGGCTCCTTATTACACCTTTTAAAATATTTAAATATTGACGCGGGTATAATGTATTTTTTTATTGTGAAAGTTTTCATTTTCAGCAGAAAACCTGCATGTCTTTTTTTTCTCAATTTCAACCAGTATGTTTCCATTGGCCATTTTGTTTAACAACATTAGGCGTCATGAGTAGATTAGAAGTTGAAAGCAAAAACTGTTCCCGCTTCATTAGACAAATATGGAATATGGCTAATTGATGTTTTTGTGTCGGCTGTTGTTTTTTCTTTAATGGTAGGTATGATTTAAAATCCTCTCAGTATATCCATCATAATTCACCTGTAAATCTATCCATCTCATTAACCCTTATCCTC
This sequence comes from Sepiola atlantica, assembly GCA_963556195.1. Taxonomy (NCBI): domain Eukaryota; kingdom Metazoa; phylum Mollusca; class Cephalopoda; order Sepiida; family Sepiolidae; genus Sepiola; species Sepiola atlantica. The sequence continues at coordinate 3,430,003 of OY744516.1, read as the reverse complement.
GAGTGGCTTTTAGGCTTGAATAGTATTCACAAATAAGTAAAGACAAAAAGAGTTTTTGTAGATTCAACTGATGCGGTTCTGGGGCAGCTAGTGAAGCTAGTGGTTAGTACTGGCGTCGGTATTAAATTCGAAATAAAACCCTATGTTATACACTCTCTTATTGTGTACAGTTTTTGTAAGAATTATATTTTAGTAATAAAACCCTATGTTATACACTCTCTTATTGTGTACAGTTTTTGTAAGAATTATATTTTAGTAATAAAACCTTATGTTACACACTCTCTTATTGTGTACAGTTTTTGTAAGAATTATATTTTAGTAATAAAACCTTATGTTACACACTCTCTTATTGTGTACAGTTTTTGTAAGAATTATATTTTAGTAATAAACTGCGAGCACTTAATGATAGGGAGTTACTTTCCAATCAGCTATTATTTCGCGATTGCTGCTCATGTTATTGTATTTTTTTAAAGATATTTCTCCCCAAACAATGCAGGGCGCCACTGTAGACGTATGGGGCTACTAGGAATTAGGAAGTAGGTTTAGTGTGTCATCCTAAGTTTGGAGCTATGCAGCGGGATGTCTGGTTACAGTAGTTTTAAACCTCCGCGTGTCAGTAACGTCGGGGAAACAGGGAGCAGGGAAGCAGTTCCAGAGGCTGGAAACACGAGGAAAGAAACTGTTGGAGTAGAAGGCTCTCCGGCATCTGGGGATCTCCACAGTGAATGAATGGGACCTAGCTGATGGTCGTGTTGTTCTAGTGTATTTGCGTCGAGGGGTCACTAGTGTAGCTAGTTCATAGGAGCACAATCCATTTAAGTATTTGTAAAACAAGCACAAGGATGCAAAATTGCGGCGATGGACAGAATTTGATCTGGATTGATAGTGAGAGACCTATTAAGTTGGCGACTCTATTTTGGACCTTGTCTAAGAGGGAGAGACTAGTATCTGATGCATTAGCCCAGATGTGACAACAATACTCCATACATGGGCGGATGGTGGTTTTGTAGAGATACAGGATAATGTCAAGTTTACTAGCACGGTAGAGGGAACCCACCTTCTTTGCAGCAGCCTTGGCAATGTCTTCACCTATTAATCTACATTAAAGGTTTCATATTTTGTCGACTTATTTTTAATCGAAACTTTTTCCCCTTCTGTTTAAATAACGTTTTGAGTCCTTGTTTTTTTTCTAGTTAAACCTTTCACGATGCAATGAAAACTAATTTTAAACATCTGACAATATGTATTATTCCATGAGAAATTCCACTATACTGAAATCATATGCCCTTAATAGGGTTAAGATGAAAATTCATATACACTAAATGTCCAAAAGCAAGGAAATTCCCAAATTTTTACAATTTTAGTGTCATTAAGGGTATTACTACATATCAACCAAACCATTTCATTAACACATCACTACAGTATAAATATCTATGCATGAGTGGATGAAGTATGTGGGGTGCGCTGAAGAAAAATTCATACCAGTAAAATATATAGCCCTGTTGTGCTCGCATACCCTTAATGACAATAAAAGTGTAACACTTATAGAACCTTTCAAATAAAAATGTTGTGCAAGGTTTTAACTCATTTGGTTTATTGGTTTTTGAGTTATGATTGATCAAAGAAATGATATTTCCAGCATAGGCCATTCGTGAAGTCTTTTGAGGGATAGAGCGCCTTCGCGCCTCCCTTGATTTCGATTATTCGGACTACTATTCTCATCTTGGATGTTGTTCTCACAACGTTTCGGTCGATGTAACCTCCGACATATTTCAGGTGTGTCTTGTCGAACTCGGGAATATATATGTTAAATTCGGAAATTTCTACTCCACGAGGGTAGCTAGTTCTTGTTCCATCAGTTATCTTCTTTCGTGTGAATCAGATGATTCTGGTGTTGGCATTAGTTTCTACGATGTTTTTCTAGTTATAAATCTTTCTGAAAAGACATCGGGTAGTTACAGGAAGGACCACGAGAAGGTTGCCAACATCCCTAATTGAAAGTGGTACTGTGGAACCGACTGGATTCGAACTTGAAACACCCAGATCTTCAGTCCGTGTCGTTATCCACTTAAACACCGTCACCTCCCTCATCAGTTACGACTGGGTAGAAGTCTTAACTAATTCTTATTTGTATCGCAAGATGCTATGCCGCAACGGATAAAATTGTTAAGTATAATAAATTTTAAGTGACAGCTGAAGGTTCAATCCTCAATAAGGGTAATAGTAGATTGTAAGAATACAATTACAAATTACTTCTCCTCGATCATGGCTGACAGAACGAGAGCCAGTAGCACTCGATGATTAAATAAAGGATTCAATTCGAAATTCCGTATAAACATCAAAGTGGGACATAAAAATTCCCGAGTTCAACAAGAGGCACCTGAAAAAGGTCAGAGGTTACATAGCTTGAGACGTTGCGAGAATAACTTCCAAGGTAATAATAATAGTCCAAATAATCCAAAGAATACAAATAATCCAAAGAATACAAATAATCCAAAGAATACAAATAATCCAAAGAATACAAATTATCCAAAGAATACAAATAATCCAAAGAATGCAAATAATCCAAAGAATACAAATTATCCAAAGAATACAAATTATCAAAAGAATACAAATAATCCAAAGAATAACAATTATCCAAAGAATACAAATTATCAAAAGAATACAAATAATCCAAAGAATACAAATTATCCAAAGAATACAAATTATCCAAAGAATACAAATTATCCATCCTCATCTACAGAATTCCGAAACATTCTATCTGACAAATATTGATAAACCTATCCAATCTTATTTATCGTATACTTTCTTACACATTTTATATTTTCTTTTATATTAAACATGTTCTCTTGTAATGTGAGTATTCCTTTGCAGTCACAGAAGAATTTTGTTGCTTTTATGGGCGCCATTCTATGTTCAATAGCCTGTTCTATGCTTATATGCTTAGATTACCATTTTCAGCAATCACAAACTTATAATCTTTTTCATAGATTTCGTTTAACATAATCTCATTTTTATTAAGGTTTGCCCATTTAAGTGTTGATTTCTTTTCAACTTCTCATTATACGCATCAGTTTTTTTTTCTCGGCCATTTAAAAGCCGAATCTTATTTAGGAATTACCTTCTAGAAAAATTAATCATCATCATCATCATCATCATCATCATCATCATCATCATCATCATCATCATTCCTTGATCTGGATGACCGTTGTAGAACGAAAGACGTCTGAGCCGCCATATTTATCCAGCTCTTCCAATTTTCTGCCTGCCTTTTAGTGGACGGCATGATTCATCTTTCTATAGTGTGTTACATTTACATGGAATATATACACTATATTATATATGAGATATATACAATATATGAGATATGAGATATATACAATATATTAAATATGAGATATATACATATATTAAATATGAGATATATACAGTATATTAAATATGAGATATATACAATATATTATATATGAGATATATACAGTATATTAAATATGAGATATATACAATATATTAAATATATAAATGAATAAATAAAGACTGACATTAATAATAGGATTGCAGATGCATTTATATCTGTATATGTATCGATTGGGTGAACAACTAAGTTCCCGCTGTTTTTATTTCAGGTACGTTTAAATTTAAAAGGTTCAGCAAAACATTACAACTAATTAATCAATGATGTATTCTTCCTTGTTGGTTACAACTTCTCCCCCACGTTCAACAAGATGTCCTATATCTCGTTGTTACAAATTGAAAAGCAAAAAAATTAAAAGTAAGGTGCCGAAAATGTTGTTTTTTTATTTTACATCCGAATTAACGATTAATGATAAAAAAATATTGAAAAATTAAGAATCCAGAAGTCATAACGAAAACAATAATTTTTTAAATGGAATAATTTCTAATAACGATTTACTTGGAGTTGTATGGATGCCCAGTTCTGCAATAAACAGACAGTATTTGCACTCCATCCATTACTTACTACCCGCCGCCATCTGAATATTATTTTCAGAGATTCGACAACTTCGTTAGTTTCACAATTCACTTTATTAAACTACACATGCAAAATAAAAGCGATCTTTTGTGATTATAATAAATAATAGATAAGTCAGAGAATTGTAACTGATTAGAATGTTTTATCAATTTAACTCTATATTTCTTTAGTTTAATACATCCAATTAGGCTAAATAAAATATTAAATGCCATTAATAGGTAAATTAAAATTGTAGTTTTTCAAAAAATAAATTAACTCTTTATGTTTAATCTTATAACACTAGGGTACTGGTGCTAGTGCAGATTAGGACCTAAGCTTAAATTGACTTGGTATCGTTAGGGTTAGGGTTAGTATAGGTTTAGCGTAAGGTTTCGGTTAGGGTCAGGGTTAGCTTGGGTCCCAATCTGCACCATGACCAAAACTAAAAATAATTTTCCATTATTACAAAACCATCTGTTTGAGATAATGATAAAATGTGAAATTGCGGTTCGGGTCTTCCATATTTGTCAATTCAATGTAAAGATGAATGTAAATAACATAAAAATAATGAAATTAAGATATAATCATTTTTCGATTTCTATAAACTATTACAAAATCATATCTTCTATACAAAAAATACAACAAAACATTACTGCAGTTCAAGTCTTCCATACATAGAGATTTGGTAGCCATATTTGGGGTGTGCAATTATATGCAAACGTTTTTAACGTAACTTTCACTTTTTGGGATAATTAAGTAATTTTAGTACAAAAAGGTTTGTTTTTTTAATTCACTATCTTAAGACTTTAATTTAATACTTATCTTTAAAATAGTTCAAGAAAACTGATATTTATCTGTCTAACGAAATTTAAAAATGTTTTATTTAATCTCCAATTTTAACTGATTGGGGGAGGGGGTAGCCGTTGTGATAACATTTTACATTTTTTCACACGTAAATATACATATTTTCTTTTAGATATTAACTTTTGGCTTGTATCTTCCGAATACAAACAACATTTTAACAATAACTACTTTAAAAATGTATGATAAGCCATTTTTAATAATTATAGTCCGTAGAAGCGACGGCACATTTTTGCACGTACATATTAAATAGAATTCTCGAGAAAAATAGATTCTTAAAATTTGAAAACAAAATAGATGCCAAAAGAAAAAGAAAATGGCGGTGACTTAGTTGCTAACCCAATACATACCACGTGATCAATGAAGATCGATAACTGGTATTATTCGGGCTACTATTCTCATCTTTGTTTGTATTTTCACAACGTTCCGGTTGAGTTAACCATCGAGCTTCTTCAAGTGCGCTATTTCAATGCATATGTAGAAAACTATACAAAGGTGATATATGCCCTCCATTTAAAGGAAGGCTAAAGAAACATTGGAAAGCCGTACTACGTTGAGATATTGAACAGTCCGTTATAGGTTAGCCCATATAAATACAAGGTTTCAGCCAATGTAAACTTTAACCTTCTTCAAGTATATCTTTTTGAACTTGAAAATCTTTATGGAATTTTGAACCAAACATTTTATTGTGTAGCATTGAAATTGAAGAATACTAGTTAATATTAAGTTTAGTAATACTATATAAACGAATGAATGAGATGTCATTTTTTAGATTATAGTGATAAAATCTCGCGTGACGTGGTCGGGCTATCTTGAAAAATCATAAATGCTTTTTTCTCAAAATATTGAAATAAACTTTGAAAACTAATGATTACTGTTATAAGCAGGAGAAAGGTTAAAGGAAAAATCAGAAAACCGACTGAGCGACAGAAAGAAAGAAAGGGCATCAAATAATGTTCCTATATTATTTGTAAGTGTCAGCTTATTCCGGTTCTCCAGTTAGTTTTGATTCATTGCCACGAGTGTTGCCCGCAGCGGGTCCATCAGATCGCAAAAAGAGCCCGCAGGCGATCTCTGTATCTATCGCATAAACCGTTCCTCTAGCCAACTATACCCAAAGCCAAAATGTCAAAACGAATGGAAGGGGTAGATAAAGAATGTCAGTACATCCTTTAATAGGTTATCGATCTTTATTCTGTTCGTCCGGTCATTTACCAAGCGTAAATCACTTTTTCTTTTGTAGTCAACCATCAGACAATTCTTTTATCATCCTGTTAGTGTAATGACTGCCTGTCAAGCTTTCTTTTCATGCCTATCACCATCGTTGGCACGCGACGACATCGATTTTGACTTGAAAAACTCCTTCGAGTATCCACCTTCACCATTCGCCTCTACAACATGGCGTACTTTACTGTCACCCGTAAAGTGTTTAGGACCCAATGAAAGAGTTCGTTCCTGAAACATTTACAGCTATTTAGAGGGAAGTTGACGTTCTCAGCTTTTTTTCTCTTTCACTTTACGACATCGTCGTCTAGGAATTAAATATTTGATTTATCTCCTTCTTGACAACTGAGGTTTCTAACATGATGCCCCTACGTCAAATACTTTTAGATTTTAACGCAACTTTCACGCAGTTTTCTCACTTCGAATCTACACAAAAACATTTCTAAAGTAAAAGTACAAAACTGTTATACTTACGTTTTGAATTCTTTTTTAGATGAGGATTTACAATTTGTATTATTTGGACTACTATTCTCATCATGGGTCTAACTTTTACAACGTTTCGGTCGATGTAACTTCTTCGTGTACGTCTTTCTAAAGTTTGGATCTTTATGTTGAATTCGGGAGAGAAATTAATAATATTCAATTAATAATATCCATAATTCGTAATAGCAACAACAACAACTGGACTGATAGAATTTAGGTTAAGTTTGGAATGTGATTATGAATGCGCTTTTTTGAATTCGACTGTGTTTTGACAGATCATGAAGTGAGAATTGATTCGGAACATAAACATTTTTCATTCGGATAAGGTATGCGTGAAAACATATCGAAATGTTCTATCGCGAATCTTACACGTGGTTTTCCACGAAGATTTTCATCGAGTTACACGTATGTTCACTCGCGCCGTTCGTGTGTCCGGCATACTACATTAAAAAAACGTGTGTGAGAGTAAAGAAGTAAAATAAAAGTAAGTACTGAAAATTCCTTTTTGTGAGTTGGCTTCCTCCACAAAGATATTGGCTCCATGACACATAATTATAAGAAGCAACGTCATGTATAACCATTTTAGAATATTTACAGACTTTTGCATGTCTCGTGTCCCGCTAAAACGTCTAGGGTTAATACTTTACATAAAGATGTTATTGTTTTAAGTGAAACAGAAAACTATTCCTGGAATTCAACATTCGTTTTAATTGCCATTTTGTGTTCCGTTCGTGAAACAAAAATTAAACAAAAAGTATCTGACAAAAAAGTATCTGACAAAAAAGTATCTGGCAAAAAAGGATCTGACAAAAAAGGATCTGACAAAAAAGGATTTGACTAAAAAGTATCTGACAAAAAAAGGAAGATAAATACAACTTGTAGAATATAATTTGATTGAAAGATTAAACTAAACGAATTTTAAGTATAATCGAGAGAAATGGCGCACTGAAATGTCAACTATCGAATAGAAAATCATTTAAAGTTGTTTTGATTCACGTAACAAATCCTCATTAGTTAAAAGATTTAAAGTTTTTAAAGCTATTTTTATTCAATACTTGACATTTAATAATTTCATGAATAAAATTGAAACAAACAATAAAAAAAACAATGAAATTAGTTATAGTTTATTGAAACAAAGAAATTGAAGAATTTGGTATAATCGGACTACTGTTCTCATCTTGGGTGTTTTTATCACAACGTTTCGGCCGATGTAACCTTCGACCTTCTTCAGGTGTACTTAGTCGAACTCGGGAATTTTTTGTCGAACTCGGGAATCTGGACCCGTGACGCAGTGGATATAGTACTAAGTACAATTCAGTTCTAAGTTACAGTCATCTGAAGGTTAAAGGTGTAATGCTCAGTGCGGGCGATACGAAGAATTGCGAATTAGTCATGACAGATGGAACGAGAGAATGCTACCCTTGTAGATTTAATAAAGGGTTCCGTTCGAAATTCTGTCCAGATTTCCGAGTTCGACAGAAAGATTCCCGAGTTCGACAAAGTACACCAGAAGAAGGTCGGGGGTTACATCGGCCGAAACATTGTGATAAAAACACCCAAGATGAAAACACTAGTCCGATTATACCAAATTCTACAAATTATCAACAATTCCGAAAGAAATTGAAGTATATTACAAATAATAAAAAAAATAATTTAAAAAATGAAAATGTCCAACGTCAATAACATTTCAGGAATGTAACAACAAATAATAGTTAACTTGTAAAATGTCTTTTTTGCAAACCAATATGGAAGTATAAGAAAGTTTCATCGGATGTCCTACTGGCTTGGCAGGCCGAGAGCAGGCTCAATGCGTTTCCACAAATAGTGTCGAGGGAGACGCTCTTGTTGGACATTTCCCCCTTTTATATTATTTATTTTCATTTGTAATATATTTCAATTTATTTGTTTCAATAAATGAAACTTTATTTCTATTAATAAAACTTTGTTTCTATAAATAACACTTTTTCGCTATGAATAAAACTAACTTTGGTTTTATAAATGAAACTTTATTTCTATTAATAAAACTTTGTTTCTATAAATAACACTTTTTCGCTATGAATAAAACTTACTTTGGTTCTATAAATGAAACTTTATTTCTATTAATAAAACTTTGTTTCTATAAATAACACCTTTTCGCTATGAATAAAACTTACTTTGGTTTTATAAATGAAACTTTATTTCTATTAATAAAACTTTGTTTCTATAAATAACACCTTTTCGCTATGAATAAAACTTACTTTGGTTTTATAAATGAAACTTTATTTCTATTAATAAAACCTTGTTTCTATAGAAAACACTTTTTCGCTATGAATAAAACTTACTTTGGTTTTATAAATGAAACTTTGTGCCTATTATAGTTGTATAACAATAAAAAATGTTAATAACCAAACAATACCAAACTAATTAAATTGAACTTTGAAAATGACACTATTATTTTAAACTTGTATTCACCCCAGACAAATGTGCATTGTCACTGAGACGTAAGAGGCTGATGAGATTAGAAACCAGATTTATAGAAACCTCGTAAGTAGGGAGTTAAGGAGTAATGTGAAGACTTCGAATGCAAAACGCGATAAATTCAAATTCGTTTAAATTGAGACCTTAACGAATAAAAACACGAATATATTAAATCTAGACTTCCAATGAAAGCTGATTTTAATTTAAATCAAAACAAAATTATTTCCGTATCATATCATTAACAAATGGTGTTGGGGTGTCGTCGACTGTTGAAATGCAACACTTTTTGTAGAGACAGTTTCGTGATTTTTAAAATGACGTTCATCGCGTTTTGCATTCGAACTCGAATGTTTGTTTACATTACATTTAAATTTCTGCTTGTTAATACAATCGAGGAAACAGGTTGGCAGTTCGAGAGGCAAAGCAGTCCGAGGAAATAGTCTATCATGGTGCAATGAAGATGTGAGACTTTGCTGCTAGTCGTGTTTGTCGAATGTAGACCCGTATTCAAAAAGAAAAGAACAAACGGCATAAAAAGACTCCCAGACAATGCCGGGTATGTACAGCAAGTCATGTATTTATGTTTAGACTTGAAAACAAACAACTCCAAAAATGGTATTGTTTTTAGTTAACCAACATATTTTATTCCGAGAATTTGACATTTATTTCAATTTTATTTTTATTTTCCCTTCATGTGGGTACAACTTATAGTTTATGATTTGCTTTAAAGATTAAAAGGAACAATTTCTTAGATATAATTGAGAGAAATTGCGAACTGAAAAGAATTAGCTTACAGATTTAACCAGTTTCTTTCATTGAGATAAAGTTTTGTTTTTTATTCTAATCACTTTTATATGTATTGGTTTATCGATGAACACGTGAACCGAGCTGACCAATGCAGGCAAAGTGTACACTTTTGTAGTTCAATTGCACCAAATTACATCGATAGACGGAGATGATTTACAGTCTCGCTACTTGTGATTCATTTGTTAGCGGTGACGATAATGTTGACAATGTCGCCTGGAAGCTTGTATAACTTTTATTGTAGCTTTCTCTCGTTTCCATCATATTTTTTTTATTCGTTATTTTTTATCTTATACTTACGAATATTGCACGCGGCGACCACAGTGATATCGCATTTTACACAGCCGGAACTGCTGGCTGCTTTATCAAGCAATCTTAAGAAATTATATACTTAATAATATATATATAAATACCGATCCAGCGGGTCACGGGTTGTCTAGTGAATGTTCCTAAAAGAAAGTTGTTCAAGAATAAAAAGTTGTTTACTTAATGCTCATCATATTTTCTGCAATAATGAAGTCTAATAATAAAGTTATACACTTAATAATATATATATAAAAATACTGATCCAACGGGGCACGGGATGTCTAGTGAATATTTCTAAAACGAAAGTTGTTCAAAGATAAACAGTCGTTTATTTTCTGCAATAATGAAGTTTAGTAATAAACATCCACCATAATTTCGGCTGACTAAAACGGTTTTAAATTTTCATCGTGGGGTCTGCTTTCGTTGCGGACAACCAGAAAGCAAAAAAAAAAAACAAAAAAAAACAACAAATAAATTGATTTACTTATTGATTTTTTTTGTGAAGTTTATTTTTAACGGTCTTTTTGAAGCAAACAATTGGTATATATGATTTCCAAACGGTTTGAAAAGCTGGTAGAGAATGCTGGCGTCCATATTGAATTATTAAAAATAGACTCCATGGTATACACTTTCTTATCATTAAAATTTATATAACTCTAACCAATTGCGATCACTTAATAATAGAGAATTACATTCCAATCACCTTGTCTGTATAGATATGGTTTTCGCGACTGCTGTTCATTTCATATAATGCCATACCTGGTAATCTACAAAGATGTTTAATATTTTTCGACTTTTTTTTTTAAATCGAGATTTCTTTTAATCTTTTCAAATTTATACTAATATTATTTTGATCTCTTCACTTTTATAACCAGATTCTTACAGGTAAACACGATTTTATAAGTTTCAGAATTTACGAACATTTTTTTGTCATTGTCAGCATCATTTAACCGCAAACTGAGAGCTGTGAAGTCAGAGCCGATGTATCGGACATTTTAAAATTTTAGAAGCGGAATCCGAATTAAAGCTTTTTAATATTCGGATTAATGAGTCGTCAGCCATTTTGATTCATTTCGTTTTTACTTTGAATTTTGAGATTTTATTTGTTGAAGAAAACGCAACAACAAACAAACGAATTCAAAAATTTAAATAATTTAAATAAATTAAATAAATCAAAATGATAAAACTAATACATATATTATTATAGTAAAGCTTTATTTAAACGTTTATTTCCGCAAGGCTTTTTTTTTACTATATACTTTAATAAATAATGCTAAAATATTCGTAAGCTTTCGGACAGAGTTTGAAAAAGAAAACGTCCATTTTAATTGTTCTGGTTAGCCACAAATGGTAATTAACTCACCAAGTAGCCCGTTTCTTACTAGCTTTCAAACAATCAATGTCAGTCTCTTTCAATGTGTGCTGTTTCACCTATCCACCCTTACGTTGACTATAACTCTCGATTCCGCCCTCTCCCCCCCCTCTCTCTCTCTCTCTCTCTGTGTTTAACATGCGACCGTTATAAAAAATGGGACTAAGAAAAAGCGATTGGAATAGTTCATTATAAACAAAAAAAGCATCATCACGCGCAGTAATACTATTTAACCCGTAATTGGAAAGGAAAAAAACACGCACACACACATACACACACACACACACACATATATATATATATATATATATATATATATATTAGAAAGGGTATTTAGACATATTTTTTAAACCATTGTTTCGTAATAGTATTATTTTTTTAAACCATAACAATATATAGTGTTAAAATAAATAAAATTTATTTCAATCTTAGCTTTCGAGATTTACAATTCTCCTTATCAAATGATAATGAAAGGAATTTTAAAAATCGGGGCGATTGTCAAGAATAACTAACAAAAAAGGGCGATACAAATAACTGTTACCAAAGACAATAAAGTAACTTTTCTACTTACCTGCCTACGTTGGGGGTGTTTAACGTATTTTTAAGCGTTTTTATTGCTTTTTTAATAATTCGTCCAAATCCGATCGCGTAACAATTCAATTTTCAACATGGCGTAAGTGAACCTCTCAAAAATGTGTTTAATAAGTTTTTCGTTTTTTTAAATAAAAAACAAAAACAAATAAGCTACAAATAACTGTTCCAAACGCTTCTTAATTTACTTTCTACCTAATTTAAAGGAGAAAAGTATTTTTTTAAATCACCAGACTTCGTAGACGGTCGGCGATCGACTGTCAACTATCTTTGATTTTTCAGTATAACATAATATATTTGACCGAACTTTTTAATTGAAATAAAACGTTAAAACACTAAAACATGAAGCAAGTAGGTAGAAAAGTCAGTTTTATTGCCTTAGGGGACAGTTTCCGCTACTTTTCTTTCTGTTGATTATTCTTGGCAATCGCCAAAAGCAGAACGTCTATTTGTAAAATAAAAGAATCATATATCCCTGAGTAATTTAAAATAGTTACTTTGTGTTTTTCGCCTGTATTATTAAAAACAGAAAAATAAAATAAAAACTTAATGACGATTCTTTTAAAATATGAATCTAGTTTGTTTTTTTTTGTAATTTAAAAATTTAACAACAAACGTTGGTAAATTTATAGATAAACATCCTCAGCTAAATTATCTACCCACTTAAAAAATCAGATTCTACTTGTCAGGGTAATTCTAACTTATTAGGTCAGTTAACTAATATTTGTTAACACTAACCCTAAGTCCGACTGGCAAGGTCGTACAACCACACGTAATCGCCTAAAAAGTGGACCCCCAAATAAGAATAACTAACAAATGTATCTCCAACAATAGCAAATAAAAGGTACCAGCTCGCTATATCTAAGACTTATACACTCTCATGAAAATACCACATTCAGTCTATTACTCAATCCTTACTTACATTGCGAAGTCCAAGATATGTTGGACAAAAGGTACGACTATCGAGCCCACAAAAAAAATTTGTTGTCAAAATTGTATGAGCATCGCCCCTCCCCCTCTTTTCTTCGCAAAAAAAAACAATACATGCCAAAGTTTGATGTATTTCATTCATAAGTGTCTTGTAAACACGAAATAAATAGATAGAAAAAAGAATTCAATTCGCTTGGGCGATGATGCAAGGTTTTTTAAAAACAATAAAAAAGAAAATCTGGCTTTGGCGTGGCGTGGCGTGGCGTGGCAAGAAAGAGGGGGAGGGAAGGAGAGGGGATGAGGGGAGGGGAGCAACATTATCGTTGTCGTCAACAACAAAAACAAAAACCGGAAGTTATCCTTCGAATTTCAAAGTAATACTTTTGAATGTGAAACGTTGTTCATTAAATCGTTGTAATTAATATTACTACTACTACTACTACTACTACTACTACTACTACTACTACTACTAATAATAATAATAATAATAATAATAATAATAATAATAATAATAATATTAATATGAAGAAAAGTATTAGATTTATGTAAGAGAAGTGGAGAACAAACAATATAGACGCATTGTGTAGAATGTTAATTATTTGAGAGTGTTTATAAAATTATTATTCAAATGAAGCGTCTTGGTCAGTGTGTTTGGCCTTTTCCTGCTGTGTATATAACGTGTTTTGATATGAATATAGTCGAAATACGTTTTTTCAAAACTTCCGCATTTATTCATTAGGATTTATAGTCATCTACATACAGACTGTTTCGGTGTATCACAACTCTTCAGTGTGGCTAGACCAGCTAATGCCCCAAGCCGAGATTAAAACGCAACCGTCGAGTTGACAGTCGGCGTTTCTACCCCTACGCTATCATGCGACGCGGACTGAACGCAAGTGAAATCTCAATGTAAACATTATCAAATGTGGGTAGCTCGAATTAATTTTACCCAATGAACTAGTGGCAAATGGCGATTGCCTTACGATAAACTCTACCCGAGAAAGGGAGTTAAATAGTCATCTACATACAGACTGTTTCGCTATATCACAGCTCTCCAGTGCGACTAGACTAACTAGTATCTCAAGCAGGGATCGAAACTCAACCATCGACGCTTCTACTACTACGCTATCATGCGACACGGGTTGAATGCAAGTGAAATCTCAATGTAAACATTATCAAATCCCGGTAGCTCAGATTGGTTTTACCCAATGAGCTATACATTTATATATATATATATATATATATATATATATATATATATATATATATATATATATATATTGTATGTATTTAGGTCGCATTTTATCATTTATGCAAACATTGTTAAAAATAACAGAGTTCAGCTTTTTAATTATATATTTTTTTATTTTTTCAATTTTTCTGGTGGTCTTTTTTGTATTAAAATCAAAATAATTAATAAATGTCCCAGAGGTTTCACGGACGTTTTCGATTCTTCGTCGTATCATCCTCAGATGTCAGAAGCAAATGAACAGAAAACATGCAGAAAGAAGATCATTTTCAAAAAGACAGCGGATAAACGCACAGAGAACGTGTTTTACATTGTACTAGGAAAGTCGTTGACGATTTAAATTCAGCGGCGCCGGAGTGGCATCATAGAATAAAATCGCATCACGTGAGGCATTTTAAAATGTTGCCACTGGTTTCATACCTGATGTTATTAATTGTAGGTAATTGTGTTTTTTTTATGTCGATACTAGAAGCTATCTATTATTCAATGGCAAATTTATATTCAAATGGACGCCATATTTCTTCTCAGCAGCAAATTTTCTTACGCATAGTAATTACTAATAATACTCCATTAGTGCATTCTTTATTACTAAGTAACATCATTGTGATCGAAACATTTTTATTTAAACTGGGATAAACCTTGCGAAATTTTAAATTACACTGCCATATCATGTAACATCACGCATATATATATATATGTGTGTGTGTGTGTGTGTTTGTGTTTGTGTGTCCAGGATTACTTTTATGTACGTATAAAATTAGTAAAAATATATATATTAACAAAAAGTACGTCCTATAAAGTTAAAGGCGACTAATAATGCAATTTTTCTGCATTTTAATACATCAGGGAGTGAAACAATCGAAATGGTAGTAGAAAGCAAAAACAACCAACGCTGCAATAACCAATAAAAACAATTACATAAAAATACATTAAAATATTTAGGTGGTAAAAATCGTACATATTTCTAGCAAGGGCGTCGTAGTCTATAGACGCTGGACTATAGACATCAAGTCTAAGTTAGCCATGCTTATGACGCATTTGAGCCAGAAACACGAGTCCATGGATTACTTTCATGTACGTATAAAATTAATTAAAAAAATATATATTAACAAAAAATACGTCCTATAATGCAATTGTTCTGCATCTTAATCACCCAGGGAGTGAAACAATCGAAATAGTATAATATTTATTTATTTTGGTACAAGAAAAATTAGTACAACATTCGTACCGTCGGTTTAAAGCTCGGAAAGTCTTAGCCATCCGGCTCTCTTCAGCTTCTGTTGTCATCTGTTTTGGAAATGTAAAGTCACATGACACTCTCGTTGGGACGCGTTATTTGCTCAGTGTGTTGTGTGTGTTTGTTTGAATTTAAATTTAGTGTAATGAAACTGTTGAGATTTAAAACCGGAGGAGATTTGGAGAGATATAATAATATAAGTTTAAAGAGAATAAGAAATAAAATTAAAATAAAATTAAAATTAGAATAAAATTTGAAATTAAAACATAAGAAATGAAAAAATAAAAATAGAAAAAAATAAAAAATAGAAAAAAAAATTTAAAAGAAAAAAAAGGTTTCTATGTAATTCCCGTGAGCCAATTTTATGAATTTGTATCATTAGCCGTTACTGTTTTGGGGTTTGAAGGTGTGCGTTCTGAAAGGAAAAACCGTTAGTTGATATCGTGTTAAAATTCTTTTAGACAGTCCGGAGTAATTTTAATAAAGAAATTGCTGGATCTAAAGGAAATAACTTAGTTGGAAAATAAAGGTTTGAGGTTGTTTAAATGGATTTGTTAGATTAGTCTAATAACTGATAAATAAATTAAATATTTTTGTGAAAGTCAAAGTTTTTGCTCTTGAAATTTATGTGGATATGGGCTGATGAGGTGTTTGTTCGTATTTTTTAATTTGTTTATATTAGTAATGATGGGAAGTAGAGGGGGAGTAGCTAGACATTATGTGAATCGGTTAGTCCAGTTTATGAGTAATGCTTGTCTCTTGTGGATACATCCCTTAAAGATTTCATCGTGGATATTCAAACAGGCTGTATTCGGATCAATTATGGCCCTTGAAATGTGGTATTTTTCAGCGTCACATAGAGGACATCTGTTTATGGCTGGAGAGAAGGATGGTTTTCTCTCAATTACTTTACATTTGATGGTGAAGGGTGTATTTTCTTATTTAAGTTGATATATTATGGTCGCGAGTTCCGTATTTGCCTTGTTTTTGTATCTAGAAAGAGTTTCTGTGTGCGTATAATCTTTGTTTGAAGTTGCCCTTCGTCATCCCAATATATTTTTCTGCA
Organism: Sepiola atlantica; assembly: GCA_963556195.1. Taxonomy (NCBI): domain Eukaryota; kingdom Metazoa; phylum Mollusca; class Cephalopoda; order Sepiida; family Sepiolidae; genus Sepiola; species Sepiola atlantica. The sequence goes on along the minus strand of OY744516.1, from coordinate 3,413,453 downwards.
CTACCGGTATTCTGGTTTGTGACGGTTGCTTCATATATGATTGAATCGATTTTGCAATTTCCCTCTAGGGGACAGTTGTTTTTGTCTTGGCATGAGCAGCCTGCGTTTGTAATTGCTTTGGGTTCCGCAGAGATAATGTTTCTTATTGAAGGGGCAGTGGAATAGCTGACCATAACAGAATTTCTGTTGACTTGTGAGTGGGAAGTGCTTGTTGAGTAATTTGAGGAAAAGGTGGCCTACCTTTGTCTTGGTATTGGTGGAATAGGGTGGGGAAAACCAGATCACCGATCTCCTTCTATTGCGGGTCCCCCGTGGTTGGTCTCGGGTGGGGGTGTATGAGATCTCTTCTCTGAACCCGCTGTCGCGGAGCGCTTTATTGTAATATGGTGCTGCTTGGTTGAAAATTTCGGGACTGGATGAGAGATTTGAAATCCTTTGGCTAATATTATTGACTATATTTTTAAAGATGGTGGGGGTGGCAGGATCCCTTGTGTATCTATTGGAGTGTTTCATTGGGTTTGTAGAAAGGTTTGTCTGTATTGTTTTTAAGGTTTAGTATGGTATCTGAAAGAGTTTCTGTGTGCGTATAATCTTTGTTTGAAGTTTCCCTTCGTCATCCCAATGTATTTTTCTGCACTACCGGTATTCTGGTTGGTTATGGTTGCTTCATATATAGTTGAATCGATTTTGCAATTTTCCTCTAGGGGGCAGTTGTTTTTGTCTTGGCATGTAAGTCCGTCATCTCTATAGAGACCAATGAAATATATATAGATGACGGACTTTGCCTGTCACGCAACCACAACGGAAACACATTAGATAGATTTAGAAAACAATTAACAAACACCTTCCATAATCTCGGTTTCAAAATCACCATTAAAACAAATTTAGACCATGTAAACTTCCTAGATACCACACTGAACCTTAAAAACAGTACAATGGATTTCAAACCTCTCATCTTAGCAGCAAAATTGATACATATTAAAAACCTTGGTTTAATTGTTTAAATCGAGGAATCGACGACCAGCCATAAACAAACACCCTCTTGAAAGCGAACGTAATGCCCGTGACGATGACCACCTAAGATCAAACCTTACATAATGCAGACGAAAGGATAGATCCCTTTACGAAACAGACCTGTAGAGGAAAAGGCAATAGCAAATAATGACCAGGAAAATACAAATAATAATTGATATTTATTTAACGAGCTTAGTTAAAAATGTAAAGTAAAGTGTCTTTGTGATGAAGAAGGAAAGATCAGTATTTTTAAGTAAAATCTTTCACAGCAAATGTAGCTGTTGCGATCGTGTGTAGTTCGTCGCGACCATTTTAGCAGGAAATTTTGGTTGCGTAAGGTTGCTATGAGAACGACAGAAAAGAGTTCGTCTGAAAGTTTTATGCTGACTGATGAACTGTTCGTTTGATCATCGCTTATATAACCTGTAAGCGGCTGCCAGAACAACTTCTGAATTAAGCGTGGATTTATTGTTCTGAACTAGTATGTGTTGAAGTCTGATATAAATAACCAATCAAAATTAAGTATTATTAAAAAAAATGGTTACGCTGCTGCTATCACTGGAACAGAATTCCACTGACGTATGTTCTAAGATTAAGTAAGTTTTCATATAAAAAAACGCCATTTGAAATGGTCTTTATTAATATTCCTCACAAGACAGCAACACGTGACTGACACACAGTCAATTTACTATAGGGGAATACCGGAATTGTTTTAATTAACTAAAATATTTTCAAATTATTTGGATCATTTTCCTCACTTCCAGCCTATCAAATAATGTTTGCTTTCCTCAAACTTCAAAATTCGACGTACGTTTTTGTAAAAAAAAAACGCCGATTTATTATCTCGCCTCTAAATACTCTTTTTCTGCAGACTATCAGCTACTATTTGTCTCTTTTTTTAGTTTTGTTGTCGTCTTTTTCGTATATGAGAATGTACTTTTTTCTATACTCTTTTGGGGCTACACGTACGTGTCATTATGCTTAATTAAATATTGTGAAGCCAAAAAGGCTTAACTTTTCGAAAGAATGGGAATAAAAACAGAAAAAAGAGTTGTGTGAGAAAGAAAGCCTGAAAAGGAAAAGAATTCGATGCCAGAAGGGAATTTTTCGAGTTGGAAAAAATCTTGATTGATTTTTTTTTTACGTTGTTCATTTTATTCGCCACAATCTTTCCGAATATTTATGCCTCCTAAAATACTTATCTACATGTATTTTGTATTTATTGCTACGCGACAATCAGGTCTTATGTTTTGTGATTAACCACCAACTAAAACAATTTTCTTTTCATAAATTATAGAATTGTTTTAGAATTTTCAATCTAACATAATTTTTTATTTGTACCCACTAGAAGTTCTCACACATGTAATCGGTGATTGCTCACCGACAACTGATTGTATTCCCTGGAGTCTGAGTGATAACAAGTCTTCCCAGATTTACAGTATTCTCAACCTTTTTTTGTTAACCACCGTAAATAATCTTGCGGCATCGCAACAGCCGATTACTATTGATTTCTCGCTGGAAGGACCATTGGTCCTCCTTGGGATTTGGGTGGCAATAAGCCTTCCAAAGGGCCAAACACTCTCCGCACTCTTCCATTAGAAATCTGGTATGTGCTGTCCCTCCTCTGTTTTCTCATCCTCCTTGACTTTCTACAAATATTCTGTGTGGTGTAAGCCTAGGCCGGCGTCATTTTCTTTTTTTTTGGGGGGGGGGGAGCTGATGCTGATTTATTATTATTATTATTATTATTATTATTATTATTATTATTATTATTATTATTATTATTATTATTGTTGTTGGTGGTGGTGGTACTGTTTTTACTAATGACCCACCCTTTATCAAGACCAAATAACACTCGAGGATAAGGTTTAATGAGATGGATGGATTTACAAATAAATGATGATGTATATTATGAGAGGATTGACAATTTCCACATACTACGAACTCAACCTAACAGAAACCCAATAAAACATCAATTCTGCCTCCTTTGTCAGAAACGGGAATATGAAAACTAAAAGACACTTTTTTTGGGGGGGAGGGGGCAGAATTACAAGTCTGCCGAAAGTAAATACAAGGTCCACGTTCCACTTTTCGTACTCATCAATGTCGCGTGTTTTTTGTTGTGTTTTACGGCATGTCAACTATCATTGGTTCATTCTATGCCGAAATCATACATGTTTTTTGTTGTTGTGCTTTACGGCATGTCAACCATCATTGTTTCATTCTATGCCGAAATCATACATGTTTTTTGTTGTTGTGATTTACGGCATGTCAACCATCATTGTTTCATTCTATGCCGAAATCACATACGTTTTTGTTGTTGTAATTTACGGCATGTCAACGATCATTGGTTCATTCTATGCCGAAATCATACATGTTTTTGTTGTTGTGATTTACGGCATGTCAACGATCATTGGTTCATTCTATGCCGAAATCACATGTTTTTGTTGTTGTGATTTACGGCATGTAAACGATCATTGATTCATTCTATGACGAAATGAAACACGTTTTTGTTGTTGCGATTTACGGCATGTCAACGATCATTGGTTCATTCTATGCCAAATCACACATGTTTTTTGTTGTGATTTACGGCATGTCAACGATCATTGTTTCATTCTATGCCGAAATCACACATGTTTTTTGTTGTGATTTACGGCATGTCAACCATCATTGATTCATTCTATGCCGAAATCATACATGTGTTTTGTTGTTGTTATTTACGGCATGTCAACGAACATTGGTTCACTCTTATGCCGAAATCACAAATGTTTTTATGTTATAATTTTCGGCATGTAAACGCTCATTGGTTCATTATATGCCGATATCATACATGATTTTTGTCGTTTTGATTTACGGCATGTCAACCATCATTGGTTCATTCTATGCCGAAATCACGCATGTATTTTGTTGTTGTGATTTACGACATGTCAACGATCACTGGTTCATGCTATGTCGAAATCATACATGTTTTTGTTGTTGTGATTTACGGCATGTCAACCATAACTGGTTCATTCTATGCCGAAATCACACATGTATTTTGTTGTTGTGATTTACGGCATGTCAACGATCACTGGTAAATTCTATGCCGAAATCATACATGTTTTTGTTGTTGTGATTTACGGCATGTCAACGATCATTGTTTCATTCTATGCCGAAATCATACATGTTTTTTTTGTTGTGATTTACGGCATGTTAACGATCACTGGTTCATTCTATGCCGAAATCACACATGTTTTTTGTTGTTGTGATTTACGGCATGTCAACGATCATTGGTTCATTCTATGCCGAAATCATACATGTTTTTGTTGTTGTGATTTACGGCATGTCAACGATCATTGGTCCATTCTATGCCGAAATAACACAGGTTTTTGTTGTTGTGATTTACGGCATGTCAACGATCATTGGTTCATTCTATGCCGAAATCACACATGTTTTTGTTGTTGTGATTTACGGCATGTCAACGATCATTGGTTCATTCTATGCCGAAATCACACATGTTTTTTGTTGTGATTTACTGCATGTTAACCATCATTGGTTCATTCTATGCCGTAATCATACATGTTGTTTGTTGTTGTGTTTTACGGCATGTCAACGATCATTGGTTCATTCTATGCCGAAATCACACGTTTTTTGTTGTTGTGATTTACGGCATGTCAACGATCATTGGTTCATTCTATGCCGAAATCACACATGTTTTTTTTTTGTTGTAATGTACGGCATGTCAACTATCATTGGTTCATTCTCTGCCGAAATCATACATGTTTTTTGTTGTTGTGATTTACGGCATGTCCACGATTATTGGTTCATTCTATGCCGAAATCATACATGTTTTTGTTGTTGTAGTTTACGGCATGACAACGATCATTGGTTCACTCTTATGCCGAAATCACACATGTTTTTTTTGTTATGATTTACGGAATGTAAACGCTCATTGGTTCATTATATGCCGAAATCATACATGTTTTTTGTTGTTGTGATTTACGGCATGTCAACTATCATTGGTTCATTCTATGCCGAAATCATACATGTTTTTTTGTTTTTGTGATTTACGGCATGTTCACGATTATTGGTTCATTCTATGCCGAAATCACAGATGTTTTTTGTTGTTGTGATTTACGGCATGTCAACGATCATGGATTTATTCTATGCCGAAATCATACATGTTTTGTTGTTGTGATTTACGGCATGTCAACGATCATTGGTTCATTCCATGCCAAAATTACACATGTTTTTGTTGTTGTGATTTACGGCATGTCAACCATCATTGGTCCAATCTATGCCGAAATCATACATGTTTTTTGTTGTTGTGATTTACGGCATGTCAACAATCATTGGTTCATTCTATGCCGAAATAATACATATTTTTGTTGTTGTGATTTACGGAATGTCAACGATCATTGGTTCATTCTATGCCGAAATCATACATGTTTTTGTTGTTGTGATTTACGGCATGTCAACGATCATTGATTACTTCTATGCCGAAATCATACATGTTTTTGTTGTTGTGATTTACGGCATGTCAACGATCATTGGTTCATTATATGTCGAAATTATACATGTTTTTGTTGTTGATATTTACGGCATGTCAACGAACATTTGTTTCACTCTTATGCCGAAATCACAAATGTTTTTATGTTATAATTTACGGCATGTAAACGCTCATTGGTTCATTATATGCCGATATCATACATGATTTTTGTCGTTGTGATTTACGGCATGTCAACAATCATTGGTTCATTCAATGCCGAAATCATACATGTTTTGTTGTTGTGATTTACGGCATGTTAACAGTCATTGCTTAATTCTATGCCGAAATAACACATGTTTTTTTTGTTGTGATTTACGGCATGTCAACGATCATTGGTTCATTCTATGTCGAAATCATACATGTTTTTGTTGTTGTGATTTACGGCATGTCAACGATCATTGGTTCATTCTATGCCGAAATCATACATGTTTTTGTTATTGTGATTTACGGTATGTCAACGATCATTAGTTGATTCTATTCCGAAATCACACATGGTATTTGTTGTTGTGATTTACGGCATGTCAACTATCATTGGTTTATTCTATGCCAAAATCACACATCTTTTTGTTGTTGTGATTTACGGCATGTCAACAATCATTGGTTCATTCTATCCCGAAATCACACATGTTTTTTGTTGTTGTGATTTACGGAATGTCAACGATCATTAGTTGATTCTATTCCGAAATCACACATGGTATTTGTTGTTGTGATTTACTGCATGTAAACGATTATTGGTTCAATTCTAGTCCGAAATCATACATGTTTTTGGTTGTTGTGATTTACGGCATGTCAACGATCATTGTTTCATTCTATGCCGAAATCACACATGTTTTTTGTTGTGATTTACGGCATGTCAACCATCATTGATTCATTCTATGCCGAAATCATACATGTGTTTTGTTGTTGTTATTTACGGCATGTCAACGAACATTGGTTCACTCTTATGCCGAAATCACAAATGTTTTTATGTTATAATTTTCGGCATGTAAACGCTCATTGGTTCATTATATGCCGATATCATACATGATTTTTGTCGTTTTGATTTACGGCATGTCAACCATCATTGGTTCATTCTATGCCGAAATCACGCATGTATTTTGTTGTTGTGATTTACGGCATGTCAACGATCACTGGTTCATGCTATGTCGAAATCATACATGTTTTTGTTGTTGTGATTTACGGCATGTCAACCATAACTGGTTCATTCTATGCCGAAATCACACATGTATTTTGTTGTTGTGATTTACGGCATGTCAACGATCACTGGTAAATTCTATGCCGAAATCATACATGTTTTTGTTGTTGTGATTTACGGCATGTCAACGATCATTGTTTCATTCTATGCCGAAATCATACATGTTTTTTTTGTTGTGATTTACGGCATGTTAACGATCACTGGTTCATTCTATGCCGAAATCACACATGTTTTTTGTTGTTGTGATTTACGGCATGTCAACGATCATTGGTTCATTCTATGCCGAAATCATACATGTTTTTGTTGTTGTGATTTACGGCATGTCAACGATCATTGGTCCATTCTATGCCGAAATAACACAGGTTTTTGTTGTTGTGATTTACGGCATGTCAACGATCATTGGTTCATTCTATGCCGAAATCACACGTTTTTTGTTGTTGTGATTTACGGCATGTCAACGATCATTGGTTCATTCTATGCCGAAATCACACATGTTTTTTTGTTGTTGTAATGTACGGCATGTCAACTATCATTGGTTCATTCTCTGCCGAAATCATACATGTTTTTTGTTGTTGTGATTTACGGCATGTCCACGATTATTGGTTCATTCTATGCCGAAATCATACATGTTTTTGTTGTTGTAGTTTACGGCATGACAACGATCATTGGTTCACTCTTATGCCGAAATCACACATGTTTTTTTTGTTATGATTTACGGAATGTAAACGCTCATTGGTTCATTATATGCCGAAATCATACATGTTTTTTGTTGTTGTGATTTACGGCATGTCAACTATCATTGGTTCATTCTATGCCGAAATCATACATGTTTTTTTGTTTTTGTGATTTACGGCATGTTCACGATTATTGGTTCATTCTATGCCGAAATCACAGATGTTTTTTGTTGTTGTGATTTACGGCATGTCAACGATCATGGATTTATTCTATGCCGAAATCATACATGTTTTGTTGTTGTGATTTACGGCATGTCAACGATCATTGGTTCATTCCATGCCAAAATTACACATGTTTTTGTTGTTGTGATTTACGGCATGTCAACCATCATTGGTCCAATCTATGCCGAAATCATACATGTTTTTTGTTGTTGTGATTTACGGCATGTCAACAATCATTGGTTCATTCTATGCCGAAATAATACATATTTTTGTTGTTGTGATTTACGGAATGTCAACGATCATTGGTTCATTCTATGCCGAAATCATACATGTTTTTGTTGTTGTGATTTACGGCATGTCAACGATCATTGATTACTTCTATGCCGAAATCATACATGTTTTTGTTGTTGTGATTTACGGCATGTCAACGATCATTGGTTCATTATATGTCGAAATCATACATGTTTTTGTTGTTGATATTTACGGCATGTCAACGAACATTGGTTCACTCTTATGCCGAAATCACAAATGTTTTTATGTTATAATTTACGGCATGTAAACGCTCATTGGTTCATTATATGCCGATATCATACATGATTTTTGTCGTTGTGATTTACGGCATGTCAACAATCATTGGTTCATTCAATGCCGAAATCATACATGTTTTGTTGTTGTGATTTACGGCATGTTAACAGTCATTGCTTAATTCTATGCCGAAATAACACATGTTTTTTTTGTTGTGATTTACGGCATGTCAACGATCATTGGTTCATTCTATGTCGAAATCATACATGTTTTTGTTGTTGTGATTTACGGCATGTCAACGATCATTGGTTCATTCTATGCCGAAATCATACATGTTTTTGTTATTGTGATTTACGGTATGTCAACGATCATTAGTTGATTCTATTCCGAAATCACACATGGTATTTGTTGTTGTGATTTACGGCATGTCAACTATCATTGGTTTATTCTATGCCAAAATCACACATCTTTTTGTTGTTGTGATTTACGGCATGTCAACAATCATTGGTTCATTCTATCCCGAAATCACACATGTTTTTTGTTGTTGTGATTTACGGAATGTCAACGATCATTAGTTGATTCTATTCCGAAATCACACATGGTATTTGTTGTTGTGATTTACTGCATGTAAACGATTATTGGTTCAATTCTAGTCCGAAATCATACATGTTTTTGGTTGTTGTGATTTACGGCATGTTAACGATCATTGCTTCATTCTATGCCGAAATCACACATGTTTTTTGTTATGATTTACGGCATGTAAACGATCATTGGTTCATTATATGCCGATATCATACATGTTTTTTGTTGTTGTGATTTACGGCATGTCAACGATCATTAGTTCATTTTATGCCGAAATCACACATGTTTTTTGTTGTTGTGCTTTACGGCATGTCAACTATCATTGGTACATTCTATGCCGAATTCATACATGTTTTTTGTTGTTGTGATTTACGGCATGTCAACGATCATTGGTTCACTCTTATGCCGAAATCACACATGTTTTTTTGTTATGATTTACGGCATGTAAACGCTCATTGGTTCATTATATGCCGATATCATACATGTTTTTTGTTGTTGTGATTTACGGCATGTCAACGATCATTGGTTCATTATATGCCGAAATCACACATGTTTTTTGTTGTTGTGATTTACGGCATGTAAACGATCACTGGTTCATTCTATGCCGAAATCATACATGTTTTGTAGTTGTGATTTACAGCATGTCAACTATCATTGGTTCATTCTATGCCGAAATCATACATGTTTTTTGTTGTTGTGATTTACGGCATGTTAACGATCATTGCTTCATTCTATGCCGAAATCACACATGTTTTTTGCTGTTGTGATTTACGGCATGGCAACGATCATTGGTACATTCTATGCCGAAATCATACATGTTTTTGTTGTTGTGATTTACGGCATGTCAACGATCATTGGTTCATTCTATGCCGAAATCACACATGTTTTTGTTGTTGTGATTGTCGGCATGTCAACAATAATTGGTTTATTCTATGCCGGAATCACACATGTTTTGTTGTTTTGATTTACGGCATGTCAACGATCCTTGGTTCATGCTATGCCGAAATCATACATGTTTTTTGTTGTTGTGATTTACGGCATGTCAACGATCATTGGTCCATTCTATGCCGAAATAACACATGTTTTTGTTGTTGTGTTTTACGGCATGTCAACGATCATTGGTTCATTCTATGCCGAAATCACACATGTTTGTTGTTGTTGTGATTTACGGCATGTCAACGATCATTGGTTCATTCTATGCCGAAATCATACATGTTTTTGGTTGTTGTGATTTACGGCATGTCAACGATTATTGGTTCATTTTATGCCAATATAACACATGTTTTTTGTTGTTGTAAGTTTCGGCATGTCAACGATCATTGGTTCATGCTATGCCGAAATCAGACATGTTTTATTTTGTTGTGATTTTCGGCATGTCAGCGATCATTGGTCCATTCTATGCCGAAATCATACATGTTTTTGTATATGCGTGATTTTTAGATCAATTTTAATTTGAAGAGATTTTTTGTAACATAAAACACATTGTCTTCGATATGGTCACTCATTTAGTACTGGCAAGACGTAACATCTCTTAACTTTAAAGATTAAACGGAAACTGGTTTGTGGTCGTATATATATATATATATATATATATATATATATATATATATATATATATATATATATATATATATGTGAGATTATAGTCGGGTTAGCTATTTCCATTTTTACTCGTTGGTCATTTGTTTTTAGTTATGAATTCTTTCTAACTCTAATCTTAACATGAATTAGTTAACCCGAACACTAACTCTAAATACAGATTAGTGCTCAACAATATGCTTACTCTATTTCATATTTTAAAATGTATACATTTATTTAACCTTTTTAATTTATTTAAAGTATGTGTCATTTACTTATGCATTTATTTAACCTTTTTATTTATTTAAAGTATGTGTCATTTACTTACGCATTTATTTTTATCCATTTTTTAATAAAGGAGAAAGTTAATATTTATTTACATGTCTATTTTTGGTTATAAATTCATGTTTTTTTAATCATTTAGTTTAACGTTTTAACTTTATTATTTCATATCTTTTCATCTACACAGTTCCTACATTTTTTACAACTCATATTATTTGAAGCTGCGAAATGTAAGATTTCTCCTATTAATATTAAAATTGATGTTCTTTTTTTTGTTCTTTATTTAGATAGAATTTGGCAGGTCACCTATCGAGATATACAGAAAACAGGCGAACATTTAGAAGGACTGAATGAACCCGATACCATGTAAAATAAACAAGCGGGAAGGGGGCGGCAAGTACTCATTGGAGAGACGAATTCGACAGCCAATCGGATCCAACATAACCACGGCTAGTTTGGGATAAAACGAGGTTGAAGGTAACCAGGGAGACGATCCTCCTCCAGGAGTGATCAGAAACCCCATGATGGTGGTGATGATGATGATGATTAATTTTGATGATGTACTTTTTAAAATAATTTTATTATAGATTACTATCATATGATATGTATATTTATCATTGAAATCATTTTATATGAAATATTTCTAATCAAGCAATATTGTGAAAGTCCCTTCAAAGATCGAACACTTATATTTGTAAATAAAATATATGGTTTATTTCTTTCACATTTAATATGGCTATTGCTAATGATCATAAATGTTTGATTGGAGTTATGCGGCTCCGGAGTTCAAATCGTTCGATCGGCGATACAGTTATATAATTCACACTGATGATTGTTAGTGTACATGAAACATAAATGTTTGTGGATAATACATATTTATTCATATAAAAAACAATATTATTTTCACTATTAATATTATTATTTCCTTCAGATTTATTTACATTTATGCGGTAATTCTACAATTTAATAAATGGTATTCGTCGTTGTCTTATTATTTTATTTATATTACTATTATAATTATTACTAGCAAATATATGATCCCTCCGGTCGCATATTTTTGCTAGTTGTTTATTTATTTGCTCAGTAAAATGTGTTTGTTTTCTTATTACAAAAAAAAGAATGAAAATCCCTCAATCCTTTATTTTGATAAATAAAACACTGAATAATAAAGACATAGTTCTTAAACAAGATTTACCCTTTACGGCGTAAAATGTAAAACAAGAAAATGAGGAAAATATTTTAAATACATCTGGAAATCTGAAATAAAAAAAACATTCATGAGTGTATATTTGCGAATATTAATTTATTAGAAGCCTTAAAACAAATTAATTATGTAAATTTGAAAGACGCATGATGTTTGGGGAAGTTTTGGAATGGGTGTATATAGGAGCTGATAAGTAGATATAAAAGAGAGCGATGAAAATGTATAATATAATTTAGTACAATTAATAAAAGTAATAGTATAGTTTTGTGCTTCAGACAGACAGACCGATACCAAATCTCTATTAGTAATAGAAGTACAATAGTACAATTAATAGAAGTAATAATATAGTGTCTGCTTCAGACAGACAGATACCAAATTTTCATTAGTAAAATATTAATAATAATAATAATAATAATATTAGTAGTTGTATAACTAGTACTATTACTGTAATTACTTTTATCACCGTTTTAACTACTATTATTATTGATGTTATTATTATAATTAATAATTAAAAAAAATATTATTTGCATATTTTCCATACAACAGTAACTTAGTTTAATACTATTCCTATTGATAAATTTGTATTGCTTATTATTTTTAGGAAATACTTATATATCATGAAAATAATAAGTTTGCCACTCCTGTTTTACCTCATTATTAGAGGTTCGATTAAAATAAATTATATTTCGTTTGTTGTTATTTTTATTTTTATTGTATTAATTTATTATTACATTTACTCATTTTTTAATCTGTTGAATGTGCTTCGACTAAATGTATAAGTATTAGTGGGATTTTTTGATAGTCTAATTGAGTAGGGATTTGTCTGCAAAAATATTAGGGAATGTTTTATAGAAAAGCTGACATAATTAACGTTTGTTTCCAGAATGCCTGTTTCTTTATATTTTAATCACACAAAATACATATAAAAATATTCCTTGGTGTTGAGATTGAGTTATGTTTGAAAAAATCAATTTTAGTTGTTCTAATTAATCATTATTTGGCAGTTATCACCAATTGGACTATTATTCTTATTAGGTGCGTTTCTATTACTCTCAGCGTTTATTGTGCGACATCTCGTTTTTATTTTATACAATTTTTATCACCTGAACCCGACCCCCCCTCTCTCTCTCTCTCTCTCTCTCTCTCTCTCTCTCTCTGTTTGAGTTTAATAACATTTGAAGATAATAAGACGCGCTATAAAACGGAATGTTTAAATAATCCATTATAAATAATACAGAATATCACCACAAGTTAATACTAAACTCATAGCTAGAGAAAAAGAAAAGATAGAGAGTAAGGTTGTAGAGTGAACAGAAAGAAACAAACTTTAGATTATGTATTTTTATTTTTAAAATGTTAACTGGCTTTGCAAATTCGCTTTTTCTTGATTCAAATAGTCTAATTCGGGCTCCATAGGTTACTCAGCGAGTCAAATTTCTTCTAGGTTAATAATATATGATTCGATATTATTTTGTCTTCTGTAAAGCTTATAGCTTCAAATATTTCGATTAAAAGTTATAAAATCTATGTAATTCTTATGAATTTATTTTCATCTTAGAAATGTGACAAGCGTGTACATCGTTATTTCAAAGGGTTTGAATGTAATAATTCACCATCGGACTTTTTCAAAATGTTATAGTTTGTTCCAATCAAAGGGAAACATGGATGAATACATTATTTTACGATCGCCGGTATTTTAAAATAATTCGGAACTAAAACGTTTTCTGGGAGGAAGTTAATCGAATTACATGTTAAGCTTCTTAACAACATGCGGCAATGGCTCACAAAAAAACCTGACGAAATAGAATCAAATATTGATTTTTTACGACCAAAGCTAATGATGACAAAGAAACGATAAAGAAACTAACTTTACTTTATATATGAAATATATATTTATTGTCTGCAGTAAAATTCGTTTTGGTATTGATTAAAACTGTCGGTTTCAGACGCTGCAGAAAATCCAGCCTTAGTTAAGTTTGCTGACAGAAGGTGAAGGAGTACAGAACATATTTGCCTAACTGGTCGGTTTGAGTACACCTTCTGAAACCGTCAGTACAATCAATGTCAAATCGATGTTTCTTGTATAGTATTACCCACAATATACGTAATTGAGCTTTCTAGGTTCATTTGTCGTAACTGCATAACTGTATATATATATATATATATATATATATATATATATATATATATATATATATATATATAGTTATCTTGTGGACTTTTCAATGTCAGAGCCAAATAGCAATCCGTCTAACATATCAATGAATGATTCGAACTAAACTAATTTTCGATTTCTCTTTTCCACTACCTTGTTTGGCAGAAATATATTTTATTTAACGTCAGTCTCTTTCTAAAAATACTTATTGCGACTAAGAAAACATTGGATACTATTTTCTTTCGTTCATTATCAGAAATATTTTTCTCGAAGATTATTCACGTTGGAAACATTTAAAATGTTTTAAAAAATTAATTAAATGTATTAAAAGATGGAATGTTTTCGAAGCTATTTACATCCAAAGATTTTATAAATAGATATCAAAACAATATTACGAAATAAACATAGTTATAGATTTATAACAATTTAGTTCAATTAATTATTTCATGATCACACAATACAATTGTAATCAAAAGAATTTTAGAAATTTTATATGGAAAATACAAAAAAATATTTTGGTAAAAAAAAGAGAGAAAACATCATAGTTTTAAAAATGCGAAAATAAAACATTTATAAAGACTCCCGGGTAGCGCCACGTAAGTGCAACTAGTATATATATATATATATATATATATATATATATATATATATATATATATATATATATATATATATATATATATGTATATATATGTATATATATATATATATATGTATATATATATGTATATATATATGTATATATATATATATATATATATGTATATATATATATATATATATATACCTGTGTAACCTATGGAACATTTTTTTCTATTTTAATACAAAACCAGACCATCTAAAAAATTGAAAAAGTAAAAAAAGGTATAATTAAAATGACGAATTCTGTTATTTTGAACAATGTTTGCATATATATATATATATATATATATATATATATATATATGTGTGTGTGTGTGTGTGTGTGTGTGTGTATGGGGGGCTACTCGTCAAAACTCATATTAAAGCGAAATAATATGCGTCCCTTCGTGTAAGGAAAGCTATGATAGGATTTCATGTAAACACATTCTCCCTGGATAGATAAACAAATTAATTATCTTTCTATTTTTTTCTTTTCTTCTGACGAAAATGGCCGAAGGAGTTATGAGAAGGAAATTACTTCTTGTTTTCAAACATAAATGAACACCGAATAATAAACAAACAAAGCGAATATAAAGGAAAATAGTTTTGTAATGTGAAAAAAACAAAACAACAACAACCTACGAAAGTCAACGGAAATGCCCGAAGTATGTTTTCTTCGAATGAACGTCGAATATACATAATCAGTTACTTATGTAGGCTTCCGTAGGAACCGTAAGCAACGTTTATAATTGAAAATATCAAAGAGAATACAAACTCATCGCGAATGTAATTTGATCAAGAAAAGACTAAACAGTTATTTTTTAGGGTTAGGGTTAAGGTAGCCTTTTGAATGCGACTTTCAAGCATTTAGTTTTGGTTTGAAAACCGTACATTTTGACTATGTTCTTTGTTCACTCACACTTTACCAGCCTAAATAAATTGTTTCTTTTGGTCTGTTAATGCCGGTACAAGCTCTCTGTGAAACACCATCTAGTTTTTTTTAGAAATTGCGTTAAAAAACAATGTAATGTGAGTTTGACTAAAGTATCTCAAAATTAATCGTGAATAACTTAATAAATGTTCTGAATTTGTTTGAAAAACATCTTTATACATACAATTTTGTCTACCTATTTTTAAAAACACATTATTTCTTCATAATATATTTACAACGTTTTCGGGAGGTGACAGTGGTTAAGTGGATATCGACACGGACTGAAGACCTGGGTGTTCCAAGTTCGAATCCAGTCAGTTTCACTGAGGGATGTTGGCAACCTTCTCGTTGTCCTTCCCGTAAGTACCCGATATCTTTCCAGAAAGAATTCTAACTAGAAAAACATCGGGGAAACTAATTTCAACGCTAGAATCATGTGATTCACACGAAAGAAGAAGAAGAAGACGTTTTCAAAATGCAAACATATTTTCATAATAATTCTAAGATGTGTTTTGAAATGGGCAGAAAATGCTAAAAAAAAACAGAACATGTATTACATTATTATATTTTGAGCCCTAGTGATTTATACACTATATTTCCCCAACTTGTGTGTGAATTTGAAGGCAATTTGAATGATGCTTATTAATCTATATATTATGTATAGCAATACGCTTTTAACTTCCTTTTGTGTCACGCTATTAGTAATGCGTATGTATTAATATATATACAGCCAATATCACAGTTATAACTTTGCTAAATATGTGTATTTTCAATGTGTAGCTATACTCACGTATTTCTCACAGATTTAAACATTTTCAATTTATATCTATATTAGCTGTCTTTGTCAGCTCGCGATCCTTTCGTAAAGATTGCTACTTTAAATACTTCAAACATTAATTTAAAATAATAAACATTTCATTCATAACTTTGTTGTAAACACGAAACAAAACCTTTCTCATTTATAGATAGATAGATAGATAGATAGATAGATAGACAAACATTAACATTTTGGTAATTTCAATACCAATTTATTTATCTTTTAAATGTGACCATAAAGAAAAGAAAAGAAAGAAGAAATCAATTTGCCTTTTGCTTGCAATTTAGAAATAGATCCCAGAGTCTTTACAATCAAGTCAGTCCCACTAAATAAAGGAAAATTGGAACACAAAAGCTAAATCTATGAAATAAAAAAGCTAAATATGTGTCTATGAAATAAAAAGCTAAATATGTGTATATAAAATTAAAAAAAGCTAAATATGTGTCTAGCTTATTTATTTTATAGACACATATTTAGCTTTTTAAAATTTTATATGCACATATTTAGCTTATTTTATTCCATAGACACATATTTAGCTTTTTTAAATTTCATATGCACATATTTAGCTTATTTTATTCCATAGACACATATTTAGCTTTTTTTATTTTAATAAAATAGCTAAACATGTGTTTATAAAATAAAAAAAACTAAATATGTGTTTATAAAATAAATAAGCTAAATATGTGTCTATGGAATAAAATAAGCTAAATATGTGCATATAAAATTTAAAAAAGCTAAATATGTGTCTATAAAATAAATAAGGTAAATATGTGTCGGTGAAATAAAATAAGCTTAATATGTGACTTCAAAATAAAAAAGCTAAACATGTGTTTATAAAATAAAAAAGCTAAACATGTGTTTATAAAATAAAAAAGCTAAGTATGTCTATAAAATATTAAAAAAAAAATATGTGTATATAAAATTAAAAAAGCTAAATATGTGTCTATAAGATAAAAAAAGCTAAATATGTGTTTATGAAATAAATAAGCTAAATATGTTTCTATGAAATAAAATAAGCAAACTATGTGTCTATGAAATAAAACAAAGCTAAATATGTGTCTATAAAATTTTTAAAGCTAAATATGAGTATATAAAATTAAAAAAGCTAAATATGTGTCTATAAAATAAAAAAGCAAAATATGTGTCTAAATATGTTTCTATGAAATAAAATGAGCTAAATATGTGTTTATAAAATAAAAAAGCTAAATATGTCTGTAAAAAAGCTAAATATGTGTCTATAAAATAAAAAAAATAAATATGTGTCTATGAAATAAAAAAAGCTAAATATGTGTCTATGAAATAAAAAAGCTAAACATTTGTTTATAAAATAAAAAAAGCTAAATATGTGTCTATGGAATAAAATAAGCGAAATATGTGCATACATAATTAAAAAAGCTAAATATGTGTATATAAAATAAAAAAAGCTAAATATGTGTCTATGAAATAAAAAAGCTAAATATGTGTCTATGAAATAAGAAAAGCAAAATATGTGTCTATTAAATTAAAAAAGCTAAATATGTGTCTATAAAATAAAAAAGCTAAATATGTGTCTATAAAATAAAAAAGCAAAATATGTGTCTATGAAATTAGAAAAGCTAAATATGTGTCTATAAAATTAAAAAGGCTAAATATGTGTCTATTAAATAAAAAAGCTACATATGTCTATAAAATAAGCTAAATACGTGTCTATAAAATAAAAACTAAATATGTGTATATAAAATAAAAAAAGCTAAATATATGTCTATGAAATAAATAAGCGTTATATGTGTCTATGAAGTAAAATAAGCTTAATATGTGTCTATAAAATAAAAAAGCTAAATATGTGTCTATAAAATAAAAAAAGCTAAATATGTGTTTATGAAATAATAAAAGCTAAATATGTGTTTATGAAATAAAAAAAGCTAAATATGTGTCTATAAAATAAAAACAGCTAAATATGTGTTTATGAAATAAAAAAAGCTTAATATGTGTTTATGAAATAAAAAAAGCTAAATATGTGTCTATAAAATAAAAAAAGCTAAATATGTGTTTATGAAATAAAAAAAGCTAAATATGTGTCTATAAAATAAAAAAAGCTAAATATGTGTTTATGAAATAAAAAAAGCCAAATATGTGTTTATGAAATAAAAAAAGCTAAATATGTGTCTATAAAATAAAAAAAGCTAAATATGTGTTTATGAAATAAAAAAAGCTAAATATGTGTTTATGAAATAAAAAAAGCTTAATATGTGTTTATGAAATAAAAAAAGCTAAATATGTGTCTATAAAATAAAAAAAGCTAAATATGTGTTTATGAAATAAAAAAAGCTTAATATGTGTTTATGAAATAAAAAAAGCTAAATATTTGTCTATAAAATAAAAAAAAGCTAAATATGTGTTTATGAAATAAAAAAAGCTAAATATGTGTCTATAAAATAAAACAAAATTGCGGAACAGAACTATTTTTATATTAAAATTTAAAAAAACATTGAATTATAAACAATAATAAATAATAGTTAATTAATAAAATGTCTTTTTCAAAAACCAATATGCAAATATTTTAACCTTGTGACTGATATCTCATGTACATAAAATGTACATAAACTTATGGTGTGTATATCGTGGGAAATAGGATCAACGTGAAATAGTGCGTCTTTACTTTATACGTTGTGCACGAAATGGATCCAACTTTCGTATTTATTCCTTTAGATATGCACAGAAATGTTCGTCGCTTAAAGAAAAACAATAATGTAAATATTTAATAAAAGAAAGTAGACAATAATGAATTACCAAAAATACACAAATCTATTTTCAAACATTACGGTTCAAAACAGCCGGTATTCGGTCAAATTAGTTAATATCTTGAAAAACATTCAACTACTGTTAGCTATAATATTTTATAATTAGCTGATAGATGAATATTGAAGGAAGAGTTTAGATATGAAAAAACAGAATAACAGAATACAGTGATAGCAACAGAAAATGGTATCGCTTACCTAAAAGGAGCGGCCCCAAAGACTAACTCTATTCTCACTTGAGCAGCGGAGGCTTGATTCTGTCGTACAACATCATCAACGGGAATGTAAATCTTGTTTTCGATGAGTTTTTCACTCCATCGCCTAGTCATGGTTAGGGTTAGGGTTGGGTTTAGGGTTAGCGTTTAAGGTTAGGATTAGGGTTGGGGTTAGGGTTAGGATTTAAAATTTAGGTTGAGGGTGAGGGTGAAGGTTAGGCTTTAGGGTTAGGGTCTAAGGTCTAGGGTTAGGATTTAGGGTTAGGGTTAGGGTTAGAGTTAGGATTTAGGGTTAGGGTTAGGGTTAGGGTTAGGGGTAGGGTAAGGGTTAGGGTTAGGGTTAGAGTTAGGATTAAGGGTTAGAGTTAGGATTTAGGGTTAAGGTTAGGATAAGGGTTAGGGTTAGAGTTAGAGTTAGGATTAAGGGTTAGAGTTAGGATATAGGATTCAGGGTTAGGGGTAGGGTTATAGTTAGGATTAAAGATTTAGGGTTAGGGTTTAGGGTTAGGGTTAGAGTTGAGGGTTAGGGTTGGGGTTTAGGTTAGAGTTAGGGTTTGTGGGCAACCATAACAGATGTATAACTGTCACTTTCGGCTCAATAGAAGAAAGACATCATTCTCTGTCCGTGTTTCTGCTTCCCGGAACAACCTGCCAGAGAAGGTCATGACGATGACTACCATATCCACGTTTAAAGCGACAGTGGACAAACATTCAGACTGTATGTGGATATAAATAGCTTCTTCCTATCTCTTTACACGGCTTGTTGCACTATGCTATTTTCATGTGATCTAAATACAAACTTTTGTTGATAACGAATAAGCATTTTTTTAAACATTCTTTTATTCTAATTGGAATCCTGGAAAATATTTTGCTTATGCCGGTTGATAATGCATTTCCCTGTGTAACACGTCGTAGTCGGCCCATAAAAATTAAAGTTTTCACCCCAGCGCAAGTTTCAGTATCTACGGGTACCTGCAAAAGATGCACCACCGTCGCTTTTGATTCAATAGAAGACAGATAAAGTTCATGCTCCGTGAAACAACCTGCCAGAAGAAGTTTAACATATCCAAGATTAAAGCGGCATTGAACAGACATTTATGTAGATGTAAATATATTCTACTTCTGTCTGTACATGGCTTGTTGCACTTTACGTTTAAACCAAATAAATTTGAATAGATGTATTATTGCTCTTAATTGGTGTGCGTTTATATGATGTACTGTTCAGTACAATTTGACAACAATTCTTGCATAGAAAATTATTTCAAGAAATAACAAATATGATAATGTAAATATAAAATTGCTCAATCAATATTCGATCTTCTTAAAGTGACACTAATTTTCTCACTCATCGTTGTGATCAAATCATATATAAAATCTAGTCTCTGTTGTTAAAAAAAATATTTTAAATCTATTTCATCGATTTTAACATTAAGTTCAGTCGATATTTTATATTTTCTTAATCCTGAATAGAGAAAAGCGGAGGGGACTTACCCCCACAGTCACATCTACTACATCTGACGCCCATATCACTGGAAAGAAATGCAACAAGATAACGTTGTTTTCTTTCAGATAAACCGTTAACTTTGGCATTTCTTCGCTTATGACTTATTTTTTACTCTCTCTGTCTCTCTCCTTATCTTTATTTCTCTTTCTCTCTCTCTCTTATTGTATAACTAACTAAAACTACCCCCTCTGGGCATCAATTACTGAGGCTGCAGTCTTCTTTACAGAAAATGTTTCTTTTTAATTGACATTTTGGTAATTTGGAGGAAAAAAACTAAAAACAAAATGATGATTGTCGTAGTGTTATTTGATATATTCCAATTTGGATAATCTTTACTGCGCATGAACATAGTCACATTTTATTTTTTAGGAAAAAACACACAAAAAGGTGAATTGATATGGTCATTAAGATATTCAAAGTCGAGGAATTTTATTTTGTTTCAGCATAAAAATGAAAATAAATTCCCCATAACAAACTGGTTATAGAGTAAAATGAATTAAGCATAAGGATGGAAGGTCGATTGGGCAAATCAACCAGTTTTATATTACTGAGTAATTCGAAATTAGTACTTTGTAATTTTCGCCTTTATAATTAAAGACAGAAAAAATTAATATTAAAGAAAAAGAATCTATTTGTGTAATAGATTAGAGGAGTCTTTTTTCTTTTCTATGATAAATGTTAAAGTCATCATCATCATCACTACAAACATGTTGACTCATTGGCCCTTTGGCTACGAGCAAAATGTAGTATCTGTCCTGAATCCGCACTTAGCTGTTATGTCCACGGTCAGCGAAGGAATAACTATTCTAGACCGAAATAATTAACATTTTTGTTCCTATCCAGACTGCCCCATTTTGGGATTAATTGATTTCCCTAACGTTAAATATATACATAAATCCTAACGCTGCTCTCGTGGGGGTGTATATAGGAACAGCAACAAAAACAAAAAACAACAGCAACAACAACTACAAATGTATTAAAAAAATAATAAACGCATGTATTTAATTATTAACAAACCCCGTTTGGTAATTATTGCATTTAATGCAAACGTTATTTTTTTAAGTAATTATTCGAATGTTATCGAGGTTGTTACTATGTGTAAATGTACGCGTGCAAAAACGTAACCAAAAAAACAACAAATAATGAAACGTAAGTTATTATTTTGAATTTTAAAATTCAAAATAATAACTAATTCATTAAATCGCATAAATAATATCACTACGGATAATTATTAAGGTATTGATATCAGGAAAAGTTATTCGTATATATAATAAAATCGGATAATCAAATTATAAGTGAATTATACTGAATATGAATTTATCAGATCATTTTTTTAAATAAACATTCAAATAATTTATAGCCTTGAGAGTGTTTAGTCAGGTTTTCTGTGAGTATATATACAGTATGTGAAAATATCTTAGCGTATAATTGAATTAGTTAGAGCTGAGGATTTTTTATATGAATATAGTTCGGATAAATAAAAACAAGTTTCGCATTTATATATATATATATATATATATATATATATATATATATATATATATATATGTATATATATACTAATGATAATAGAGTTAACGATAAGCCAAATATCGTAGTGATCTATCTCGATAAAGTAAAGCTCAATACGTTGAGTAGAGCAATCAATATTAAAGAGAGAAAGATGAAGATAAAGAATTGTACAAAACTACATAAAGTTACATAAATTAATACAAATGAACTTTCGATGTAATAAAAGATTTGTATTAATTTATGTAACTTTATGTAGTTTTGTACAATTCTCTATCTTCATCTTTCTTTCTTTAATATTATATATATATATATATATATATATATATATATATATATATATATATATATATATATATATATATATATATATATATACAGGCTGATTCATAAGTCACTTAGCTATTTATGTTTGAAATTCTAAAGTTAAAAAATACGAGAATACAAAACAGAAAGTTTATTTAACAAATTCATTTATGGGAGTTTTAAATTACAGCAAATTTTTAAAATTTCCACCTTCGTTCTGCATGCATAGCTCCATTCTTTTTTGCAAGGAATTTACGACTCTTTGTAGCATATTTGATTGATTATGAAATAAATATATATAGAAACAAATATATAAACGAACAAATTTAAAATAACAAATAGCAGTAATTAGAGAGTAAGATAACAATTATCAAAAGTTCATAGTATGTTTGTGCTTCATATGTAATCATTTTAAATAGCTAAGTTAAGTGACTTATGAATCACCCTGTATATATATAGAGATAGATAGATAGATAGATATATAGAGTGTGAGAGAGAGAAAGAGCGAGAGAGAGAGAAACAAAACAAACAGGTGTTGTTTCTGTATTTAGACAACGTCAATAATATTTATTAATTTCCGTCGTGGGTCAATGAATTAGTCTGCCGTACTTAGAGGCGGAGTTGATAGTTCGAAACTTACCCGGAGCATAATTATTTTTACTCTGATTTCGTCCGAAAAATAACTTTTGAAATGACAAAATTAAGCAGCAGCAGTCGTTGTTGTTTTTTGTTTGTTTTTTTTGTTTTTTTTTGTTTTTTTTGTAGTAATCTACTTAATTTAAATAAATTAACATCACAGGTTAAGGCGGCTATCCCTGCTAGTCAATTTATTAAAGGTCAAATGTACATAGTGATACCTAATTTTGTTGGAATTTTATCTGCGGTTGGAGGGTTAAGAAGAGAGGAAGCGAAAAAGTTGGCTGGTGTGTTAAGACGCTGCCTAACCTTATCTTTTCGCTCTTCTTCATCCTTTCCTTTTTCTTCATTTTCTGCCCTTTTTGTCCCCTTTCTAAGGCAAAGTGGAAATAGGAGATATAAATAATTATCGTTTGCAAAGATTACCCCCAGAATCTAAGGACGAAAAGAAAAACATAAAACACACAGTTAACACCAAATTATTAATCATGATCTCTGGACCAATTAGAACACTTCCCGCACGATTTAATTCACCGGATGAAATAAAAGAACCAGCTTGTTTTGGAAAAGAGTTTTCTTACAGGGTGGACTAAAAATAATGTTTTTGGTTTTAAAAAATGAGTTAAACTTTCTGGAAACACGGTTGAAGATAGTAGTCGAATAAAGTGATGTGTTTTAATGCATTGTATTGCCTACTCTAACTGATTTTGGAGGGGAAAAACCAACTCTATTTGATATATAGAGATATAATATTAAATTATATGTTAATATTTTACCTTATTGATCAGCGCAGGGAAATAACAATCTCAGACGGTTACAGGGCGCGAACCCTGTTCACAACGACACCTTGAATCTATACGCGTTCACTTAGTCTCTAAGACCACGGGAGAAATTAAGTTATATTTACACTGAAAACGGCGAGTATAAACATCAAGGCATCCGATAGAACTCGACGACTGAAGCTTTAAGTGAATGTCTATTTTTGATATCTTCAATAGTGCTCTAATTTAAATTTTACTCAAAGGGGCTTCTAATAATATTAAATTATATTTTAACATTTTACCTATTCGAGATTTCGGCTCGAATAATCGAAGGAAAATAGCAATCTCCGACAGTCACAGGGCGCGAACCCGGCTCACAGAGACAGTTTGAATCTATAAGCGTTCACTTAGTCACTTAAGCCACCGGAGATTGTCACGTGATAACGGAGAAATGAAGTGATATTTGCACTGAAAGCGGCGAGTATAAATATCAAGACATCCGATAGAACTCAACGACAGAGTCGGAGCATTGTCTATTTCTTAATCTATCTAAATTGTGTTCTACTTTTAATTTTACTTAAAAGGGATTCTAATAATATCAAATGATAATTTAATATTTTACCTACGTACGACGTCGTTTCGAGCTTTCGCCTCTCATCAGTGCAGGGAAATAACAATATCAGACGGGCATAGGGTGCGAACCCGTTTTAAAGAAATATATATATATATATATATATATATATATATATATCCAACTGCGAGTTAAATAGTATTACTGCTTATGTTATATAACCCTTTTGTTTATAATAAACTATTGCAATATTTTTATTCTTTCTTACCTTCATGAGAAAGCGATAGAGAGCGAGACGGGGCGAGTGAATGACAGAAGTTAGAATGGTTAGATAATGTATGAAATAAAATGGAGCATCAAACAACAGCAGTGAGAATTTGCAAGAGCAAAACATGATAAGAGATAAGCGACTTGGTTCGTAAATTGCAAATTACGATTAAGCAGAACAATTAGAATCATAAAAATCATTAAAAACATAACTCAATCCAAAAACTAATTAATATTTTACATGTATTTGTGTGATTGAAATATATAAGAAAAATACATAAAGACACGAACATTGATTATAACAGCTTAAGTGTCATAATATATATATATATATATATATATATATATATATATATATATATATAGTCATCCATATACAGACTATTTCGCTGTATCACTGTTCATCAGTGCGGCTAGACCAGTTAGTGCTTCAATCCGGGATTGAAACTCAACCGTCGAGCTGACGGTAGGCGATCCTACCCCTGCGCTATCATACGACACTGACTGAATGTAAGTAATATCTCAATGTAAACATTTCAAGTGCTAGATAGAGGCTTCCGCGTATCATCCCCGTGGGGAATAGTCAAACTATAATGCATATATATATATATATATATATATATATATATATATATATATATAATCTCGGAAGTTTCTCAACCATTAAAACTATATTAAAAAAAAAATTAAATTAAAAAAAACTTTTAGTCCCAAGTCGTTCAGTGGAAAATCACTCATGTAAGTCAATTTATTTTTTACAGTTATTATATTAGTTTGCTTCTAACATTATTTAAGGGATAATCAGTCGTTTACCATGAAAAACTGTTTCGGGAATTTAAAAACAAGACAGTATTTAATTTCATGGCTTCCCAGCAGTATTGATCAGACCCCCCTTCCCTTAAAAACAAAAACATAAACGGTCCGTATACATATATATATATATATATATATATATATATATATATATATATATATAGAGAGAGAGAGAGAGAGAGAGAGAGAGAGAGAGAGAGAGAGAGAGAGAGAGACATTATAGCCTGACTATTCCCCACGGGGATGATACGCGGAAGCCTCTATCTAGCTTAATTGCCATAAATATATTTTCATAACTTACTACCTAGCTCTACTAACGTATTGAGCACTGTTGAAGTAAATACTCAGAATGTATAAATAAAGGAGTGTATCTCCTTATAACATTTTATGTGGATACATGAAATAATAATAATATATATATATATATATATATATATATATATATATATAACAATGTTAGCTTAAATGAAAAAATGCTGCCTGAATAAACACTATATATGTGTGTATCTGTGTTTAGGTGTGTGTGTGTTTTATTTGTCTCTCTCCAGGAGGTTAGACACAAGATCAAGTGTGGATTTTTATTAAAGTATTTCTATGGAACGAACTGGATTCGAACCCGGCACCCTCGTTAACCAGTTAGCCACCGTGCTATCCCCTGTATGTGTGTATGCATGTGTAAATATTCATATAATTGATGCAACTCCATACGTATATTGCTTCAAACATGCACATCTGTTTATTTCTATATATTTTAGGGTTTTATTTACAATATTCCGTTTCTTTCTCTTCGTTTCTCTTCAACACGACCACATTATCCTCTCTCTTTCTTTCTCTCTCTCTCTCTCTCTCTCTCACACACACACTCTGTCTCTTTTCCTTACTCTAATGTTGTATATGTGTCCATGCACACACACCCACAAAGTTCGCTGCACGTCATTTTGATTTTGGAAATGAACGCCGTATATTGGCTTCCCTGTTAATGAGATATTTCCCCATTGCTCTATGCATAGCAAGACTGGCGCAGGCGACGCTGCGGGAAGACGTCCACGTAGAACATCACAAAATAAACTCATCAAATACAGAAATCTATTTATATACTCTTGCCGGAAAAAAAAATGAAAATAAAAAAGCAAAATTTTATGATATGTGTTAAATTCACTCCCGACCTAACCAAGAAAGGGTTATGTCCTATGTTCAGTTGTTATGTAACGAGAGACTGAATACTACGGGGATTTTCCATCTTTAAATCATTAAATAAATGTGCAATATCAGGGAGGAAATGACATATCATTTACATATATCGATTTGCTATGTTGTTATGGGTAAACAAATTCGAGCGAAGAACATGAAAAATTATTCGGAAAAATGAGGAAATATTTCACTGTAATACCGATATTTTGATACTAGGGTACTCTTATAGCTGAGGCACCATGTTTCCGTGATTTCGCGTCGTGAACGTTCGGGCACGTTACGGAAGCGCCCGAGAGTTGACGAGGCGAAAACTGCCAAACGCTAAATTGAAGACGAAGAAAATCTAAGTAAAATACATATATAAAAATAAAGAACGAACAAAGAATCGCTAAACAACTGTTAGTAAGGAGATGTTTATTTTTGTTATTTTTTTTGTCAAAGGAAGCATTGTTAATCAAATGTTTTTAAATAAAATGTTTTGTTTTTGTCAAAGGAACCATTGTTAATCAAATGTTTTTAAATAAAATGTTTTGTTTTTGTCAAAGGAACCATTGTTAATCAAATGGTTTTAAATAAAATGTTTTGTTTGTGCACCGGAAAGTTTCAAATTATTATTTTGCTTGATTTGTTACGCAAATGTTTGTGTTTTTTAAAACTTTTTTTCAGTGTTTTTTTTTTACATTGTGTTTTTGTTAACAACTGTTTTAAGCAATTTCCTTTTGTTTTGTTTTCTTATTTTAACGAAAAAAAAAACTGTTTAGAAGCAAATGTTTCTTGATCAATAGTTTCCTCAACTCTCGGGCGCTTCCGAGACATGTCCGAACGTTGACGACGCGAAGTCACGGAAACATGGTTCGCCGGCTATAAGAGTACCGATACTAGTTGAGACATTTTGTTTAGTGAGTTATCGATGATATGGCAGGCTAAACTTTGCATACATTAGTCCTTTCTTTTTTTTTTCTCACCAATTTCTCAGTTTATATTCGATGATATCTCAGTTGTATCGTTAATATATTTTTCTTCGATCTTTTTTATGTTCCACCACATCATGTTTGTTCGTTATTGCTTTCATTCGTCAAACCATTGGGGATAATTCTTAGTCGGTTTTACCCATAGAGTGAATGTGGTATTTTGGTGACTGAAACTAGTTTATAGAATAGAGTAAGAAAACGACAGTCGACTTCCATCCCACCCCACCTAATTCCGGCCTTGTGCCGCATCTTATTTATAAAGAAAATTTGGTAATTTGTTACATTAGGACCCGCGCTAACTTTGACCATGACCCTAACCTTAACCCTAATGACGAGGTCAAAGTGAATCCGAGTCCGAATGTAACAAAGCACCGAATATTTACTATACTGTGAACTTTTTTTGTAAAATGTTCAAAAAAATAAAAATCATCAGCTTACATATATTCTTACAACATTTGTTAACTCCAAACAAGGTATACTGTCACTGAAGCACAAGGGTTTTCTGCTAAAGGGACCACATTTATAAAGGCGACACTTGCTGAAGAGTTGGGAAGCAAGACTTTCACATTATATTTCAATGTGTGCAGGTCTGGAAACGAGCTAGGAAGAGAATCCCAATAGCAAATGGTCTGACTAAAAAAATAGTTACTCTGTGTTGACATAGCGTATTCATATACACTGTAAGCACGTATGTAAATGAGATGGCAAAATGATTGGTCTCTTTACTTATGTAGTATCTACACGGATACTACATAAGTAAAGGGGCGAAAACTGCCAACGCTAAATTGAAGACAGACAGTCAATAGATTACGACGAAGAAAATCAAACTAAAATACATATATGCAAATAAAGAACGAACAAACCATAGCTAAACAACTGTTAGTAATTAGATGTTTATTTTGTTTTGTTTTGTCAAAGGAACCATTGTTAATCAAATGGTTTTAAATAAAATGTTGTTTTGTTTGTGTACCGGAAAGTTTTAGTTATGCAAGAAGTGTTCAACAGATGTATATATATATATATATATATATATATATATATAAATTCCCGAAACAGTTTTTCATGGTAAACAACTGATGATCCCTTAAAATAGTGTTAGAAATAAACTAATATAATAACTGTAAAAAATAAATTGACTTACATGAGTGATTTTCTACTGGAAGACTTGGGACTATAAGTTTGTTTTTTTTTGTTTTTTTTAAATATAGTTTTAATGGTTGAGAAACTTCCGAGACTATATATATATATATATATATATAAATACATCCAGAAATATCCCCCCCAAAAAACTAGAACTGAAGGTGTAACATTATGGTAATCATGCTACCTTCCTTGACTTTGTTATCAATATCACGAGAATCAATGGTTATTGCTGGTCAGTCAATACAAGTTTACTTACATCCTGTAAATACTTCATGTATATATTTTAAAGATTTCAATGTATGGGTGGTAGAACTTGGCTAGTTCTACTTGCGGAGTCAGTCGCTCTGGTAGTAAACTGGCGAGCCGTCACTACTCTAACTAATTAATACTACGAAAACTCTAAAAATATTTTTGTATACTTTTATTTTTATTTTCCCCACTTTTGTAATCAATTTAGTTTTATGTTGTGTCTATGTCTACATTGTTTTGTGTTTTACTAAGATCTTGGCAAAATTGTTTTTCTCTATGCTATTATACATATTGTGTTTCATGTCCCATTATTGGTTCTTTTCATGGTGAGATTGTTGTTTCATTAACGTATATCTATATTATTAGTCCATCCACATCTCCAATCTAACTACCCCACCATTTACTACGATGTTTCCTCCAGAATGATTGAATTAATTTTTTTTTAAATTATAAAATTATTAAAAAAATATTCCCCCCCAAAATATAACATTTTTTCTGTCCTACATGACAGATATATATATATATATATATATATATATATATATATATATATATATATATATATGAAGAGTTCGAATGCAAAACACGATAAATCCAATCTGTTCAAATTCAGACATTAAATAATAAAATGGCGAATAATTCAAATATAGTCTTCGAAAAAAATTTTTTTAATCGAACGCAAAAATAAATTATGCCAATATCATATTATGTAAAATAAAATGTTGTTAAAATGCAATACTTTTTGCAGTGATAGCTTTTTAATTTTGGAAATGCCGTTTATCGCGTTTTGCCTTCCAACTCTTCATATATATATATATATATATATATATATATATATATATATATATATATATATATACGACAGTCGAATGAAAGCAAAGTTGAACAAGTAATGATAGTGATTGTCGCTCAACGATCACGAATCGTAGTGAATATCTTTATAAACCGTTTCTTTCCCTTAGACGGACTGAACTTTTGTTTTCTCACTGATGTATGCATATAAAGAAATAATTAACTGAAAGAAATAAGAACTAATATAGAACGTTTCCTGGGAGTATAACATTGCAACTCTTCGGTCTAACATTCAAAAGTGACAGGAATTAGAATAAATACATAGAAGATACTGCCAACTCTGCTGCAAAGAAGATAGCCTCCTTCTACCAGACTAGAAAGCGTCTAACAGCTGCAATTATCCTATATCTATATATAGTCATTATTCTCCAATGCATGGAGTAGTGTTGTCACATCTGTGCTGGTACACTAACCACTAGTATCTCAAAGGGTTCAAAAAAGAGTCTCTAACTTAATATGTACCGCACTGTATACCAAGCTCCAGATCTATCCCATCGCCGACATGTTGCATCCCTGCGCTTGTTTGACAGGTACGTCCACAAAATGTGTTTCAACGAATTTACTGCACTTGTATCCCCTCTACGTAAATACCTACCCGACTTGCAGCAAAATCCCACCTCTTCACTGTAGAGATCACCAGATGCTGGAAAGCTTTTTACTCCTATAGCTTATTCCTGCTTACCGTTTTGGAATTTCCCCGACTGTACCAACATGCAGAAATTTAAATGTAATGTGAACAAACATCTTGCAGCACGACTACCTCTTAGGATTCCTCCTATAAATCAGTAGCCCCTTTAATCTCAGTGGCAATGTCTTGTTTGCGGTGAATCAAATCTTTTTAAAATGTAAAAAAAAAAACGAAGAAGAAATAAAACTACAACGAAAAAAATGAAAGATATCAATTTATTTTGGGATGACTTTTTTTTTCATTCGACTAATTTTTTCTTGCAATTGCAATTGTTTGTCACTACTCTTGTTCTCAATCGCACGTCCCA
This sequence comes from Sepiola atlantica, assembly GCA_963556195.1. Taxonomy (NCBI): domain Eukaryota; kingdom Metazoa; phylum Mollusca; class Cephalopoda; order Sepiida; family Sepiolidae; genus Sepiola; species Sepiola atlantica. The sequence goes on along the minus strand of OY744516.1, from coordinate 3,382,365 downwards.
CCATACACACTTATTTATCTGTTTTTTGTTTCTTTTTTGTCCTCCCACTACCACCACCCAAAAAAATGATCGCCACTGGTGATTCTTATACTCATCAGCAATACAAGTAACGTCCACCATCTTGGCGGCGGAGGAGTCTTTTGTATTTTTCTGCATCAGAAATAATCAGTCTAGATGGCGACCATCCTACTGGCCGGTGAATAAAGAAAAAAACGGCCATGTTTACATTTCTGCATCGAAAAAAGAAACCCAGCCGACCGTGAAATAACACCAATAAAGCCAAGAGTAGCGACAGTTAGCGGCCCGGTTTCACGTGGGGCCCGTGCAAACACTCCACTCGGCGCGCAACGACGGCTTGCCTAACTAATTAACCCCATCATCGGATAGACGATGTTGCAATACCAACACCAGTAACTCGCCCAGCGACATCATGACAGAAAACAAGAACTCTAAAACAATGTTTATTAAGTGGAAAACAACAACAACAACAAAAAAGAAATAATCTCCACCCTGCGGGAAAGAGGAGGGGGAGGGGTTTAATTTAAAACATCCAGCGATAACAAACAATGACCACGTGTCACTTTACCCTATTTTGTTTTCCGTTAAGCCAGTTTTTTTTTTCTTCGTCTGTGTAACGACACCAGAGGGGGTACCACTTGCCGGTGGTTTTTCGCGCCTTTCTAGCCGTAGAGATTTCTAAGATATTTACAAAATAGCGGATAAGTTAAATATGTCATATGAATTCTCTTTTTATGCGATTCTTTTGTGTCTTGCTGGTGACAATGCTGTTTTGTTAAACGGGGCGACTTGTAAATCTTCCTACCCGAAACTCTCTCTCTCTCTCTCTTTTCTTAGTTGTTCTATCTATTTTCTTTTTGTCATTCCCCGTCGACATGGTTTCATTTTTATATTAACTTGCTAAGTGGTTCCATTCCTATTTTGTTGCCGTTCAGTGCATTAAATAAAACCACTTCGAGTTGAATGAATCTAGCTCCATTTTATTACAAATAAAAAAAAATGTAATCTTAGTTATCCTAGCAGATATTATCAACTATTATTATATCAAAAATAAGTTACTCAACGTTCGTTTCTGTAAAGCTTATTTCCTGGATAGTTTGATAAAAAAAAATGCATGCTAGTATATTCATCAATTTTGGGATTGAGTTATGTTTGAAAGAAATATGTTTAAATTGTTCTAATTAGCCGTAATTAATAAGTAACTGAACACGTTTCCCTATCTCTCTCTTGGCTATAAAAGTATTTCTCTCGCTCTCAATCTATGTTGATTCAACTATTCTGTAATATTTATTAATGTATCTGTATTAGAAGAAAGAGTGACTCTTTCGCAGCCTGTCCATCTAATTTACACACGTGGGTCTGTATATAACACAAACACGTATGTAAATAACATGGAAAAATAATAGGTGGCGTTACTTCTACATCAGAATAATAATAATAATAATAATAATAATAATAATAATAATAATAATAATAATAATAATAATAATAATAATAATAATAATAATAATAACAATAATAATAATAATAATAATAATAATAATAATAATAATAATAATAATAATAACAATAATAATGATAATAATAATAATAATAATAATAATAATAATAATAATAATAATAATAATAATAATAATAATGATAATAATAATAATAATAATAATAATAATAATAATAATACTTCTATGTAATAATAATAATAATAATAATAATAATAATAATAATAATAATAATAATTATGGACAGAGGGTCGAGGAGGGAAAGCGCAAACCAGACCTCCACTGGAAGAGCGCGGACAGCTCTGGGACCTTGGGGAGGCTTGTTGCCACTCGGGCCCCAGAGGGGACCAATGGCCCTTATCAGCGGGAAATCGGTGGTAGGTGGCTGTTGCGATACCGCAAGGTCATCAGCGGTGATGAACGAAAAGAGGTAAAGCATACTGGAAGTCTGAGGAGACTTGTTGTCACTCAGACTCCAGGGGATACCACAGGTTGTTGGCAGTGGGCGATCACTGACGATGACCAGTGTCATAACTCCTAGTGAGTAAATAATAATAAACTATAGAAGTAAAGAGACTTATTATTTTTAGTTACGCAAGAAGAATGTCTTAACAGATATGTCATAGAAATTTCGAATGAAATCAAAGTAAGATAAACAGTGTCACGTGTCACGGATACGTCATTTTTTGCTAAAACTGAGGCACGTAACGTTTGTTTCTCTAAAGTTGTTTTTTTTCATATATACTTTAATCACACAAAATATATGCTAAAATATAACAGAATTATGGAATTCGGTTATGTCTAAAATGAATTATGTTTTATTGTGCGAATTTAATTTGTAATTAACCGAACAAGTCAAAGAGTTCTCACTGTGTATTTCTCTCGCCTTCTCTCACCCTGTATTTGCCTAAATACATTCTCTCACCCTTCATTGATTCAACCATTCTCTTATAGTTTTAAATGACCTTAATATACTGTATACTAGACGCGTTTATTCTCTTACTGGGGGCGAATGATTTTTTGGTCAGTCGTAGTCAACTCTTACGTGGCTGAATACCGAATAACAATTGAATTGAATCTTTTTTTAAATATTGTTTTTACTTGTTACCATCGAAATTCTGTTATTTAACAATAGTCAGTATAAATGTTAGTTTATATCAATTTGCAATATTTTATCTTTAGTATAAAACGTATAAACAACATATTAGAATATTTAAGATTTTTTTCATAAAAGATTCTTCGTAATAATGTATATTTTTATTATATAAATAATTTGTCTTTTCTTATAACGTGCGTTTTTAAAAAGGTGCGGCTTTGTAATAGCAAATATTGGTCTAATTGTAGAATATGGACTTGATATTCGTCTAAATGATTCGTTGTTTTAACGACACTTTTTTGTCCGGACATTATTTTATAACGCATATAAAATTCTGACACATCTTCTATAAGAGAATGGAGGCATTTTTGTCATTAAAGATATATCAACCTATTTTTAACTGATTTTTATTTTCGTTTGTAAAAAAGAATGTCCAAAGTTTATTTTGTGTGTCTAAAAAGATATACTTCATCTAAGAAATCAAGAACCTTTTAGAAAGTAAATAAGAATGATATATCAGTGTTTTTAAAAAATTACATTACGGTTTTTTTGGGTTTTTTTTCTTATGAAGGACAGTCAACAAAAAAACATTCTTATTTTTAAATAAGAATGTTTTGTTGACTGTCCTTCATAAGAAATAAAAAACAAAAAACGGAATGTAATTTTTAAGCTGCTATTATTATTATTAGTATTATTATTATTATTATTATTATTATTATTATTATTATTATTATTATTATTATTATTATTATCATCATCATCTTCATAACCATCACCATCAATATCATCATGAGAAATGCAATTTATTAACAATGTTATTTATGATCACCAAGATGATGTCAGAATTTAAATGCAGTAAACGTTATTTAATAATTTTAGATCAAATACACTCTAGAAATTATTTGTGCCTTCGATTTTCCGCTTATTTAGCTTGATGATCTCATAAAATTTGGATAAAATTGTATGTTGCTCTGAATTTGTTCCATTGTCATGAAATTCTAATTGACGTTTTAAAGTGTTCAGTATTGCACTTTAATTCAATGTGTTAATCGGTGGTGGACATTGCTTGTTGTGCTCTGCTTGAATAAAAATATTTTGACATATTTTAGACTAAAAAATATTGACAAAATATACTTTCAACATTCTTTTTACACAAATACACCGTTTTTAAGTTGTAAAAGGTTTTTATAGGCATTTAAAAACTCAGTTAAATTAAATTATCAAAACTAAGTGTAACGCGTTGAGCGACTAAACGTTTTCCATTGTTTAAAAGTTTTCTGTGATCAAACTGTATTGATTTACTCCTCTCCAGGAGTTAGGCACAAGGCCAGTTTTTATCTTACTCCCACAAGTAAGATGTGACCCAAGGTCGGGTCGGGAAAGTGGGGTTTAAAAATTGCCTGGGCAGCCCCGTCGGCATTCTCCGGTAGGGCCGCCTCAGGCAGTAAGCAATAAACTTACTCCTCCCCAAAGAGGAGAGGCGAAGCCTGGGAGGATGGACCTCCTAAGAACTGCACAGGACAGACCCAGAGATCGGCGTAAATCAAGCCCCGGAGGCCAAGACAATACCAGTCTATGGGGTGCAGTATCCATCGGAACAGATACTACACTTTGATCTTAGCCAAAAGGCCAATAGCAGCAATTAAATTGTATCCATTATTAAATGAAAAGGATAATTCTGCACAGTCAGTTCATTTTATTGATGAGGTTTTGACATTTTAAAATTGTTAGGAATTTATGACAACATTAAGACAAATGATCCACTGAAAAAGTTGATACAAGATTTAAACGATGGAACCATTATATTGCATTCTAATTTTGGAAACATGGCACACAAGAAAATGGCAAGCAAGCGAGGAAAATACTTAAATCATCAACAAAAAATACTAGTTTAGCCACTGAACATAATGCAATGATGATTTGATTTTATGGAAATAAATCGATAATTGCCAGCTGCTCCCTAATAATATGTATATTTTCTAATAAACTAATTACTGGACATTACTAAGAAATTCCTTACTAAAACTTTCTTCAGTAATTATTATTTGGTAGTAAACTTGGTCTTCATATGTTCGCCTCCAGTCATGGACACTTGTCGCATGTTTGCCAGATCTGGTATATGTATCGCCATGATCTGTGAACATTTAGAGAAAGAGTGAATCTTTTTATTGAGCTAATTCACGGAGTGTGTCCGTACACACCATAAACACATGATAATGCTGTTGGTGAAACATCATCTTAAGTTAGATTATTTCTTGCTTCCTATTTTTGTACCTATTTAATTTCTGTCATTTAGTTGAATGAATTGGGTCCCTGTTCATTGCAGACAAGCTGTACCTACCCAACGTTGCCCGGGTGGAAATTTATTTTGACTATATAATCTTAAATAGAAATGTAACGAAATAGTTTTAACTTTTATTTTATTAAGACACTTGATTTATGTATAGTTATCAACGCTACCTATCGGCGAGAAACACACACGAACACAGTAAATCGCAGTTTTCGTAATACAGAGATGAATTAAGGTAGTCCGTAAAAGGGAAGTAACTCAAAACATCATGATCAAGGAAAGTAATTTCAACGAACTTACTGTTATTCAAATAGTGTATTTTAAATCTAAAATCTTCAAAATAGCGTAAAATAAAAAGCTACTTCATGAAATCCTATCATTAGAATAAAGACATAATAATCTATCAGACATATAGATTAATGTATTTTACGCAGTGTTTTAATCTATATTTTGAATTACTAAAAGCAGCACGCCGCTTTTTATAACTTTATTGCTCACAACACTAGTTTAAAACATTTTTTTTAAATAACAACACTTTAAATATTTGATATAATAAAAAAAAACGTTTACTTACCAGTATGATAATCAAGTTATGTTAAGAAATGAATATGCTAATATTTATGTAAGAGGAAATGTAATTGTTTATCTGATAACGAAACTAGATAGGAAAATGGTGAACCGTATTTTTTATTAATGACGTTAGCTGATTATTCTTTTAAGGGTATTTAACAAAAATTATTATGGACCAGAATAATTCCTTTTGAAAAGAAACTGAAACAAACTGCCTTCTCAGATCAAATGGTAGAACAACAAAATCCAAAAATTGGCTAATCACAAATAAACATCGAGTTGTCGGCGTAAATCCTATTCAGGTCTAACTTTACAAAATAACTTCATATGTTACATAGAATATAATATCTTAGTAATGGTAACACATAATATTACGATCTATTATAATTAGCCGGATCCCACGGAAATCCACGCATAATGTACTCTTAATAATATTCACCTTGAAATAATAAATGTCGGTAAGGGTAAATAATATTTATTAAACATATATATTTCTTCTCCTCTAACAATAATTGTCATGTTTAGTTGAATATGCCTTCAATAACTAAAACGAATATCTTTTTATTGATTTATTTATTTAAAATTGTAGCTTCTTACTGCAAAATAATTTTCAGCTAAATATCTTTATTTAAATAAATAAAACGAAAGTTTGCAATTTAAATCGATTCAAAACTAATTGTACTTACTTTCTTACCGTACATATAATTATCAAAATATGTTTTAAATAAATAAACCTAATGTCACTTTTGTAAATATATTTAAAATATTAGCTGTATCTCTTCATCACTGTCTCTGTCACTGTTTCTATTTCTATCTCTGTCTTTCTTTCTTTATCTCCCTCTCTCTCTCTCTCTCTGTCTATCTCTGTCTCTCTTTCTTTATCTCCCTCTCTCTCTCTCTCTATCTCTGTCTCCCTCTCTCTCTCTCTCTCTATCTCTGTCTCTCTTTCTTTATCTCCCTCTCTCTCTCCCTCTCTCCCCCTCTCCCCCTCTCTCTCTTTCTCTCTCTATCTCTGTCTCTCTTTCTTTATCTCCCTCTCTCTCTCTCTATCTCTGTCTCTCTTTCTTTATCTCCCTCTCTCTCTCTCTCTTTCATTCACTTACTCTCACACTACTAAAGAAATGTTCGAACAACTTTCTTTCTTCTTTCCCTCATACTCCCACCTTTTCTTCCGTTCTTTCTGCCTTCCCTCCTACTGCACGGTAACTAAAATAATCAGATCCGATGACCTAATTAATATTTCAATTTAAATAAACTCACAGAAGAATATCACAAAACATAATAGAACAGTGCAAGCAGTGTACTATGGGGTGTCCTTGTGGTAAGATATGAAGTTATTTAAGTGGAAAACGCATTATCATATTGCGAAACTAGATGAAATTCCCAGTATTTTGAAAAAAAACAAAAACAGATCAATATCTTTACACATTAAAAAATATTGCAATTAGAATTTACCGAAATCTACCAAATGGTTCCACAATATTGAAAATCTTATGAAATTCATATTTTTCCAAAACACCTTAAATACATTGTTGAATTTGTCTGTGCGATTTCTTCTGTGAATTATTATCATTCTAGCAACCTCAAATACATTTACTAACACTATTTTATCAGTTTCCATACTTGTTAAGGGTTTTAAAGACAAAGTGCTGTTACAATTTGACCAAAAGATGATTAATCTTGCATAAATTATTTCTAGAGAAATCATATTTAGCTCAAAACATCTCTAGAACCGCTGTAGTCTACATACCAAACCATGGTATTTTCTAAAAGATAATTTTATATGCTTTTCAAATCACGTGGTGTTTGCCATGTGGAATATCCCAGTTTTCAAGTTATCAACTGACTAAGCGACAGTAGGCATGAATTAATTTATGAGTCCTGTAAAATCCTGGAAGTGGATTATGATCATAATATGTATGAACCCTGAAGCTTTTTATTCATCCAAATGAATCAATACCTATGCTGTAAATCTAAAAGAAGATATTATACGTCCATTAGAACAGTTCAATATTCGACCAATCAGTATTTGACCAAAATAACATAATTTTACAAGATGTCAATATGCATCCGATAATTGAAAGTAAAGTTTATACTGACACATATTACTATATCCGAGTCTTTATAATTCACCTAAAATTGAGATTACAAATGGGAGGCGCAGTCATTCATGGGATGAAATTTTTGAATTTATCTAATGATGAATAATGATTAAATATATTATTATACATGGTACCACTAACTCCCGAATATGATGTTGCGTCATAATGTTTGGTAGAATGAACATAGAACCCGAATTGACAGTATAGAGAGAAAATAACTCACTGAGGTGTAGCACCGTCGATGTAACTTTCCTTTAATATACTAATTGTCAAATTATCAAAGTTGAACAAATGGTGGTAGTGGTCTTGACCCAACTGGTCAATGGTAGTCTAGTCTTTTATATATTTAATATAAACGATTTGTTTTTCTAGAAGAAACCCGCCACTTATTAAAAACAAAGTTATTTCTACAAATAGCCGATCAGTCAAGCGCAGTATGCGCACACGCTGTTGGCCATATTATATGAGTTTTGGTTTAGACATGAGTCGCCTTCAGATTAAGAATAGGCTCTACTAAATGCAGAATAAACGCCGCTGTTGAACGCATCGCGGAATGGTGGACAACTTTCTGTGTAGACATAAATATCATGGAAACGCTATTTTTATACAAATATTCAAACGCATGAGCGGGTTCTACCCTTTTGAGTATGTAATAAACCATCGTTTTAGTAGAACCTGCATTTTGTAAATTTCCGGGTCGTTGGGTTATCTTTTGGGCAGTGCTCTTCTACAAAAAGTTCGATTTGTGGAGATGGAAATGTAAGTAATTTTTTAGTTGTGTTGGTTTACAGCATATTAACACTTTTCGAGTGGTTATGTAATGCTGAATCCAATTATTTTGCTGGAGGTTTTCATGTTTCAACTGTTTTTTATGTAATCGCCTTTTTCTTTTTCAGGGAATTAGCCAAAAGTTGAAGGGCAACTGTTTCACAGAAAAAGATATTTAGCGAAAAAGCAAAAAAATAACATAAGAATAAAGTTTGTTAAACAAAAAAGAAATTACTCTCTCGCTCTCTCTCTCTCTCGCTCTATATCCCTTTTTCTCTCTCCTTTCTATCTCTTCCTTCTCTCTCTCTCTCTTTCTCTCTCTCTCTCTCTCTCTCTCTCTGTCATAATCTCTCGCTTTTTTCAACCGCTTTCTCTCGCTATGTTTCTCCATTCTGTCTATTTGTACAATCCACTTTCCCTTTCTCTATCATACTCTTTTCGCTTTCTTTTTCTCGCTTTCTTACTTTCTTTCTTTCTTTCTCTCTTCCCTCTTTTTATTCCTCTCTCACACACTCTATCTTCTCCGTTTATCCCTCTAACTCTCTTTCTTCGTTCTTTCTTTCTTTCTCTTTCTCTTTCCTCTTTTATTCGTATTTTCTATCTCTCTCCCTCTCCCCTCTTTCTCTAATATTAATTGTGGGTTCGATAGTTCAAGCGAGACACATTCAATGAAACACCTTAATTCTAAGTATAGGGGCACAAGGAGGGGGCACTGTTGTCTCAAGCATTTGCCATTTACTAACTGCAAACCAATATTGCAGACAATTAAACACTTTCATAAACGCTGTCATTTAACTATGTCGCCATCTCAGTTCCGCTCATTATGCCAACAGCCACACTTGATAACGCATAGACTGTCCCATTGTGTTCACTTTCTTTTTGGCGACTCCTTCTCTAACCCCTAGCCAGGGGCAAAAATAATGGGGCACATAATGTTGAGCACTTAACATCAACTTTACTACCCGATTGTTCTTAGCTTTTTTCATAAATTTCTGTAGGGTTAAAATATTGGTTACGAAAAGACTCAGCCAGTTTTGTCAATTTGTTTCGTGACAAAACTTCTGCAGGACTTTTAAGCGGTTGCATGATAAAACGTAATATATAAAACCAGCTGTACCGACCCAACCGTGCCTAGGATCTATTACGTTCAAAATGTGTTTGTGAATATTGATGTGTTCTATAACAATGCCTCTTTTATGAGATGCACTATCTGAGCTATAAAAAGGCAAACGAAAATGTTTACTCTTACTAAAAAATCAGAGTTATTTCTCTTAACTGATTCATATTTTTACGTGAGTATTTAAGAATGTCTCCATATTAGCAAAGTGGCGAACCAGATAAATATTTTTTGCAAATAATTTTAGTGAAATATGTTAATGTATTGCCAATAACATGATACAACAGTTTAGAATTTCTTGTATGAACAAGTTTTATAGCACTTGAAAAATTCATTCGTTTATCGTTTATTTCCATTTTAAAAATTATTTATCTTTTCTTTTTAATTTGTTTGTTAATTTAATGACTGTTTATTAATCCCTGAATTCATAATAGCAATATTTTATTGTACTCTGCGCTTAATACGTAATTACATAACTACAAATATCTTTCGAAACTAACAATATTTTCTACACAACAAATAGGCTGATATTGTAACTTAAGAAGTTATAAGTGTAAAATAATGATGCAGACATGTTGATTAATAACGCATAAAACGTCACGGGAAGGCTAAGGGCATGACCCCGCAATAATGAAGAAAAGCCGTAGACTAGATAGATTGTCAATTAGGCATAAAAAACAACGGAAATGAATCGGTGACCTTTGAACGCGTTTAGGTGTGTGGGGTCGACGGGTTCATTTCGGAGTATGACGTCGTAAAAAACGACTCCGTAACCTTTAAAAGAGTCAGGTGCACGAGGCCAGAAGAAGAAAGCACCCGAAGTGCAAAGTCAGAAATTAAAACGGCGGTTTTTTTAAACCGCCGTTTTAAGGAAGAAGGAGCGCGTACATATGAAAGAAATCGAGTTGCGGGGATAGAGAGAAAAACTTGTCGTGGGTCAGCCCCGAAGAGAGGTACTCTCACCACGGCCGAACTGCCATAAACAACTTTCATGGGGATCTCAAGCCTTCTCTAGATTCCTGGAGCAGACTGCTACAGAACGTATTGTCATGCGTCCCTCTAGGTTGGAAGGTACATCACTCTGCCTGGTTTTCGTGAAAATAACCTACGTTGGGTAGAGTCGAAAATCAACCGCCGTCAAGGTAAAGAAAGAGGTTTCTTCGTAAGACAACGGAAAGAACAATAATGCCAAAGGACTTTTGCTAACAAAGACATATTTTATTATATATATATATGTGTATATCCAACTTATACCAGCTGGTGGTGAATAATAACGAAACAGAGTTTCTCGAGCATGTCCTTGTCTCTATTGTTGTGTTTTGTTTGATGCTACCGGGTCCCCCGAACGAACGGGTATTGCAACATGAGCAGCATTCCTTACCATTGTATGTTCTTATTTTAATGACTTATCTAAAGAAAATCATTTTCAAATGGTTCACAATAAAAATAATAAACAAAATTTAGTCTCTAAAATCCATGAAACAACGTGATGTTTTTTTTTTCCGCAACAATTACGCACCACTTCACTGTTCTTTTTTAATTAATTATTGTTTCTTTTTGTTTGTTGATTAATATTGAATAAAGTTCAGTTCCAGTAAAACTCGGAACGTGTTTATTTTTTTTTTTTTGTTTAAATGCAAATTTTAACTTTTTTACATTGTTTTTTTTTAAGCCATCATTCATTATCGGTAGTCTGACTTTTCGGCATATCTAGTTGCTCCAATATTTATGACGTCATATTCAATAGCACAGGTCTTACTTTACGAAAACTACGACCAATCCTTAGAGTCAGAGTGTGCCAACGTTTTCTCTGGGGTTTGTATGAAATAAGAAGCCGGAGCTGCCGGAAGCGTCGGCCTTCTTTACTGGTAGTGGGGAAAAAAGAGACATTGCTTATCAGCGTCAGTTTTTTAGCCGCTAATTAGCCAGCGTTGCTTGACCGACGACGACGACAATAACGTTCGAATCAGTCGTATCTTTATTTGCACTCCGCTTTTCAATTCATCTTTTGTGGCGTCATTCACCTTTTATTTCCTTCTTTCTCCGTCTCTTTATTAGCCGTCATCAAGCGTAACATTTGAATGCATTGGATCTTTTCGTTCTGCCAGGCAATGGCGACAGAAAGCATCAATTGGTGAAAACACGCGACGGTAAATATTAAGAACGACAAAATAAAACGGTGCGCGTGCGAATTAAGCAAAACAAGGCTCAAAAGAAAGAGAAAAAAAAGCAGAATGAATGCGAGAATAGTGAAAAGGTAACGTTTGTGCAGCGATTAATTGTCGAACCTTTCGCCTTTCTGGATGATCGTGTGCTGTAAGCGTCGGAGTGCGTCTCGTGAGTGCCACTCGAAAGGCGAGGTGTTATATCGTTAGTTTTAATTGTCTCTTGAAACCTAAATCAAGTTTGAAATGAAAAGGAACCTCGAGGTAGACGGGGGGGGGCGATAATAATCACACGCCGACGACGCTCGCTTAGAAACACGGCGAATTATCATCTTGGAAGCAAGAAGATGGAAACCCTGATCCGAACGAAATTAACTCCTTGACAGAAAAAAGAAAAAAAAACAAAACGTGGCTTTTAAAAATATGTATGAATTTGTATTGAACTCTATAAATAGGTTAAGGATTTTATTAATACACTTCTGACGATCGGATGATTCATAAAACTGAAGTAAAGCATTACTCTTCGAAACTGAATAGAGCTCTCTAGGTGATAGGTAGCGTGAACGTAAACACAAACACATTAACCCTACAATCCTTCTTACTGTCGGGAAAGCTTGATTTTAGTACAGGCAAGGCGCCTGGCCGCTTAGTCCAGTTGCAAGTGATCTAGCGATCGGGTTTCGAATGTTAGCATTCAAATACTTGTTACGTCTAGCATCTGTCAAAATAGTAAACGTAATGTAGATTGCTAATTGTCTGTCATGTACAGAATGAAGAAAATAATAATTTTCTACCAGTAACTACATAATTATATAGAATAAAATTTGTCGTCACATCATTAGGATATAATAGAGAACCTCTATTAAATCCTCTGAAAATGGATTTTTATTTCAAGTATTTCTTGCACATCATCTCTTCCAGATACTAAATTCTTGCAACTTAGCATTTCATTTTCTTAAAAACTGCATAACAGCAATAACCTGCAAAGTAGAATATAACAGGAAATACTTCTCTGCACTGATTAACATCATCATCTGTTACATCTATGTTAAATTTGTAAACATCTAACTGTTGCTCCCTTGTCATTTTATCCCAGTTAGTTTATTGTAAATTCTTCAAATCAATAGTTCGGTTATTAAGTGGCAGGCTCAGTTTTAATACTGACAACATTCTGATTTTTCTTTTCACAGTCAAACACTTGACTACATAGATATTATACCGATCTCCACTAAGTTGCCGATACTTGCCAAACATTGCCTCAATGTTATCGTTTTTTTTTAATTTATCAGGTAATATATATGTCATGTTCATTTCTTTCATGCTGTACTGAGTAGTTCACGAATTTCATATGTGGTATGATGTAAATCAGTGTATATTTCTTTTGTTAATTTTCCAGTTCTTCCAGGAATGATATTCCAATATTCTAGTCAGTTACAGAATACAGAGAGAAATCTATACTTTCCTTCATTTAAGTTGATTATAATATTCTAACCAATCACATTATACAGAGAGTAATCTATAATTGTCTTCATTTAATTTAAGTGGATTAGCATATTTATTGCGAAGCCGACAACCTATATTTGGCGTTTTTACATTCAGTATTGTCCACCAAATATAAAATAGCTTCATGTATTCTGCAGTTTCAGCAAAGTTGGGCAAACATTTCTGTTTTCCTAAGGTCAGCAATTCCTGAATAGTGTATTCATTGAAAATCTACCTTCCAAAATTAGTGGGATAAAAGGCCTTTTAAGTGAATTCGTAACAATATTTCAAAAGTGATTGAGATTCCAGGACATAAAGTTTGCATAAGCTAGAAAATGAGGCACTTTGGATGTTATCTAATTCATGATTTCTATTATGACAAAACTTTAGGAACATCATACATTTACTTGCATCTTTTGGACCAAGCCACTTGCTTCTAATGTATTTTAATATATGTACTCAATCGAATGATAAGAAAATAGGTTTAAACTTCATAACTGGATGTGGATATACAATTGAAAGCTTTGCTGGTCTACAAAAGAAAGACATAGCTTTTTTATTTATTGCATTATTATCTGTTAAAACAGATAATTCTCTAAAGCCTATCTCCTCTAAACCAATGATTAAATGTTTGATTATGTCAAATAAGTTATCAGCTAGAAGACATTTAGTTGGCATAACGTGCACAACATCCTTATATTGTGAGAATACACTGCTAAGCATAAAAGCATATGCACTTGTTGCGGCTTCATTGATGTTGTTGGCTAAGCCAACAACATTACCACCCTTATAATCAATAAAAGGTTTTAGATGAATTTCATCAACAAGTAAAGATACTGTGATGTCTTCCTGCACGAGTAAAGTGAACTTACATTTAATATACATAAGAAAATTGTGATCATGTTGTCTAACTACATGATTCATAGAGGTTGATAAGTTTCGTCGTCTGATGGTCGAATAACATCGTAAAGTTACATTTTTAGTGTCTCCTAACAGTCTGTAACCTCTAGGGGAGCATTTATATAATAAGGAAGAAAATATCATCATTGTCACTCGAATAATTAAACTAATTCAGTGTAATTATGTTTATCTGTCCGTATATGAATGTAATGGCCTTGAAATATTTAAATGGCTCACTTTGCACAAATAACAGAAATGTCAAGATTAATTTTAATATGGAAATTACATTTTGATGTTTGGTTTGCTGTTCTTCTATGTCTATTTTTTCCATGTTCTCTATCAAAATGTGTAGAGTATTTTCATCAGTTACATGCTGAGGAATCTTATACTCTCCTATAGTATTCATTTCATCATCACTGTAGAATACATGTATTGCTAAATCAGATGCAATTACCAGGGACAGAGTGATTTTAAGATACGGAGATTTGATGACACTGCATCTAATAAGTGTATCTTGTTGCCTAAGTATACTCATGTAATCATTATCAAGTAAATTTAATATTGTTTTTCATCGTCAATAGTTATGAAGGTTTTTCATACTTCTCAGCTACAATGTCGTTACTTAAAGCACGTTTCAGTGCAGAGTTTTCCAGTCTTTTTCTCTTAGAATTCGATCTGTAGCTGGTTGATGCAGAGAAATATGCGGGACAGTTTGGCAGAATGCGAGAAATAGCACCATTGCGAATATGTGAATAGCACCATTCCGAAGATATATATAGCCCCATTACGAAGATATGAATAGTACAATTCCGAGGAGATGGTCTTTGAAGTTTAACTGTAATGGTGGTACCTGATTTTCTCATCAAATGCTGATATCTCTCCTTTTATGTCCTCAGGGCGAAAATGAAATTCACATACCTGAAAAAATAATTTAAAAGACAAAGCATACCATAATTTAAACTCTTGTTAAAAACTAAGAAAAGATGGTAAACAAACATCTACAATATCAAATCAGGGTGGGGTGAATTTGGGAGGGGTCATTTTATTTTTTCGAAAACTTATTGCAAGTCCAGAAGTCTCCCAATAAAAAATGAAATTAAGAAAAATCATTATAATGTACGTACCCCTGACGAAAAGAATATATCGTACACCAAAAATCACGAAAATTGATTAAGTTTATTTTTTATCAAAAAACATTATGGTGAAATAAAATCAATAGTAGTCCGAAAAATCCAAATAATACAGATTATTCAATTCAAACTTCTTTGGCTGGGAGTAAAGTGTGGCAACTGTTTTTTCATGGTAATATTTTGGTGCTTATTGTGTATTAACAGTTGAACGAGGATATTAATTAAAACAAATATTATATGGGCAAGTTAGAATGTCTTAATTTATTTGAAACCCTTTTGTACTTTTATAAATAAGGTGCAAACAAAAAACCAAGATGGCGTCGTCCACGACTTCAAATATCGAAATTTAAATATTTTAAACAAAACACTATGCTTCGTAAGAGTAAATTTATACTGATTAATAGAATGTATCCAAGTCGTAGAATTTGGAATATTCGGACTACTGTTCTCATCTTGGGTTATTTTATCACAACGTTTCGGCCGATGTAAACTCTGACCTTCTTCAGGTGTACTTTGTCGAACTTGGGAATCTTTCTGGCGAACTCGGAAATCAGGAGATTCCCAAGTTCGAAAAAGTACACCTGAAGAAGGTCGGAGGTTACCGAAACCTTGTGATAAAAGCACCAAAGATGAGAACAGTAGTCCGAATATTCCAAATTCTTCAAATTGTACAACCTCATCTGAAAAATTCCAAAACATTTGACTTTAATTGTATAATTCATTCAAGTTAAGTTAAAACCATACCTTCTCTTCTGGCCAGTCGTCGTGCGTATGTGTTTTATAGTGGTCCTGCTGGCTGATGACAAATTCCGAACTGCAATAGAAAATTATTGAACATACTTATCCCATTAATTACTTAATTAATTAATCAATATGTTTAAAAAGATGAATGATTTATTCATCACGATCGTCCAGACATGCAAAGTCAAACGGGGAGGCAGAAGAGATAGAAAAATAAGATACTGATGTTAAGCTCATTGATTAGTTATCTTAACGCTTTGTCAGACCATCTTAAAACATGCCTTTCAAGCTCGGTCGCTTCCTCCGAACTCTGAGAGATAGCAACTGCCCCTCTCTCAAATATATGTCTGACGTCATTTTCGCCTGATTACTATCGCTTTCGATTCTCAAGAACCGAGCTTATTTCTTGATCCGTCAATTACGTAACACCATTGTGACGTTCTATCTAGAATATGTCTTTAGGCAATATCCACCAGAACACATATAGTTTTACTTACATTGCTACTAGTTAAATAACCCACAACTAGTTTACTAACATTGATAATAGTTAAGGTACCCACAACTAGTTTACTAGGTTATTATTTGTTGTTAGTTTGTTATGTGCAGTTTTTCGCCAACAGATTTTGTGTTTTGGTTTATCGCCTATTATTTCTGTTTTTCAATTAATGTTCCATTTTTTTTACTAACTATAACTCTTTGAATAAGATTGTATCTTTTCAATAACCATAACTCTTTTAACAAGTTTGTATCTTTTCAATAACCATAACTCCTTAAATAATTTTGCATTTTATTAACAAATATAACTCCTTAATTAAGTGTGCTTTCTGACATATGCAAATAACTCGAGGATTATTTCTTTACATCAATTACCGACTTCAAATTTTGTCAAACATTTTTGACAATTCTCCTTTTTTCTCTCGTTCCAGTCATCAGCTTCTTTGGTACGGTTAAAATTGTATTCTTTGAACCGTGTTTTTTTTTTAACCTAGAAACGTCGTTGTCGCTTAACACAATAAATTTGGAAGAAAATGTGTTCCTTTATCTAATAAATACCAACCAAAAAATCATATTGTTCGAAAGTGTGAGAAATTTTCACATTTTGTACCGATATTATTTTTGGAATGTTCTTCATAATACTTGGCTTCGTTATATTTTACGATATAATAAATTTCGCCGATGAAATTGTGCTAACGCAATAAGATTTGGGGCAATTAAACTTCATCGAACTTTGCAAAATTCACCGAGAAAAATAGTTGTTTAGTTGTAATGTATACATGAAATAGAAGAGATGAAGCTAAAACAATCCATATCGAATACAATATCGTCAAAATAAAGGTGTGTATTGATCGATATTTCGTTTCAAAATTTCAATGGTCTCTTCAAGAAACATGATACAAGATAAATGCATATATATATATATATATATATATATATATATATAGGATCAAATATAAACCAAAGTAAAAACTTTTAGTAGATGGAACCTATTGTGAAGAGGATTAGCTCAATATACGAGATAGAGAAATTGTAGAGATAGAAGAAAAAAGAGTGATAAATATGCGACGATTGTCCAAATTTATTTCAAATTTCAATTGTTCAATGGAAGGTGTATTCAGTAATAAACTAGTGTTTATTATTCTTTCCTTAAGCCAAGGCTTTTCAAAGATCGAAATTTTATCATCAGAGGAGAAATACAGATGGATAAGTTGGCTTTCGAAAAAACCAAAGTTAAAATATTTGAAAAATATGAAAATTATTATTAAAGGAATTTTTGTTAAAAAAACGCAGTGAATGAAAAGAAAAATTCCGTGAAAAAGATATGCAGATTGTCCGGGTGGTAAATTTCCGTTGAAAAGAAGTCAGATGAATTGTAGAATGTGAAGAAAACTCTTTGCGTGGGAGCAGTGTGCAGAAAGTGCTCAAAATATAGGTGAGTCTGGACTCACCTATATTTTGAGCACTTTGCATTGAACAATTGAAATTTGAAATAAATTTGGACAATTGTCGCATATTTATCACTCTTTTTTCTTCTCTCTCTCTCTCTCTCTCTCTCTCTCTCTCTCTATATATATATATATATATATATATATATATATATATATATATATATATATATATATATATATATATATATAGCAGTGATGTGTATGAGTAAGATTCCTATATACGCATTAGCGGAAGATGATATTTTGCTTGAAGAGAAGCAGGTATGAAGGTAGCAGGGGAGTAGTGGATGATTAACCATGAAGCAGATGACTGTGGCACGGTCCTTTATAGTGGTGAAGCGTAGAGGGTGTGTGTAGGCAGTGAACGGTAAGATTAGTAGGTGGAAAGTGGTGATGAGTGGCAAAATAGAGGGCGTAGGATAATCTGTAAGTGAGATGGTTTAATATTTGAAGTAATTATGCAGAAATCGTCCTTAGTAAGAATTGCACCAATTCCTTGTTCAATTTTATTCGTCTTATGAAATGTTTGCGAATGTAATAATGTAATCGTTCAGGATATTTGTTATATCTGCTATATACAGGGTGACGCCATCCCTTAAATATCAACTACGGTATCGTTCATAACATGCATAATAATTTTTTCAATCAAACCATATTTCGCACAAATAAATGTCAGTCTATTCCTGAATTGTCCAGGAAGTTTCAGTCATGAATGTCTAACAGTCTTTGATTTATCGCCATTCAATTATAAGTAAACCTGAATACGACGGAATATTTTCAAAAACTCTGACTCACTTATCTCTTGGCATTGCCCTGATTTAGACTATTATGCCTTCATCATTTCAGGAATAGTTTAATAGTTTTTTTAGATAGATGTTATCGTTGAGACTATCTCACAAATATAAATATGGCGGCTACGGTTCAGTGAGTGTGAATCTCATGAGGCTCATAGTCCTATTGCTAAGAAAACTATCAAAGTGCCTCCATATTATTGAACAGCAATAACATTTCTTTTAAACTGTTGGGCATTTATGACTTAAGCTTGTTGAACAAGTTTGGTTTGGTTTAGTTTGGTAGTTTTGTTTTACGGCATATCAACCCTTTTTGGGTTATTTAATGCCGAATCTAGTCATTATAGTAAAAGTTTTTATGCTTCAAGTTCTTTATATCTTCAAATGTTTAATCATCGTTTTTGGTTTGGTAGTTTTGTTTTACGGCATATCAACCCTTTTTGGGTTATTTAATGCCGAATCTGGTCTTGTTTTCTTCTCTTTTTTGTTTCTTCCCCCTTTTAATATCTGTTTCTATTTAACCCATAGTTGGGACCCTAACAGGTACTACCACTCCGGGTCAGGGTGGACCTGGGAGCAATGGTAATTAAGAGGAGGCTCCACATTCCCCAAAGTCCGTAAGCCGGATCTCACCATCGGATGTAGTTTAAGGTCATATCCAGGACCGGGAGTAGGGTAGGAAAAATAAAAATAAAAAAGGGGAGGGAGAAAGGGAGAGGGGCTGTTGTTTTTGTTTTTGGTTTTGTAGAACATAATTAAGTTTTACAAACAAACAAACAAAAAAAAAAAAAAAAAAAAAAAAACGTCAATGTAGGTGAATTTCGTCTCAGGGAGCCACAGGGCAGCCTGATCTGGTATCACCAGTTGAACAAGTTTGTACTGATCGAAGTTTATTTGTACCCAATATTGTTAGATTAAAGAAAAGATTGTGCATTTTATTCACCATTGCATTAATGGCATTTTGCTGCGGGGGGGGGGGGGGGCACCCTGTGGTTAACTAGTTTTAATTTTTTTAACTATTTCTTTTTTCTAAAAGAGTGTCATCAAAGTTGCATAGCTTTTAGAAAGCCGTAGCATCTCTAAGATTTCCAGAATTTTATTTGGAGTGAAAATAGATTTCTCCCATTTAATAATCATTTATTTAATAAGAATTACGACGTGCAGTACAGCGAGGTGGGGGGGGGGGGCATAAAGGAGATGCTATTCCGTGTGAATGAATTTCAACGGGGAACGGAAACGTAGAGAAAGAGCGCTTTTGCAAGTAAACCAGCTTCATTTATTCTAATGTGAATCTAGCTATCGACCGGAACTGACGTCACACAAGTGCCGGAAGTATTGCTGGTAGCACGGAGTAATGACAGACAGTTTTCTTACGCACGACGCGTCCGTTTCCTGGACATCATTACGAAAACGTCGCCGATGACGCCAACAACCCGACGCAATATCTTCTTTTTTAAAAAGCAACAGAAAATATGGGGTTTTCTGTGTTTGTTTCTTTCATAAACTTCTCTAATTTTTACGCTTTTGTTTGCGCTTCGCGATTCTTAATGAAAAGGCCTTTTACACGCCGCACGTCGCCCCTTCTTGCAGTTGCCAAACTTCTATAAAACGGTGAACAAGGCTCAGAAAAATTCCGTTATAGTTTTCCTAAGTCTTCATTAAATGAGCATTAATATAAAATTTCTTTAGAGTTTTCAAGTTTAAAAAAAATTATTTGACTCCATTTTCTTTTCGTTACTGTTCCTTCTTCTACTTTTTACTTTACTTTTATTGAAATACTCTTTTCTTTGTTCACTCAGCTTTTTCATGAAGATATGTGTATACATACGAAGATATATATGTATATTTTCCATATTTGCAATATACATATATATATATATATATAATATATGTATACATATATATATACAATAATGTGTTTGTATGAATATCCTGCATTACTATACACACATGTACATGCATAAAGTATATACATAGATACATATATGTACATACAAACGACCTAGAAGAATAGCCGGTCTAGGACGAGTAAAATTAATTTTCCGAACAGAAAAGTTTTACACCATTTTTCATTTCCTCTTCCGAAGATTAAAATCCAAATTCAATCCTGATAAATTTATTCCAATTTTAATCAAATTCCATTACATTAAGTTAATTCTAGAAAATTTCCAAAAGTGGTTGCCGATGCTTAAAGCGTCTTAAGGAGATTCAGGGAATCTTGCTTAATTAGTGTCTAATAACTAATAATCGAATTCAATGCAAATTTGACATTTTTGGATTTTTAAATGGGAGGTTGTGCCCATACTATGGCCCCTAAAAACCCTTTGAAATATCCCAAAGATACTTAAATTTGGTAAGTATCAATTATGATCTAATAACTATTTTTTAAATTACACAAAAATTCGAGATAACTTTATTCTGACGAAGGGATGTCACCCTTTCTTAGCCCCCTTTTCATGAAACTATATAAAACTTAATATATCCTACATTACTCACCCTTACGCCTAAATTGGTTTCTATAATTCAAAATGATAAATTATTTAGTTTAGTAGTGAATCCTATAATATAGACCTATATAAACATATACACATAACACATCAACCAATAAGTCTTGACCCTGACATATAAATAGCGCCACTAATAAAAAGAACCTATATGATTTTTTTTAAATGGTACGTGTCAATCGTAATATTAGTTTAAGAGTTATTTAAGTGAAGCAACTTTTGCAAATTTTTAAAACAATGGAAAAATGTGAATTTCGTGTGTTGATAAAGCATTGCTTCCTGATGGGTAAATACTGTTTAAGTAAACAAATGGCTATAAGTTTTATTAAGAATCTGTACCTTCGAGAACAATTGTTTAAAGGTGGGTTACTGACTTTAAACGCGGTCGTACAGTCACAAATGATGCTGAACAAATTCAGAAGTTGTCCGGGAAAGCATACAAAAATTCGCAAACTTGGCCGATCATAAGTCGAAGTTGCGTGAGATAGCCGACGAGTTGAAAATATCGTCATGATGTTTTTACGTAGATGTTTTTCTTAGTATTTTCCACTTCCTAAGCGGTAAAGTATATTGCATTAGGGCCTTCTTTTTCAATATAGGACATGTCATTTTATTTTAATATATATATATATATATATATATATATATATATATATATATATATATATATATATATATATATATATATATATATATATATATAGGTGCTTAAGTTTTCATCCTGATAAAACATAATGTATAAAAATAATAGTATTAACTATTGTTACTAAAACGAGATTGCAAGCTAAGTCTGGGCAGCCCTCAGAACTAGTGAGTTCCCCTAGGGCTAATCCCCCAAGGAGGTCGGGCAGATTTCGACAGAGTAAAGCCGTTGTCATTAGAGACACTGAAGTAGGAGCTCCTTCTTTCGAAATGGCAAATGGGACTTGTCCGACCGATAATAATTTTAACATTGCTCCCTGTGGAGCTTCGTTATGCAAAACTTGTGATATTCTAATAACATCTAAAGAATATCAATCTAATGTAACTAAAAGAATCTATCCAGTCCTAAATCATTCGGGAGAAGATTTGTCGTGTAGGTCACAAAATTTAGTTTACTTATTATCTTGTAAAAATTGTAATTTACAATATGTAGGCGAAACAGTACTACCTTTAAATAGACGGATGAATTTGCATAGAACTAGTAATAAAGGCTGTGTCCATGTAGTAAACCACTTTAAAGAAAAAACCTGTGGAAAATCGTCTTTTTCAATACAGATTATTGAAAAATTTACAGATAATGGATATGATAGTTCTGGTAAGGTAGATAATAATACGCTTAAAATGCGTCTAAATAAAGAAGATGAAATAATTAAGAAAATGCGAGTAATTTATCCATATGGTCTAAATGTAAAAATACAAAAAGATAATTTACAAGACGAATCAGAAAATGTAGGGCGATTGTATCCAGCTTTGCCTCGCTACGGTACTAGAGATAGAACACATGTAAATAGGAACAATAGAGAATCTGCCGTTTCATGCGAAGAATTTTTTAAGAAAACTAAAGAGATTATCATGAATAATATTTCCGAGTCTTTTAATTACATTAGAAAACTTCTTAATAAAACCAAGAAAAAGGTATTAAAAGACATAGCATCTAAGATATTATTAAACCCGGATATGATATATAGGATAGAAGAACTTCCTCAATGGTATGAGTATATCATGGATATAATCGATACAAAATTATACAAGCCACCTGCTGAGTGTATAAAAAATAAACCTCGAAATGTTTGTGTAGTCCTATATGAAAATAAAGGATTTGATGATATAAATCTGCCTAAAATATTTAATAATCCAGAAATCATTCAGTCACTGCCCAATGAACTTAAAAAAGAGGAACAGAAACCAATAGTAACATATAAACTAGGGCAAACTATCCGGAATAAGGTTTTTAACTATAAACAAACTGTAGAGAATTTAAATATTAATGATAATGATGAAATGTATATACCATCATGTGAATGTGAATCCTCCCCTTTATGTAATACTGACATAGGGCATATAATTACCGGTAATCTAGCGATAGTTAAAAATTCTAAATTAAGAAAACTCTTAAGTAAAGGCCCAAACTATAGAGAACCTAAATGTTTAAATTATGCGAAATGTGTTAAGGAAATAAATAAAGCGTTAGATAATTTCACTGCATCCATGTCTAAAAAACATAAACTATTACACTCTACATTTGACGCATGGAAAAATAATGTACTTAGATTCGTAAATAAAAAAGTAGAACGTTTAAAAGAATTTAAACACCCTAAAAGAACGAATCCCCTCCTTAGAAATCCACAAATAACGACGGAGCTTGAAATGCTTCAAAATAGGTTTGTAATAGTTCCTATTGATAAGGCAACAAATAACATAGCTTTTATCTGTAAAAAGTATTATATACAACGCTTATTGCTAGAAGTAGGAATAATAGGTGAAGTTTCAGATACTTATAAATTAAGTAATAATAAAAGCGATAACATTATTATAAACAATACTGTTATTTGTGAAAAATTAGGATTAAAATTAGAAGAAAAATACAAAAAACTTCCATCTATGTATTGGATACCTAAAATGCATAAAACACCAGTTGGCGCCCGTTTCATTGTTGCCTCAAAAATGTGCATCACTAAACCTTTAAGTAAGGCTGTGTCTAAAATCTTTAAATTAATTATAAACCAAATAAATAATTTCCATAAAAAAAGTAAATTCTATAGTAATATAAACCTATTTTGGGTGGTAAATAATTCCGATCTAGTAAAAGAAAAATTAGATCGTATTAATTCTCGTAAACAGGCTAAATCAATCTCGACATACGATTTTAGTACATTATATACAAAAATACCCCATAAAGAACTTATTAAAGAATTAGGTAATACTGTAGATTTAGCTTTTGCAGGAGGAAAAGGTAAATACATAGACTTTGCAAAATCTAAAGCCTTTTGGTGTAAAAATAAAAATGGTAAGACGAGTGTATCCAAAACTGGTCTGATAATGCTTATAAGTCACCTTATAAAAGAGAGTTACTTTCAAATAGGGAATAAATTATTGATCCAAACAATAGGTATTCCAATGGGTTTGGATCCGTCTCCATTTTGGGCAGATCTATATTTACATAGACTGGAATATATATATATGTCATCACTAATAAAAAATGATATATCTAGAGCGTATAGTTATCATGGATGTAGGCGATATATTGACGACCTTGTTTGCATTAATGATAGCGAAGAGTTTGCAAATACTAAACATTTAATATATCCTAAAGAGTTAAAATTAAACTGTGAACATAAGGGAACACAAGCTACTTTTCTTGATTTGGATATAAAAATTGAAGATAAAATATTTATCTATAAACTGTTTGATAAAAGAAATTCATTCCCTTTTCGTATCGTGCGAATGCCATATAAAAATAGTACTAGCCCTGTGTATATATTTTACGGGAGTATTATGTCTGAATTTCTGAGAATTGCTCGTGTTACCTTAAAATTAGTAGATTTCATGCCCCCAATTTCTGATCTAATAATAAGAATGATTAACCAAGGTGGCGATCAAAATAAAATATTTGGACAATTAAATAAGGCAATTACTCGCCATCCTGATGCTTTTAAATCTTATCAAATTAATCAAAATAAACTGATAGAACAAATCATAGTATATATAAATAGAAATTATATAATATGAATAAACGTATATATAACACATCTGCTAATTATAATAAGAAAAACAATAAAAATACAGTAGAAAGAAAGAAAGAAATATTAAAAAAGAAGAAGAAGAAGAAGAAGAAGAAGAAGAAGAAGAAGAAGAAGAAGAAGAAGAAGAAGAAGAAGAAGAAGAAGAAAACCGTTCATAACTATGAACGCTGATTTTTAAACACCGGGAGTTGGTAAATAAGAAGAAGAAAAAGAGAACAAATTAACGGTTAACTTACAGACGCAGATTTGAAACAATGAGAAAAGAAAAAAGCCGACAGTTGTGAACGCAGATTAGAAAAACTATAGTGAACAAGGAAGATTAATATTTATTTGCGGCTGACAACAACGGGGAGATGGACAACAAAGTAGGACGAGGGAGAAAAATAGGAACTAAAGGTATATATGTGTATGTGTGTATGTAATATATATATATATATATATATATATATATATATATATATATATATGTATATACATATTTATTTATTTATCTTTTATTTTTTGATGTGTTGATGTTTTTTTATATTTATAATATAAAACTAAAAATAATACATTAATCACTTAAATAATAGTGTCATGGATTCGTCCAAACACTTTAAAATGCAACAACATTTTTGTGAGTAACGGATAAATTTTATTAGACAGACGAACAGCGCAGGTAAAAAAAATTTATTTTTTATTTTATTTATTTATTTTTTTTATGTCTTAAATAACTAATATAAGTTAGCAAAACATTTATATGGAACAAAACGTAGATTTAGTATAAGGAACATTTATGTTTTTGTCTTTTAAGGGAAGTGGGGTCTGATCAACTCTGCTGGGAAGCCATGAAATTAAATACTGTCTTGTTTTTAAATTCCCGAAACAGTTTTTCATGGTAAACAACTGATGATCCCTTAAAATAGTGTTAGAAACTAACTAATATAATAACTGTAAAAAATAAATTGACTTACATGAGTGATTTTCCACTGGAAGACTTGAGACTATAAGTTTTTTTTTTTTTTTTTTTTTTATATAGTTTTAATGGTTGAGAAACTTCCGAGACTATATATATATATATATATATATATATATATCTATATATATATATATTAAGTAATTTTTGCGTACATATAAGAAATCCAGTCGTACATATTTCGGCAAGGTGTTTGTGATCTAGTGGAAAAACGCGAGGCAGCAACAGTAGTATCGGAAGTTCGATCCTTACCCAAGATAGTCATGCTGATAACGGCTGCTAGCCAGAGATACGTGTCTATTGATTCCTTTTATCTACATAAAAATTAATTAATAAATATATATACAAATAAAAAATAATTACACGTCCTATATTAAAATACGTAACTAACATTATGGCGACAAAACATTGTACATATTTTGGCAAGGTGTTTATAGCCTAGTGGTAAAACGACAGATTTCCGACAGTAATATCGGAGGATCGATCCTTGCCCAGGGTAGCCATGCTGATGACGGATGATAGCCAGGAACCCGTGTCCATGGATTTCTTTTATCTACGCAAAAAGTAATTAATAAATATATATATAAATATAAAAATAATGACACGTCTTATATAAAAATGGGCGTCCAAATGCAATATTCTTTACCGCTTAGGAAGTGGGAAATACTAATAAAAACAGCTCTGTTTCTACCTTTTACTTATAAATAGTTCAACTTTATACTGAGCACTCTTTGAAAACATATTGGTTTTAAGTTTATGTTATAAATATATTTCAACTATATATATATATAACTTTAGTGACATTTAAAAAAAAAAAAAAATAGTTAAAAATATTAAAACTAGTTAACCACAGGGTGCCCCCCACCCGCAGCAAAATGCCATTAATGCAATGATGAATAAAATGCACAATCGTTTCTTTAATCTAACAATATTGGGTACAAATAAACTTCGATCAGTACAAACTTGTTCAACAAGCTTTTAAAAAAAATGTTATTGCTGTTCAATAATATGGAGGCACTTTGATAGTTTTCTTAGCAATAGGATTATGATTCTCATCTATCTAAAAAAAACTACTAAACTATTCCTGAAATGATGAAGGCACATAAAGACAAGTCTTCAGATATATCCCGAACACCATATATATATATATATATATATATATATATATATATATATATATATATATATATATATTCAGGTTGTTCGATCTAAACTTGAAAATTTGTTAAAGAAATAAAAAAGGCCAATAATTGTTGTATTCTCAAAAGCCAAATGGCATCACTTAGTGGATCATTTGTAGAGTACATCTTACTCAAGTGAACTGCCTTTAGCCCTCGCCACGGCTTCTAGGCGCGACCTGAACCAGGTGGCTTACGTGGTATTATTCGAGAGACGCCTGCAAAATCAGCTTGTTATTTGTATTGAAGCGGTATGATTTTTTTTAACATACTTCACCCCAAACAAGGCAGGCCGTCACTGTAGACGTAAAGGGCAACTGAGAAAAAGGGTGAGAGTTTTTTTATTGTTTTTTTAGGGGGGTCAACCTAAATTGGGAGCTGTGCAGCGAAATGTCTGTTTACATTAGTTTTAAATTTCTGCATGTCAGTACCGTCAGAAAGACAGGGAGTAGGGAGAGAGTTACAGAGTCCAGCAGCACGAGGAAAGAAGCTTTTGGAGTAGAGAGCTCTTCGGCATATGGGGATCTCCACAGTGAATGGATGTGATTTGGCAGATTGTCGGGTTGGTCCAGTGAATTTGCGTCGTTGGGGCACCAGATCAACAAGTTCATCAGAGCACAGTTCATTGAAGTACTTGTAAAACAGCCACAAGGAAGCAACATTGCGGCAGTGGGATAGGGGCCGGAACTTAAGTTGGCGACTCATTTTTGGACCTTGTCTAAAAGGAAGATACTAGCTTAGATGTGGCAACAATTCTCCATGCATGGGCGGATGGTGGCTTTGTAGAGATATAAGATAATGTCAGGTGTGAGAAGTTTACCAGCACGGTAGAGGGAGCCCACTTTCTTTGCAGCAGTTCTGGCAATGTCTTCAATGTATTTGTTCCAATTCATGTTATCTGTGAAAGTTAGGCCAAGGAGTTTGAATGATTAACTCTCATGTCCAGTGTATTATATATGCGTTCAGCGATGACCGTTAGGATATCTGCGGTAGATCGTGCTTGTCTAAATCCGTATTGATGATGTGAAAGAAGTTTAGCATTAGCTAAGTGCCGGACTATAGCAAGATTGATTAATGATTCAAAGATTTTAGCAAAGATCGGGAGTAGACTGATTAAACGGTAGTTCAGAGGATCAATTCTATCTCCAGAATTCTTGAAGACTGGTACCACAGAGGCAATTTTCCAACTATCAGGGTAACAAGATTCAGCAAGGCATTTGTTGTATAGTTTGGAGAGGACAGGGGCCAGATCAGCAGAGCATTTCTTTATTACTATTACTGGTATAAGATCAGGCCCACAGGCTTTGGAGGTGTCAACGTTTTATTATGATGACTTTGACCTGAGATGGGGTGATGACAAAGTTCTCAAGTGTAACTTCAGTCCACAATGTGAATTTAGGGAGGGGGTTGTTTGCCGAGTCCAAAGTGGAGTTTGAGGCGAAACGCTTGGCCAGTAGTTCAGCTTTATCAGTTGCTGTACAAACAACATCGTTGTGATTTGATAGCGGGGGAACTGTCGATTGTCCATTGTTCATCACACTATTGTTGATTTTCCAGAAATCATGAGTACCAAGTTTCTGTGACTGAATGCGTTTTTTGGTTATCTCTGTATACTTGTTCTTTGCTTCATCTATCACTACTTTGCAATCATTTCTTGCCTCTACAAATGTTTGTCTGTTCGCAGTTGACTTATGGCGACCGAATTTTCGGAATGCCTTCTGCCTCTCAGCAATAACAGCTGCATATTCTGAGGTGAACCATTGAGGAGAGTGGGGTTTGCTGAAGAATTTTCGCGTGGGAACATAAGCATCAATGCCTGCTTTGACCCATTCGGTTAGCTCATTTGCACATTGATCAGCAGGGAGTGAGAAGGTTTCACCCCATGGTACGTTGCTGATGTGATCCCTGGGGGATTCAAAATCAGCCTGCTCATAGTTTCTTGTTTTTGAGCAGCGGCTTTTGGACGAGTTTTTAAGGTGATAAGTATCATTACCACTACGTGAGCAGTTTCCAAGCAGTCTATGGGCATTCGCCACACAAGCATCGGGTAGTGAGGTTTAGAACAGGTCGAGAAGTGAGGCTTGCACGTCCGCACGCCCAGGAAGGCGAGTAGGAAAAGTGACAGTCTGTGAGAGGTCGTGAGCGGCATCAGTAACGCTTGAAAATCCCAACCAGTAACGGTGATGTGCATTAAAATCCCCAAATACATGTATTTGGCCATTCGAGTCGAGTAAGAGGGCTCTATCTAAGATTTCAGAGACAGAGTCAAGCGGGGTACAGTCCTGGGTCGAAGGAGAACGATATAAGAAATATAAGTAACTAACGCTGTGATGTAGGGTCAATCTAAAGCACATGAAGGCTTGGGCATCTGATTCTAACCTATGTACTATAGTCAAGGGGAGAGTGTTCCGAACATAAACTCATAGCCCATGCATATGTTTGTCAGAGTCCTTACGGTACAGTGGAAGGTAATCGGTCATGTCAAAGTGGTGAGAGGGAATTGAGGATTGAAGGTTCGTTGACAAACTTCCAGATATCCTAGCTCTTAGTGAGCTAGGATATCCGGAAGTTTGTCAAGAGAAAATTTTCTACGTCGGATATTTGTGAATGCGAGCCTCAAGGGCGGAGGCAAAGCTGTTTTTTGTTTGGTGTCTGGTTTAGGGTTTTTTTTTATTTTGTAAATTCATGTTTGTTTTGAGTTAGAGTGGGGGGGAAAAGTGGGTGCTTGTTTGGTGCCAATAAGCTCACACAACCAGTTTATTAGTCGTGACTTGGTCCATGATAGTTATGGCCTCGGGAAAGCCCAACGGGGATAACTGTAGGGTCCCTTTCCATGCGCGACATGAAACATACAGTTACCCACGATATTATACAACTGTTTATGGAGAAGCCGTTCTTAGCGCTACCTAAGAGTTTGGGCTCCTAACTACCAAGCGGAAACAGCAGCCAGACAAGCTGTCTAACCTATACCCTCAACATGTCAGAGCAAAAGCGATCCAGTCTAGTCATGTAGGACTTAGTGACAAAAAACTTTCCCCAAGTTGCCCAGATAGAGAGAAAGAGAGACGGCATTAATTGCCCTAGTTAGGAAACAAGGCAAAGCACTAGGTGTCTTTAGAGGCGTACAAGTACTTGTACCTCTGCGCCTGGCTAATAGACAGAGAAGGAGTGCGAGGGCCGGGCGATAGGCAGAGCCCATCTACTCCTTAAGCAATTATCGGTTTGCAAACTGGATACTTTGTTCGAGATTCCAGGTCTAAGAAGGTTGTCGATCAAGAGTACGGAGGCCTCCCTCCCCAACAGTTTGCTGCCAAGACGTAAGTAGTTCGTAACAAGGTTTTATTATCAGAGTTTTCCTTCTCTTAGGTCGATGACCTGACAAGGTTTACGGGTCCAACAACCCGAGAGAGGAGTGTCTGCGCTCGTGTAATAGTCGGGTATTTTCGAGTCCCCGCAGGTTTAAAAAAAAATTCATCCACATATGCACACACACACACACATATATATATATATATATATATATATATATATATATATATATATATATGTGGACATAAGTTCACTGTACACTTAAACAAGAGGACAGACATTTCAAAATATGTTTCCCTGTTACAAGTTAGTGCAGAAAAGTAATAGACAGCCAGTAGCGTAGAAACTGAGAAAAACTAGTTAACTATTTATAAAGGGTTAAAATTGAAACTCAAAATTTAATTTTAAAAACAGGGTAAATACAAGTAAATTTGGTAGCATGATTAGAAATTAGTAAAAAATGCCAAATACATTTAAGATAGTTAAAAGAACAGAAAACTCAACTGAAAACTTTGAGGAGTCTTTTTCATTTCGTCAGTCATGTGACTGGCATTAATTGAAGTTTGGCTACTTTGCAAATGACCCTTTCATGAAAATCATATCGTGTACATCTTAGAGTAAGTTGTATATCGAGGGTTGTTTAAACTTTTTTCTAACATTTTGGCTAACTATTTTTCCATATATGTTTTACATTTAGCTAGAAGAACATCGAATTTTACAGCCAGTAGACGGAGACTAGTTTACTATTTATAAAATTAAACGCTATGGAGAATATAGAGTGAATTGAAGCTCAAAATTAAAAAAAGAAAAAAAAAGTTGAAGTAAACACAGGGAAAATACAAGTAAATTTGGTAGCATGATTTGAAATTAGTAAAAATGCGAAATACATTTAAGATAGTTAAAAGAACAGAAAACTCAACTGAAAACGTTGGGGAGTCTTTTCCATTTCGGCAGCCATCTGGCTGGCAACTGCGTCCCACACATATTAGTCTATAGATTTGCAATCTGGCGCGTTAAGGTAAAGGGCAAATGTTGTGATTGGCGAGGTTGAAGTTTTCAGACATACACCTGAGGGGGTGATAGCTGAGTCCTGCTTCCACACGTATGGCATTCTCGCACCCCCCTTTTCCAGCCATTACTTAACAACAGTGGGGAGCTATCGAATGTAGCCATCTGAATTGAGTTTGAGTCCTTTTTTGAAGATGTTAGGCGGCATGACGTTGTCTTCGTTCAGAACAGACCAAAATGCCATCGAACTTGGCATTTATGATGCGCGAGACACCAATATTTATAATAATTTAAAACGCGAAATAATCTAATAGTTATTCCTTTTTTCTGTTCACAGAAATTAACTCTAATATTTTACGAGTAAAACGAATTAAGAACATTTACAACTACATTATCTTTTAGTAAACACAAAAAATAAGACGCTCGTTTTTTTGCGTAGAAAAAAATTATAAATAATGAATGAATGGGAAAATACCTTTTTCTAGAGAATATTTTCCTATATGAATTTAAGATTTAATTTAATAAACGCCTACAGAAAAAAAAAAACGCGTAATTAGTTGATTGTTGGTAAAACTTTGAACATTTACTTCATGTTGTATTTACGTAATGATTACTTTATTGCGCGATTTTACTTTTTAGCTACCAATAATATATTTAAAACTTTACACTTTTTAAAACTAAAAACATTAAAAGAAACACTATTTATATAATATTTTCTTTCACGTATTTTGTATGAAAATAAATATAGTTCAGTTATATATACATACACATATTTGAGAATTAGTTCCTACACTGAAGATTGCGTTAGCATGAAACATCGATGTATGTAGGTATTAAAATCATTAATAAATATTTATTTATAAATATTATTATTTATCAGCCACCTCCAACTAAGGCCGGGCACTCTCGAGTAACTTTAATAACAAGCAGTGCAAATAGCTACATGCACGATCTGAACGCCGTTCGTAGATCACTCTAAACTGCTTGGTATCTAGCCGCCGACTCGCTATTTACATTTAAAATTCCTCTCTATTTTACCAACTAATTGGCTATGGCCGATGGGATAAGACCCTCGACTACGAATCAGTGGCGATTTGTGATCGGGGTTCGCGCCCACCGACCGTTGAGAATTACTTCCTGCACTGAAGATTGCGTTATCATGAAACATCGATGTCTGTAGGTATTAAAATAATTAATAAATACTTATATATATATATATATATATATATATATATATATATATAGTCTAACATTATTAACTAACACGCAGTGTTTTTGCTAGATAAGACTTCTTTTTTAATTTATGTTCCGAATGGTCCATTTAGTGTTTCGGTCAAATTGCTGTACGTAAGTTCTATTGGTTTCTTGTTCCATTTTCTTTCCTGTTTTGCGAGTACTTTCGATTTGATTCTCCAGGCGGTGTTAATTTTGGTTTCTTAAAAATATGTCTTGACTGTTGAGTTGTTTTATTATTATCACAGCCAGTGATTTACAACTTAAAAAGAGCGCCTATAATATTGAAATGTTACATGAGAGCGTGATTACGTTCTAATAGCGTGCAAGAGTCAAAAGTTTGATTGTTTAACCGTTAAGAATTTGATTACGTACCGAACGCGTTCAAGATTACAAACGTATTATATATACACAGGGTGATTCTTAAGTCACTTAGCTATTTATTTTTGAAATTCTAAAGTTAAAAAATACGGTAATACAAACCAGAAAGTTTATTCAACAAATTCATTTATGGGAGTTTAAAATTACAGCAGATTTTCAAAATTTCCACCTTCGTTCTGCATGCATAACTCCATTCTTTTATGCAAGGAATTTACGACTCTTTGTAGCATATTTAATTGATTATGAAATAAATATATAGAGAAAAAATATATAAACGAACAAATTTAAAATAACAATTAGCAGTAATTAGAGAGTAAGATAACAATTATCAAAAGTTCATAGTATGTTTGTGCTTCATAGTGTAATCATTTTAAATAGCTAAGTTAAGTGACTTATGAATTACCCTATATATATATATATATATATATATATATATATATATATATATATATATATATATATATATATAGCATTATATAAAGTGAAATAATAAAATACGGTGCGAACCAAATTTTATTAGAATTCAATGTTCAGGCAAAGTACCTTAAAGTCCTTAACTCATGAGTTTTCAAAGAAAATTCTTCTCTTTCACTGTCATTTACTGCATCGATTGCAGCAGGTTTCCCGCCTGGATAACTTTGTCGTTTTATGACTACAACTCACCACCTGGATCACTTTTCAATCAACCTCCTTGATATATTTCCTCAATATGTTTTAAGTTTTATGACTTGGATGAACTGTATAGCTTTAACAAAAAAGTATGTTTTGGACTGATATATTTGATGTTTTATATATTTTTACGTATTTTTATATATATTATTATATATTTTCAAAGTTTAATTTTATTACCTGCAGTAATGTCATTGCGGTAATGGTCCTATGAGGAGAAGAATTTTCTTTGAAAACTCATGAGTTAAGGACTTTAAGGTACTTTGCCTGAACATTGAATTCTAATAAAATTTGATTCGCACCTTATTTTATTATTTCACTTCATATGATACTATTAATACTCTATCCAGAATATTGAGCTTCATTTTTATCCGGATGTTCACTGATTAAAGATATTAGTTGGCTCTTATATCGTTTGTTGGATTAACTTATATATATATATATATATATATATATATATATATATATATATATATATATTATTCAACTACCATTTAGGGTGTGCGTCTACCCAATTTCATATCTGCTCCCTTCCCAGGCTCTATAAATTGAACCTATAATTTCTCTGGAAATATTTCAATCGGAAATTCTGTTGATCAATTAATCTGTACGTTGTTTTCAATTAAATAACATATCAATCGAAAAGTCCCAGGCCTAACAAATAAGGCAAAAACGTTTGGACAAAACTTTGACTTCATTCATTAACATAGTTTCCGTTTAGGGTGATACACTGATTATAACGCTTCTCTAACAAGTCGATGTTTTTTTTTTGTAGAAAACTGTGTCCTAAAAATACGCCTCAATTTCTAATACCGCCGGCTCATTGGGGTCAAATCTCTTTTCCTGCGGCATTCTATTGAGGTCTGCGGATCGACAATACTCGCTGGTGGGCAGATCTAGAGAATATGGTGAGTGCGGAAGCTATTCGAAGTGCAAATGCAATTCTGCTATCGTTGCGATGGATTTGTGATACGATGCATTGTATTGATGAGAATGCACATTTTTCTTCAGTTGTGGTTGTATTTTTTTATCATATCATCATTACAAACGCACTGATATTATAACTTAATAGCCATTTTTTATTGTAATGCTTTTCTTAAGTTTATCGATAAAAATATACCTATATATATATATATATATATATATGTATACATATATATATACATATATATACATATATATATAAATATATATACATATATATATATACATATATATATACATATATATATACATATATATACATATATATACATATATATATACATTTATATATACATATAAATGTATATACATATATATACATATATATACATATATACATATATATATATAGACACATATACATATATACATGCATATAATATTTATAAATAAACTAGCGGGACCCTGTGGAAATTCCACAGTGTTTTCTACATCAATCTGTATAATTTACTGTTAATAATATTATCCGGTGGCTATAAATATGCACATATTTTACTCACAAAAATTTTGCGTGACGGAATGGAAGTATATATATTTATTTATATTACTCGGTTGCCGGGGCAAAAGCTGTCTCTTCACTAAATCTTCTTAAATAGGAGTGTCAGATCGTGACACACAAAATAAATAACACACACTCTATCGTATTAATATATAAATAATAATAATAATAATAATAATAAGAAGAAGAAGAAGAAATTTTAAATATTAAAAAATAAAATAAATAAGTACATACCGTAAGCCTGAAACCGGCCCATTTGGTAAGCGTTTCCGCTAATGAAACGGGATACCAGAGTTCTATCCTCGGTTGAGGCATAGCAAAGACTAAAACAAACATTGCTAAAACTCTCAGTATTATAAGGTCAGGATCAAGGACAATGAAGCAGTCCTGAGGAAAGAGTGGCGCCCTCCCCTACATCTCGGGTTAGCCGCTAATGTAAAGAGATCCTCTACTGTAATCGGACAATTTAGCCTTTTATAAAGTCTGAAATTAGCGACCACCTCACCTAAAATAAGCGAACGCCATTTTTGTTTGACGAATTTGACAATATAACTAAATAAATATTTGAAATAAAAAAAATTAATTTATCAGATGTTAACTATACAATATCATTGTCATTGTCTTATTTTTTACGTCTCTATTTGGTAGTTTGTTACATTGGGACCTGGGCTAACTTTGGCCCTGACCCTAACTTTAACCCTAACCCCCAATGACCCTGAACTTTATAGCTAACCTTAACCCCTCACTGACCCTAACCCTAACGACGGGGTCAAAGTTAGCGCGGGTCCTAATGTAACAAAGCACCTTCTATTTGTTAGTAAGTTTATTTTTTGCGATTTATTTATTTGTTTTTATTGCGTTTTCACTCTTTCTCTATCCCTCCTCCCTCTCTTACGAACACACACTCTCTCTTTCTTTCGATCACGCTCTCGGTGTTTCACTGAGAAAAAAAACAAAACAAAACAAACATTGCTTATTGTCCGTTCAAAACATTTAAAAAATAAATACTGGTTCCATACCATACAAAAATAATAAATAAATGTTTTAACACTTTAAGAAGTGGTGCAAATAAAAAATAAATACTTAGTTCAAACTATTATTGAAAAAAAAACATTGCTTAACGTCCGTTCAAAAACAACAACAACAACAAAAAATAATAGACATGCCCTAAAAACGCCAAAATAAAAAACAAAAAATAGTTTTAAGTTTTAAGCAACACAAAAAAGGACTTTTTGACCGGGTGATTTACAAAAATGTATTATTTTTTCCCCTTCCGCTAGAAATGTAGAAAAAAAAAAATCTTAGCGGTTGGTTGGGATCGAACTATAAACCAGTCGGGCCAAAGACCAAAATACTACGTCGTTACCGTTACGCTAAAGGGAAATAATTAAAATATTATGCAGAAATTAGGCTAATTAACTGTTATTAATAATCTAGGTGCGGCACGCATGCGCAGAGCGTTTGCCGGAAGCGTGACACACGTACGTACACCTTAGCGTATTAATATATAGATTGTTGTTGTTTTGTTTGTTTGTTTTTGTTTTTTAAAAGGGAGGAGCTTTTTTTAAACTGCGACAAACTTTACAAAGTCCTGCCGTTGAATGTTTTTAGCCGTGGAGAAAACAAAAAAACTATTTGATGAAATTAAATGTAATTGTTTTATATTTAAAGCGATATAAACATTTCCAGAATGAAAAATTTCATGCGTTCGTTAATAAAAGGAGTTCAACGGAATTAGAATAACAGATTGGAAGACGATGCTATTTACGCATGCGCAACCGGATGTTGAAAACCGGAAAGCTGAAAGCTGATTGCAAACATACAAGACCCATAGACTTTTAGTAGTATATAGATAGTAATTATTTATTACCATCATGCATATATATGTATATATATTTATACATATATATATAGGTATATATATATTTAATTAATAGAATTAACCTTAATATCAGTAATAATATACTAAAATTTCTATAGTTCTAACTATAGTTTCGTACTTATTACATAATTCCCGCCAAAACCTTATATAATACTAACACATGGTCTGCACCTGATTAACCTCATTCCCCTGAAGATGGACCCGGATGGGTCTGAAATACTTGGGACACAAATCTAAACTATGGCAAATTCATCAGGATCTACCAAAGGATATCTAGACATGAGTTGTCTCTTATATTCAACAATACTTGCCCATAAGAGAAGATACTGCCTATATATATATATATATATATATATATATATATATATATATATTTGGACAGACTGTTTCGCTCTTCAGTGTTGATAGCCAGGCATACGAAGTTTTTTTTGACAATCGAGCAGTGTAATCTTTACGTCAACAGCACACACCACGTTGCACTAAAATCCTCATGTTTTTATTAACAATATCTACTGCTGAAGAATGCTCCATTCGGTTTTACGAAGACCATTGCATTTCAGCTATATTTCCCCTTCAACAGTGCTTAACTCACGCCTGTGTATCGGATGGCTGTCTGAATAGTAACACACACAAACACACAAACACACAAACACACACACACACACATATATATATATATATATATATATATATATATATATATATATATATATATATATATATGAAGTTAGTCACTCGCTCGAGGGAACTTCTGATGCCAGAGGCCTAATTCTGCGGCTATAAGGTTTGCCAGGACGCAGTTACAACTAATTCGATTAGTCAAGAGTGACAAAAAAATACCAAAAAACGAAATCGAAGGGAAAGACAAAATAAAAAATGGCGACTGTGATTTTTCGAAACACAGGTTGGGGGGGGGGGTGCATGGAAAGGAATAGCAAAAATAAGCATCAGCATCATCAGCATCATCAGCATCATCAGCATCAGCTCAAATCGAAACTGGTTTGTGTCGAAACACTTACGAATCAAATACTGAAGTTATAAGAAATTGCCTTGGATTGGAGGGCAGAATTATGATTCTGATTTTTTCTAATATTAAATTCACTTGAAGCAAAAGAGAAATATATATTGGCCATTTTAGGTGCTTCTTTTTCTTCTCTTCTTTACTTCTTTTTCTTTTTCTTTTTTTTTGTCGTCTTCTTTTTTTACGTCTTCTTTTGCCCTTTCTTCTTCTTCTCATTGTGTGTCACCAACTTCTACGTCATCCTCTACTCCTTCTCTGTCTTTTTTCCTCGTTTTCTTCTTATTTTCTTCTTCTTCTTTTACTTCTTCTTCTTTTTATTCTATTTTACGACTACTGCTTTTTCGTCTTCTTCTTTTTTGTTGTTGTTTTCTTCTACTTCTCTTCTTCCTCTTCTTTTTTGTTGTCTTCTTCTACTTATCTTCTTCCTCTTCTTTTTTCTCTTTTACTTCTACGTTTTCTTCTACTTCTACGTTTTCTTCTACTTCTTTGTTTTCTTCTCTTTTAATTTCGAATTGTTCCTTCTTTGTCTCCTCCTTTTTCTCCTGCTTCCTTTTCTTCTTCTTCTTCTTCTTCTTTCTTTATATTCTTCTTCATTTGCTTTTTCTCCTTTTTATTCTTTTGTCTTCATTTTTCATCTCGTTGTTTTTCATTATCTTTATTTGTCTTTTTCTTCTTCGTCTTATTTTTTCCCCTTTTCTTCCTCTCTATTTCATTGTTCTCTTCATCGTCTTCCTTTATCTCATCTTTCTAATCCTCCGCATCTTCCTCTCTTTTTTTTCGTCTTCGTCCTTTTTCTTCTTCTGTCAGCCTTTTTTGATTTTATCAATTTTTCCCTATCTGTTTTCTCATTTGAACATCCTAAATACATTTGAGACTTCATCTATTTTTTACTTTTTTATTTATCGATCATTTATTTTAGATATCTATACTTTTTTTCTTCTATTATCGAACAAAAAAGAAAAGAAACAGACTAAGATTTATATGCAACTGTAAGACTGCCATTACATAGACCTTCTTTTTAAAATTTTCACGAAATCACTGAAAGCCGAGGCAATCCGTTTCGCATTGGCTTTTAGCAGATTAATAAAAAATAAAAAAGAAAAAAGTATTAAGATTTCTCTTTTTGTCCACCCTGGGTATCACAGTTTACTTCATCCAGATCTGAGGCCTCAATTTTGTATTTTGGGAGTGTTGAGTTGCCCTTTAGGAACCACTATTCCGATGTTCGTCCGCCACTAAATTGCCTCGGACACTCTTGGGAAGGGTTTTCGATACTACCCCACCGCATGACGTGGTAATATATCTTTAACTGCATTTTTAACCTTTTTTCTGCCTACTATATTTCCGACGACACTATTAACAACTCAAGCTCTCCCTTCGACCTAAGAATGACACACAAATATCATCTAGTGGTAAGGCCCCGATTCGGGTGTTTGGGGGTATATAATAACTAAGTAATTACACGTCTATTATGACTTAGAGTGATAGTACCTGCCAGGGCCACAACTATGGGTTAAATAAAAATGATAGCTTGATAACTTTTTGTTTAAAAATATACGCTTGCAAAAAAAAATGAATTCACAAACCAATCGCATAAAATTTATATTGCTGTTTTCAGTATAAAATGGCCCAACGATGGTTGATATGCCGTAAAACGCAACAACCAATCTCTTTTTGTTGTCGTCTGGCATATTAAAATGGTAACCACATTCTTCTTTACTTATATCCACTACAAACAAGCCTCATTACCACTGGTAAGGGGCTACTGTTTATAAAGACATCTTAAGTGGGGAGTTTTGCAGCGAGATATTTGTTCACATTACATTTAAATTACTGCATGTTGGTATCGTCAGGAAAACTGGGAGCAGGTAGGGAATTCCAAAGGCAAGCTACTCTAGGAAAGAAGCTATTAGAATAAAATGTTGTTTTTTTACATCAGGGGCCTATACAGTAAAAAGGGTTGACATTTTGATAATTGTCCGGTTGAAAAGGGGCACAAGTTCAGCAAGTTCATTGGAGCACATTCCATTGAAATACATGAAAATCAAGCACAGGGATGCAACATTTCGGCGATGAGACAAGTACTGGAGCTTAGTAGATAGTGTGAGATTAGAGGCTCTTTTTTACACTGTCCAAGAAGAGAGAATAGTGGTTGGTACACCAGCCCAGATGTATAGACTAATACAAACTTTTTAGAAATATATGATTCTGGTGGGTGTGAAAATGTTTCTAGCCTGGTAGAGAGCGCCCACCTTCTTTAAATAAACATCAACAACTACCCATCGTTTAAATGGCTGTTGTCAGGTTGATAATTTTCAAAAGCAAAAATGTATATACACGTATACCACTCCAGAAAAATTAGGATCTTGAATATAATCAATATGGATTATAATCCAAGATATCCCATATAATGTTTTACTAAATGTAAAGTTGAACAGCTGTGAAATAGTGTCCGTTCTTTGCTTTGGTCCAGCAAAAATCTCGTTGTGATAAGTGATTTTAATTTAAACATGTCTCTCTTTAGATTTATTTTAACATAAGCACGTCATATACTTATTAAAAATTTGAGAAATTAATACTTCAATCAAATTAAATTCATACTTTTCATTGCGTGTGTGCTTGTTACTCTCCGAGGACCGAGGCTATGTCGTTAGCGAAAACAAAGGCAAATTATCATTATTTAATTAATTAAAATTACACGATATCTCAGAAAATAAATGATTTATTCATATCCGTAACACTGATTGTCCAGTATCTGTAAAGTTAAAGAAGAGGAACAGAAAGGAAGAGAGATTTATTTTTAAGCTCATTGCTGAATGGGTTTATGTTGTCTTAATCCATCTTATAAACGCATCATCTTTTATTCAAACTTTCATTAACGCTTCCTAAATTTGCCAACCGCCACACTTTCAGTCGAATGTCTGATGTGATATCCGCCAAAGTTTTATGGCCTTTTTTTTCACAAATCCTAGCTTATTTCCAAGTATGATCCGTTTCGTGATATTTGTCTAGACGCATCTTGTTTACAACCTAACGCCAGATCCAGCTGAGCTAATATATTTATATCCATACCAGCAAACGTACCTAGCAAAATTTAGCACATTTACTTCAGCATAAGCACCTCATGTGAGATGTCAAGGAAATGTTACAAATGAAATGACGTAATTAAGTCGGCTATTTGTGGCTAGAATTAAGCATCTAGACATTTTGATACAAAATGTAACTGAAGTATTGGGTAAAGTTATAATTTTGCGTGATTAAAATGCATAGTAAAACTAGTTTACGGAAACTAACGTTAATTTACCCGACTTTAGTTTGATAAAAGATATTATAAGTATAATTTTGTTAATGGGTTGCATCTTTGCAAAATAGATTATGTAGCTAATATTTCTGAGCGACAATATGAGATACATTTTTTCGGACTCTTATTTTTATTATTCAAAACGTGTTGGCAGGTATATTTTGCAGCTTCTGTAAATTTTCTTATTTTTATTATTCACAACGTGTTGGCAAGGATATTTTCCAGCTTCTGTAAATGTTCCTGTATATTTTCTAGCTTCTGTGAATTGTCTTATTTTTATTATTCCCAACGTGTTGGCAGGTATATTTTCCAGCTTCTGTAAATTTTCCAGCTTCTGTAAATTTTCTTGTATATTTACTAGCTTCTGTGAATTTTCTTATTTCTATTATTCCCAACGTGTTGGCAGGTATATTTTCCAGCTTCTGTAAATTTTCCAGCTTCTGCAAATTTTCCTGTATATTTTCCAGCTTCGTTTAATTTTTCAGCTTCTGTAAATTTTCCTGTATATTTTATAGCTTCTGTGAATTTTCTTATTTTTATTATTCCCAACGTGTTGGCAGGGATATTTTCCAGTTTCTGTAAATTTTCCAGCTTGTGTAAATGTTCCTGTATATTATCTAGCTTCTGTGAATTGTCTTATTTTTATTATTCACAACGTGTTGGCTGAGATATTTTCCAGCTTCTGTAAATTTTCCTGTATATTTTCTAGCTTATTTGAATTGTCTTATTTTTATTATTCACAACGTGTTGGCAGATATATTTTCCAGCTTCTGTAAATTTTCTTATTTTTATTGTTTACGTGTTGGCAGGGATATTTTCCAGCTTCTGTAAATGTTCCTGTATATTTTATAGCTTCTGTGAATTGTCTTATTTTTATTATTCACAACGTGTTGGAAGGTATTATCTCCAGCTTCTGTAAATTTTCCAGCTTCTGTAAATTTTCCTGTATATTTTCCAGCTTCTGTAAATTTTCCTGTGAATTTTCCAGCTTCTGTAAATTTTCCTGTATATTTTCCAGCTTCTGTAAATTTTCCTGTAAATTTTCCAGCTTCTGTAAATTTTCCTGTATATTTTCCAGCTTCTGTAAATTTTCCTGTAAATTTTCCAGCTTCTGTAAATTTTCCTGTATATTTTCCAGCTTCTGTAAATTTTCCTGTAAATTTTCCAGCTTCTGTAAATTTTTCTGTATATTTTCCAGCTTCTGTAATTTGTTTATTGGCAGGTGTATTTTCCAGTTTCTGTAAATTTTTCAGCTTCTGTAATTTTTTTTGGTATATTTTCCAGCTACCTTAAATTTTCTTATTGTGGTGGTCAGTAATTTGAAGAATGTCAAAATTAAATCATAAGTAAATTTTTTTTTTTACATGAGATATGTAAGTACAAATAAATAGAACATACCTTACTGAGACAAAAAAGTTACATTGAGTTTATAAATTGTGGAAATTCACGTTCAGATGTCCTTCAATTCGACGTGTTTGGACGTTAAAAAATATTAATGAAGTGAGTTTACACTTTGTCCCAGTTTTAAGGTAAATAAACACGAGGACATAAAACTGATACGACAAACCCTTAAAGGGTATAACGTATTAATTCAGTTCGAAATTGTACAACTTAAAACACCTAAACAGATGCACAGAGGTTCGTATTAGATCGATTGTAGTCGAAGGCAATACGAAGGCTATATGTTTGTTGACTCCTACACGAGATGTAAGGGAGGGCGCCAATCCTTTCCCTGGAGTGTCCCATTTACAAATCTCCACCTCTGAGTGTTTAGCAAGAGTGCGTCAACTACAATGTTTGAATCTTTATAATGATTCGACCGAGGATTTAACCCGAGACCCATGGCCCATTAGCAAATAGTCTAACCATTTTATCAAACGGACCGGTACATATTAATATAAGAAAAAAGATCCACAATGCCTAGATGCATTTTAATCATGAAAATAATTTTTTTATAGTTCCAGATGACTAAAATTACCTATGCGTTTCTCCACCTCGCCTGGACACTAGTCCCATCTTATTGTTAAATATTAGCGAGTGCGTGTGAATATAATATAATATATATATATATATATATATATATATATATATATATATATATATATATATATATATATATATATATATATAATATATAAATATAAGCTAAAGTATATTTGCTCAGAAAATTCTTGTGTTATGTTGTAAACAACAGAGGTTTAAAACAAGGTGACACGAAGCGGTTAAAGGATTTACCTTGCGGAAGTGTTGGCACCGGAAGTTGCAAGCTGATGAAGAGGGCAGGCAAATTGTCATAAATACTCAGGCTGACCAGATTTCTGGGAGAAAATAAACCAGTTTTTGTGGAAAGCTCAGTTGATACTAGACGGATTGCAAATAATTAAGCCATGCGCTTAAGAAATAAATTGAACTCTCACTCTCTCTTTCTCTCTCACCCTGTGATGTTTTTGGCCTTGGGGCATAAATTATTTATCTTTTAAGATACTGTTGTTGATTAATCCAAAGATAATTAACATAATTAACATATAAGATGATTAATTGCAGCCAACGAAATGACGTCAGTCCTCAAAAGAGACAATACACGCATGCAATGAAGATAGCGGCGAGACGACACTAAATAATTACATAGTAATAACTCTGTGACGACATCCGGGTTATGTAATAAAATAATAATCAACTAGCAGTGACAACGGGAACATAAAGATAGGATATAACATATAGATTCCGATGAGTGGCGCTAAAATACTTCGAAATGCGTTACATTGAAACACGAAAGAAAATGGGGGAAGGAGTGAGGGGGAAATAGTACGAATAAGAACTAGTTGAAAAAACTAGCATTTAGAGTATTTGTAAAATGCTTGTAAAATATCATTATACTAGACACGTTTCCAAGAGAGATGGACAAATGTACAATAGTATAGGTTACTAGATGTACCTACCCGACGTTGCTGCGAGAGTTTTTAAAAAAATGTTTACGAAAAAATGGAAATTAATTTTCGTGACTTACATTTAGTAACAGCGTTA
Source organism: Sepiola atlantica (assembly GCA_963556195.1). Taxonomy (NCBI): domain Eukaryota; kingdom Metazoa; phylum Mollusca; class Cephalopoda; order Sepiida; family Sepiolidae; genus Sepiola; species Sepiola atlantica. The sequence goes on along the minus strand of OY744516.1, from coordinate 3,338,077 downwards.
TTTTTTTTAATTGAATTTTTTTAAGGTCGTTTAGTAGTTGACGTTAAACAGCTAATAGTGAAAGAGTAATACTAATGTGTAGGCTAGAAACACACACACACGCGCAAACACACACATACATGCATGCTTACTCAGTATAATTGCACACGCTAACTTCCCTTTTAATCTGTTTCGGTGAGTAAGGAAAACGTCTCTACCCTAAAAGTGTTCTTAACCGGAATAAAAGGAAAATAGAAAGCAAAATAAAACATTGTTGGATGAAAAAAATAGACTAGCCCGAATCAAGTATCGATTTGTCAGCTTAAATGCTCTGACTTTAAAAATCCGACAAGATAATTTCATATATTAGATTATATTAGAGCCTACTATAACTAAAAAAAAGTGTTAGTTTCATAACTAAATGTTTGCAGTGTGTGGTTTCGCTTTATATATCGGAATCTTGTACAATAAAAACCATTATAATTAATCTATTTCCCGCGTGTTATTCTTTTATCTTAAATCATTTGCTTGTTTATGATTTTCTAGGTTTTTTTCTTTTTTTCTAAGTATGGGTTTTTCCTTTTTTTCTTTTATTCTCTCTTTTGTTATTTGTTTTGTTTTATTTTTATTTTTGGTTACCTTTGACTTCCTTCCATTTTACGACTCTCCGACTGAAAGCTTTCACTTCAATGTTTCAATTCTATTATCACAATCAACGCTCGCAATGAATCCCATAAAACTGAACCCTAACACTAACACTCTTTCACTTTTCTATTCGACTGCATCTTCTGCTACCCCATCTCTTCTTTTTTTCATCTTATTTCTCTTTCTCGTAGAATCTTCGTCACGTTTCAATTCTCTCCCTCGTCCCTCGCTCTCTCTCTCTCCATACCCCGTCTCCACCGCCCTCCCCCTCTCTCTCTCTCTCTCTCTCTCTCTCTCTCTCTCTCTCTCTCTCTCTCTGCGTGTAGAACAAATATTTATCAACTAGCAGCCGCCCAATCCTTTGTGTCAATGCTTTAAGTTCACCTCCTTTGATAAAGTCCACAAAACCCAGGATCAAGTGGATGATAGGGACCCGCCGCACCTCAGGACATGCGTGCCGAGTGTACAGCGGCTTACATTGACAAGGTTTCCCTTCATGGCGGCACCTCCGCTGCTAACAACTGGCCTCAGCTGTTGTCCTCTGAAGAGAGCAATGTTTTGGACCGTGTACAGTGAGAGGGGGAGGGACGAGACGACAGACAGAGGATCGACACACAACCATCCACCACTTAACACCTTACACAACAAAATAATCACCAACCACCGGGATGCGATCATCTAGAAAAGAGAACGATGATCAATGCAGACGCAATCTGGCACGGTTATTAGGTGTACGTGAGTTGCCAGTGGTGAAGTGGTTACCGACCTGGACTGACAAGCTGCATGTACAAAGTTCGAATCACTTTCGGTTTCATAGCACCACTTTCACTGTGTATGTTAACAACCTTAACGTGGTCCCTCTTGTGAGTACCTGATCCTTGAAAGAAATGGCAGAAACAATGCTAACAAACAGAATACAACAGGTTAAAAACTGGGTCCCATGCTCATTTATACGAACTTACTGGGTAACTCTCCTCGGGGGGGGGGGGGGGTAGCGGTGGTGAAATGGGTGTTGATGTGAACTGGCGTCAAGTGCCAAGTTCGATTCCTTTTAGCACGAATTGCGCTATGAATGTTGACAAAAACCACGTGGTCCACCCATTCAGAACTTTTCTAGAAATAATCGGGGCAAACCAAGTCAGCAAGAAAATCGAACCTTCAAAAGTACCAGGCTGATGCATACTTACGTACGCTTATTACCTACATTTACAAACTAATTTTGTATAATGGTTAGTGTTAGCTAATGGGCCGAGAGACCAGGGTTAGGGTTAGAGTTAGGGGTAGGATTAGGGTTTCGGGTGCTTGTGCATATCAACCCTGACATTGAAATATTCAAAGAATGTATAAACTTTATTATGTACTTACCTGTTAGCTGAAAATAAGATTGTGCAGAAAAAATGACGCAAATTCATCCAGTAGTTATTAAATTATGAGAAAAAGAAAAAAAATGATTTTACGTACATTTTGACATTTTTGTAAACAATGGAGGCCCCCAAACCCCGAAATCGTGAAAATATGAGTTATCGTCCTTGACCACTGGAAAATGGTGGAAATATCTACCGAGTAATAAAAGCGTTTTTTTATTTATAATTTAATAAAAACTGGGTGAATTTGCATAATTTTTGGTGTACAGTCTTTTTTTTCATCTACCACGTAAGTACATAACAAAGTTTATACATTTCTTTAGCTATTTTATTTTTAAGAGCGGTCAAACATGTCAGGGTTGATATGCACAAGCACCGGCTTTCGAAACTAAATAATGATGTTTGATGCTTCCTTGCTAAAACATCAGTATTATAATGATCAGGATCAACACACGATTAATTTGTGTATTTAACTATATTCTTAACTCTAATATGATAATTAGTTTAAGTCATTTATGTCTTAAATGAAGAACAAATATAAGTTTAGAATTCGAATTTTGATAATATCTCTTTAACATATTCAGAAGATTACGGAAATATATATATACATATATATATATATATATATATATATATATATATATATATATATATATATATATATATATATGTTTTTAAATCTCCGAAACAGTTACATGGTAAACAGCTGAAGATCCCCGTGTTAATATTAGATGCTTACATTAAGGTCTCTTGCTTTTGTTTCACTGTTAGATACTTAATCCCCCTTTTTATTTTATTTACTTACTATTATATATTATTTATTTATGAATTTTCCAACAAATGTTAAGTCTACACTATTTTGGATTTAGTTTGTTTCTCTGGGAATTTAAACTGCATTTTTCTTTCTTTTTTTGTTTTTTTTTTTTGTTTAAAATAACTCAAAGCTTCTTTAGACTATATATATATATATATATATATATATATATATATATATATATATATATATATGTGTGTGTGTGTGTGTGTATACATACAGGGCGATTCTTAAGTCACTTAGCTATTTATTTTTGAAATTCTAAAGTTACAAAAGTACGGTAATACAAAACAGAAAGTTTATTCAACAAATTCATTTATGGGAGTTTAAAATTACAGCAAATTTTCAAAATATCCACCTTCGTTCTGCATGCATAGCTCCATTCTTTTTTGCAAGGAATTTACGACTCTTTGTAGAAGATTTGATTGATTATGAAATAAATATATATATAAAAAAATATATAAACGAACAAATTTAAAATAACAAATAGCAGTAATTAGAGAGTAAGATAACAATTATCAAAAGTTCATAGTATGTTTGTGCTTCATATGGTAATCATTTTAAATAGCCAAGTGAAGTTACTTATGAATCACCCTGTATATATATATATATATATATTAGAAATATTTCTAGTCAGGGCGTCGTAGTCCAATGGTAAAAAGCTGGACTATAGACATCAATATCGAAAGTTCGATGCTGTCTAAGTTAGCCATGCTGATGACGGCTGTGAGCCAGAAACACGTGCCCACGGATTACATTTATGTACGTATAAAGTTAATAAAATACATATATATAATTATAAATATTTATTTATCTACTTACTATACGTTTCATCTTTAAGGAATCGTCAGTGTAGAGATCATTATTCAAGCCGGTCGCTGGATTCGAAACCCCGGAACAAGTCATGTTTATAACTCAAATTCCGACGTCTTGATCGTCACGGCCATCATGAAAAACTACATAAACAGTGAGAGTTTTAAACTTATTATAGGCAGCCGACATCAGCAGTGTTCATCTTATGAAGGAACATGCATTAAAGCTATGGTTTCACTGCTGTATTAATACTAATCACTACAGTGCCCAGCATATATATATATATATATATATATATATATATATATATATATATATATATATATATATATATATATATATATATCTTTAGTGGGATATTGGCTCGACCACCACGACTTTGTCCAGGAGGTTGACCATGCATCTATCCGATAATAGTGCTCTAGCCAGACACCTCATTAATGAACATTCCTGTCCCCGCTCGCAAATCCGAAAACTTCTCGTAGACAATACTAAAATCCTAGAACACAATACTAATACAAAAAAACCCACATACTAAAAGCTCTACAAATTAAAATTTAAAAAACGACTATTAATTTTCCCGTCATAATTAATTATAAATCTCACTCCAGGTGTTTACCTGATTGACATTATTCCACTGAAGATTGACCCAGATGGGTCAGAAAGTATTCTGGACCAAAATGTAAATTACGCCAGTTTCATCAGCCAATTCTCATCCGAGATTAAGACTTTAATCCGGAAAATTGAAGGGATCAATACAAAAATATCCAGACAAGAGTTGTCGGGTATTTTTAATAATACGTGTCTTAAGGAAAAAATGCTGCCTCGATACACACACACACATATATATATATATATACACACACACACACACATATATATATATACATATATATATATATATATATATATATATATATATATATATATATATATATATATATATATACTAGTAAAACCTAGTCATCCTCCGGGAAGCGATTAATCGAGTATAGCGGGGGAGGGGGCGTATCGTTAATATATATAGTCATGTTTACATTTTTAAATATTAATTTTAAGGTTTTTGTTTCCATTGTTTGATAATACTGGATTAAAAAAAGAAGATATGTAATTTAAGGGTACAGAAATATAATAGTTGAAGTAATATTTAAAAAACAAAAAGCAAATTAAGAAATACATAATTTTTAGTAAGAAAATAAATAATAATAAATGTTCCAATTCAATTCTATCCAGGAGGAAAGTAAAAAGCTAACCCGATCTCAAATACAGATTGTATGTGCGTGTTTTTTTTGTTTTTTTTAATATTTTGTGAAGGAAGGGAGTTTTTTTTTGGGGGGGAGGGGAGGGTAACTCAGCTAAAAGATATCAAAACGTTTAAAATCAAATAAAATTGAACTTCCTTTTGAAAACTGTATTGTGATAGTTCAATGAAAATAGAACAACTATTCATAACCAAGTGTGTGTTCTGATGTTACACTTTGTCTATTCTGTCCTCGGCCAGTTAAGAAGTAGTCCTTCTTAACTGAGGTAATTTTAATTATTTTTTTCTAATCCAGAGTGCTTCTTTGGGGGGAGCTGGACTATCCCACATTAGAAATCGACCTCCCGTCTAATGTTGCCCTCGTGGGGAGGCAAGTAAATAGGAATATATGTTTTGGGGCCTTCTCTTTTAAAACTTACATTGCACTGTCAGATGTAGCAATAAATATTAATAAAGATTTAATTTAATATCGAATAATCGTATTGAATGACGGTCGTGGGAAAATAATTTAGGACGCTGAAAACGTACACAAATTTAAAAAATAAATAAATATAAAACAGACTAATTTTCATTTGCAAATTAATCGACAAATTTAAATTTTACAATTACAATTTTGTTGAAATTTTCTATTTTTTAGACTTTATCAGAAAAGTATTATTGTTCGCAATATTTTTACTGTACTCATACTGCGAAAAAACAGTTGACATTCCAATTGTCTCACTTGAAAATAATTGAAAATATTTTTAGAAACGTTTTGGTAATTTATCCTTTTTATTATTAAACTAGCATGGGTACCCGGCGTTGCTCGGGGTCATCAAAATATAAAATAGAAGAAAAATCGCGTGTGTAACATCATTATATTCAAACTTCTATTTCTCTCCCTCTCTCTATAACCGTCTCTTTATCTTTTTAATTTTCTCTTTCCTGATCGCCCCATTTCACCGCTACTTTCTTATTTTGCATTTTGCGAAAGCTGTTTCTTCCCCACCATTCTTCTTACGTTGCCCTGGTGCAGATACTATATACGTACCTATCACCGCCCCGGTGCAAATGCTAAATACGTACCTATTGCAACCCCGGTGCGAATGCTATATAAGCACCTCTTGCCGCCCTTGTGCGCATACTATGTACGTACCTATTGCCGCCCCGGTCTGCATACTACATAAGTACCTATCGCTGCCCCGGTGCGAATACTAAATATGTACATATCGCCGCCCTGTGCGAATGCTAAATACGTACCTGATCCAAGTCGGTTATAGTGATCCAAGTCGGTTATAGTGATCCAAGTACGTTATTGTGATCCAAGTCGGTTATTTCTTCCTTTAACTTTACTGATTGAGACACTATTTTATATGGATATTAACATTAGTGAAAACAATGGCGGAACATATTAATTACCACTTTTAACTTAACTGATTAAGACGTTATCTTATATGAAGATAGATATTAGTGAAAACAATTACTCTAACTTTACTGATTGAGACGTTATTTTATATGCATACAAATATTATTGAAAACAATGGCAGAGCATAATTATTCCTGCATTTAACTTTACTGATTGAGACGTTATTCTATATGAATACAAATATTAGTGCAACCAGTTGCGGAGCATAATTATTTTGTCCTGTAACTTAACTGATTGAGAAGTTATTTTATATGGATATAAATATTAGTGAAAACAATGGCGGATCATAATTATTTATTTATTTAATTTCACTGATTGAGTCATCCATTTAGTATATGCCAATATACGCGTTGCTTAACCTCGATTTTACAGCACATCAACAAATTTTAATTTTGCAATGACTATTTTGTTGAAATTTTCTATTTTTAGACTTCATCAGAAAAGTATTATTGTGCGCAATATTTTTACTGCACTCGTACTGCGAAAAAACAGTTGACATTCCAATTGTCTCACTTGAAAATAATTGAAAATATTTTTAGAAACGTTTTGCTAATTTATCCTTTTTTATTATTAAATCACATCAATTAAATACTGTTAATACCGACAAAACTATTACATTTATGCAGGGAAAATAGTAAAATTAGAAGTTTATAACAACAAACAGTAATTTATTATAAACAGTTTAAAAATAATTATGCAAATTAGACGCACAGAAACTTCTGTTCAGGTCTTTTATCCTTAGTATATATACAGTATTCTCGAGTAAACTTTTGTATTATTTACTTAAATAACATAGAGTCTTTTTGTATGTAATATAGGTATGATGAAGGAAAAATATTTCGCATTTATTCATTTATATATATATATAAAAATCGCTTTAATAAATATATATATATATATATATATATATATATATATATATATATATATTAGTACTTCATGTATCCACATAAAATATTATAAGGAGATATAATTTTTATGTATCATTTAGCCTGACGATTCCCCCCGGGGATGAAACACGGGAGCCTCTGTGTAGCTTGATTGCCATATATATTTACACTGCTTACTATATATATATATATATATATATATATATATATATATATATATATATATGCGAAATATTTTTCCTTCATATATATATATATATATATATATATATATATATATATATATATATATATATCGCTTTAATACCCGTAGTGCTTCGGTAAATTCTTCATGCGATGATGGCTATGAGGAGTGATACATATCAGCTGAACTAAAGCCTCATTTACTTAAGCCTATAAACAGGAAGGACAAGGCAGAGCAAATCCATGTTGAAACAGAACATGTCTTATATTTCTGTGTTTGTTAATAATATCCCTCTTTTCCGTCGAAGCCAGATCAATTTTTGTAAAATATGCGAACCTCTAATTCTCAACACAACCTCGACCCTCCAACAAGAAATAGATGAATTTTCCAGAGCAGTTCAGTTTCCAATGATCGCTTTGTATTTTCCCGCTCTCTATTGATGTGTCCATTTGATATTTTCCTTAATGGGAAATAATAATTGAATAATGTTAGCTATTTTTGAATCGGATGCAAATGCAAGGGCCAAAGATTGTGACGTGATTTCGATTGGATGTCCCAACCGAACGCACCCATACAAATAACCAGAGAATAATAAAAACAGAAAGAAGACAGGGAGATGTGTCTTATTTATATTTCTAAAAATAAACCCCAGAATATTCATCCATTTACGAAATGTATTTTTGTTTTGTTGAAATCTTTAATAACAACAGTTGTATCTTCACATACGCATTTGAAAAGCTATTTGGCACTTTCACACACAAAAACAGGTATACACACACACACACACACACACACACACATATATATATATATATATATATATATATATATATATATATATAGGCAGCATCTTCTCTTGCAGGCAGGTATTGTTGAATATAAGAGACAACTCATGTCTAGATATCCTTTGATAGATCCTTTCAATAGTCCGAATTAGGATCTTAGTTTCGGAAGGGGAACTGGCTGATGAATTTTCCATAATTTGAATTTGTCTCCCAAGTACTTTCAGACTCATCTGGGTCCAACTTCGGAATGAGGTATATCAGGTATAGACCATGTGTTAGTATTTATAGAAGGTTTTTGGCGGGAATTATGTTCTAAGTACGAAAATATATTTGGAGCTATAAACATTTTAGAATATTATTACTGATATATATATATATATATATATTGAATGTGAGATGAGTTTATATAAGTATTTCTACAATCAGACAACGCCGCAACCCATAAGCAATGAAACCCACAAACTGGAACTTTGTTGAGAAGAGTATGATCATTCCACAGTCGGTCTTCGCGGTGTGCTTAATCTGTGTTAGTGGCGAGGTTTCTACGTGGCAGAGTACTCGTTTCGCATTCATGTGACTCGGGTTTCGCATCCTGATATGTTCTACTGATGAGTCCAAAGAAGGGCGAAACTCGAGTCTAGGACTTCCGGTTTGTGGCTTTCATAGGTTGTTGGCTGCGGTGCTGTCTGATTGCGGAAATAATGATATATATATATATATATATATATATATATATATATATATATATATATATATATATATATATATATATACAAACATTGTTTAAAAAAATAACAGAATTCGTCTGTTTAATTATACCTTTCTTATTTTTTCAATTCTACTGATGGTCCTTTTAATATTAAAATCAAAAAAATGAATAATTGTCCATAAGGTTTCATGAACGCGGGAGAAAGAAGATATATTTTTTAAGACGGCGGAGAAACGCGCAGAGAACGTTTTTCACATTGTTTTAGCAAAATCGTTAACGATTTAAATTAAGCGACGCGGAATAGCATCACAGAACAAAATCGCATAATGTTAAGCATTTTAAAATGTTACCACTGCCCTCTATCTAAATTAAGACAAGTTCTAGTTAATAACACTAATAAAATATATTCCGAAACCAATTTTTAAAAAAATCAAAATACTGGAAGCTATCCACAGAAAAGCCCAACAATCTAAAATTAATAATATTACATATGAAACCAGTGGTAACATCTTAAAATGCTGAACATAATGTGATTTTGTTTTGTGTTTGAATAAATGAGAAAATGCTGCCTAAATACACACAATATATATATATATATATATATATATATATATATATATATATATATATATAAGTATGTATATAAAAAAATAAAATGAAAAAAAGTTTATATTGTGTTATAACTTTTTATTATTTATTTTTCTATTTATTTATTTTGTGACGTGTAGGAATATAAATTGTTCTGTAAAGAAAAATAGTTTTTTCTTGTTGATGGTATGGAGAACAAAATTTTCGACTGATCCTTCAGTCTTCATCGGTGTTTGGGGTTTGCGTGTGTACGGTGGGAGGTTTTCCCAGGCAATATATATATATATATATATATATATATATATATATATATATATATATATATATATATATATATATATCATAATATAAAATGAAGTAATAAAATAAGGTGTCAATCAAATTTTATTAGAACAACGAACCTTGATTTGATTTGGGTTGCGCATATCGGGATTTTGGAATTTTAATTGAACTTTCTATATTATTTTATTTATTTATCATTAACATTGAATATTGACACATTTCGTGACTGGATAACTTTGTCAGCTCCTTCAATTTCACGTATATGGACTGCTGTTTATAACTTGGAGTAATGTCTTTCCTGATTATGTTTCTCAATTTGTATGACATGGATGGACTGTATGTATTCAACAAAAAGTATGTTTTGGGTTGATGTGTTTGATGTTATGTATTTTTATGTATTTGTGTATATAATTTTATATATTTTCAAAGCGTAATTTTATTACCTGTAGTAGTATAACTGCGGTAATGGTCCTCTGAAGAGAAGAATTATCTTTGAAAACTCATGAGCTAAGGACTTAAGGATACTTTGCTTGAACTTTGAATTCTAATAAAATTTGATTGACACCTTATTTTATTACTTCATTTTATATTATAATATTAATGCTCTATCCAGTATATTGAGCTTCAGTTTTTATCCGGATGTTTCACTAATTATAAGATATTAGTTGACGCTTATATCTTTTGTTGGATTGCTTCATATATATATATATATATATATATATATATATATATATATATATATATATATAGTTTGTATTTAGGCAGTATTATGTCTGAATAAGAAATTTGAAATCCTAAACTTTAAAGACCACCGAAACCTATTAAACTGTTGAAGTGAAATTGCAAACAATTGCTTACACAGAATAAAAGTTACTTCAAGTTAATAAATAAATAAATAAATAAATAAATAAACTAAAACCTGAAATAAAGATACAAGCAAGCACGTGTTAAAATTATTTCGACACAACAAAGAAACAGGGACGGACCATCCTATCGAGAAGAGAACAATAGAATAGGAAAAAGATGTAAATTTAACCGACTCTTTGTTTGCGATTGGCTAAGAGAATAACAAAAAATCTAATTGGTTAACTAGCTAGACTAAAAATTACGTGTATATATAAAAACATCCAGCAACACAAACTCCATGCATTTTAGCCTGACTATTTCCTACGAGGATGAAACGTAGAAGCCTATATTTTCATAACTTACTATATATATAGAGAGAGAGAATTTGGAATATTCAGACTACTGCTTTCATTTTGGGTGTTTTTATTACAATGATTCGGCCGATGTAACCTCAGACCTTCTTCAGGTGTACTTTGTCGAACTTAGGGATCCTTCTGTCGAACTCGGGAATCTGGAAGAAGTCTTCAGTGATTCGCACTGAGGATTGAACCTTCAACCTTCAGATAACTGTCACTTACAACTGAATTGTACTTAGTACTATATCTACTGCGCCACGGGTCCTTGCGCGATAGGCAGTCGACATCAACAGTGTTAAACTAATGACGGAACATGCATTCAAGCTATGATTTTGACGGCATTGTTATACTACTTACTAGAGTGCCCAGCTTGAAATTGGAGGCGACAAATAATTAAAAAGATTTGTTTATCTACATACTCGTTTCATCCTTATGGAATCATCAGTGTAGAGATAATTATTCAATCTGGTCGCAGGATTCAGGACTACGGAACACGAGTCAAGATTTTAACTCAAATTCCGATGCCTTACTCCACACGGCCACAGTCAACAACCACATAAATTGGTGGGAGTTTTACACCTATATGATATTAAGTAGAAAAAAACAAGGTTCTTGCCTTGCTACTGCGCAACATTTTTCTCTCTCTTGAATTGAATCCTCTTTTAAACTGAATATCGTAAATAATATATTTCTCTTCATTTACACAGGCAACTATCTGGCCGAGGTTGCTAGAACATCGAACTTTTACTGTTACCGTAATATGAGGTGACTTTAGCCACCCGGGGTTAATTTGGGGCAGAGCCTAAAAAAGTTTCGAAATATTATAAAAAACATTTGCAATCTGGGTTGAGTTGTACATGTAGTTATAAATGTGTGACGTTTCGTCGTAGTTTATGGCCATAGATATGTTCTTATATTGAGTTAAAGTAAAATAAAGGCTTAGTTACAAGTTTCTAGTGAAGCAAAGTTAAAATTATTATATTATGTGTGGCCATAGATGACATCCCAATGCAAGTATTACTTTAGTTACAATAGAGCTGGTATAGTGTGGCCAAAGTCACATCATGGCGACACATGACGACACCCCAATGCAAGTATTACTTTAGTTACAATAGAGCTAGTATAGTGTGGCCAAAGTCACACCATGGCAACACATGACGACACCCCAATGCAAATATTACTTTAGTTACAATAGAGCTGGTATAGTGTGGCCAAAGTCACACCATGGCGACACATGACGACACCCCAATGCAAGTATTACTTTAGTTACAATAGAGCTGGTATAGTGTGGCCAAAGTCAAACCATGGCGACACATGATGACACCCCAATGCAAGTATTACTTTAGTTACAATAGAGCTGGTATAGTGTGGCCAAAGTCACACCATGGCGACACATGACGACACCCTAATGCAAATATTACTTTAGTTACAATAGAGCTGGTATAGTGTGGGCAAAGTCACACCATGGCGACACATGACGACACCCCAATGCAAGTATTACTTTAGTTACAATAGAGCTGGTATAGTGTGGCCAAAGTCACACCATGGCGACACATGACGACACCCCAAATGCAAGTATTACTTTAGTTACAATAGAGCTGGTATAGTGTGGCCAAAGTCACACCATGGCGACACATGACGACACCCCAAATGCAAGTATTACTTTAGTTACAATAGAGCTGTTATAGTGTGGCCAAAGTCACACCATGGCGACACATGACGACACCCCAAATGCAAGTATTACTTTAGTTACAATAGAGCTGGTATAGTGTGGCCAAAGTCACACCATGGCGACACATGACGACACCCCAAATGCAAGTATTACTTTAGTTACAATAGAGCTGGTATAGTGTGGCCAAAGTCACACCATGGCGACACATGACGACACCCCAAATGCAAGTATTACTTTAGTTACAATAGAGCTGGTATAGTGTGGCCAAAGTCACACAATGGCGACACATGACGACACCCCAAATGCAAGTATTACTTTAGTTACAATAGAGCTGGTATAGTGTGGCCAAAGTCACACCATGGCGACACATGACGACACCCCAATGCAAGTATTACTTTAGTTACAATAGAGCTGGTATAGTGTGGCCAAAGTCACACCATGGCGACACATGACGACACCCCAAATGCAAGTATTACTTTAGTTA